>JAAKBD010000016.1:0-437691 GCA_012656105.1 Phytophthora syringae
CCGCCATTTGCCACGTCAGAAGTCTGCGGCCAGGATTCGCTCCTCAGTCTCCAATCACGTCCGAAGCCCGCACGCCCCCGAGATGCTCTCCGCCGTGGGAAAAGCCGCGGCCTCCGCCCGCATGACCGTCCGGACCGTCCGCTCCGCCAGCACTTTCCGCGTTGAGTCGGACTCGATCGGAGAGGTGCAAGTGGACGACTCCAAGTACTGGGGCGCCCAGACGCAGCGCAGCCTCGAGAACTTCCCCATCGGAGGCGCCCGCGAGCGCATGCCAATGCCCGTCATCAAGGCCTTCGGCGTGGTGAAGAAGTGCGCAGCCAAGTACAACCTGGAGCAGGGAAAACTGGACGCGTCCGTGGCCGAGAAGATCATCGAAGCGGCGGACGACGTCATCGCCGGCAAGCTGGACGACCACTTCCCCCTCGTGGTGTTCCAGACGGGCTCGGGCACGCAGTCCAACATGAACACGAACGAGGTCATCTCCAACCGAGCCATTGAACTGGCGGGCGGCGTGCTGGGCAGCAAGACGCCCGTGCACCCGAACGACCACGTGAACATGGGGCAGTCGAGCAACGACTCATTCCCGACGGCCATGCACATTGCGGCCGTGCAGGAGATCCACCGTGTTCTGCTGCCGGGACTGCACAAGCTGCACGACGCGCTGGACGCCAAGGTGAAGGAGTTCGACGACATTATCAAGATCGGACGCACCCACACGCAGGACGCCACGCCGCTGACTCTTGGCCAGGAGTTCTCCGGCTACCGCGAGCAGATCGCGCTGTCGATTCACCGCGTGGAGAACGTGCTGCCCAATTTGTGCAAGCTCGCACTGGGGGAACTGCTGTGGGCACGGGATTGAACACGTCCAAGGGCTACGACGCCGAGATCGCCAAGATCATCGCCGACGAGACCAAGCTGCCGTTCATTACGGCTCCTAACAAGTTCGAGGCTCTGGCTGCCCACGACGCGGTTGTGGAAGCCAGCGGTGCTATGAACACTATTGCGTGTTCGTTGATGAAGATCGCCAATGACATTCGTTTCTTGGGATCGGGTCCGCGCAGTGGACTGGGTGAACTCACACTGCCTGCTAACGAGCCTGGCTCGTCCATTATGCCCGGAAAGGTGAACCCCACGCAGTGCGAGGCCATCACGATGGTGTGCGCAGGTCATGGGCAACCACGTGGCTGTGACGGTCGGTGGATCCAACGGCCACTTCGAGTTGAATGTGTTCAAGCCCGTGATGATCAGCAACCTGCTGTCTTCGATCCGTTTGATTGGCGACAGCTGCGGCGCCTTCACGGACAACTGCGTCGTGGGCATCGAGGCCAACCGCGAGACGATCGACCAGCTCATGAAGAACTCGCTCATGCTCGTGACGGCTCTGAACCCGCACATCGGCTACGACAAGGCGTCCAAGGTGGCCAAGACGGCGCACCAGGACGGCGCCACTCTGCGTGAGACCGTCATCAAGCTCGGCTACTTGACTGGAGAGGAGTTCGACCGCTTCGTGCGTCCCGAGGACATGGTGGGCCCCAAGTAAGCTCCTCCATCTGTGAAGTGCACGTCGGAAGGCACAACGCAAAGCAACAAAAGGTTGTAAAACAATGAAAAACAGATCTACAAACCGTGAACGATCGTGCTCATTGACTGTATAAAGGTAGACAGGTCACAGTTCTGTCCGTTGAGCTTCTGGCGTTGTCACTGCTGCCACCGTCGGCACCGTCAGCGTCGTCCTCCTGCTGCTGCTCTGCATCTCATAAATTGCTGCTTGGAAGGGCAAATACAGCGCGTTCTGCATCAATAGCCACCCAAAAGTCAGTTAAAGATTGTTCCCAATTTCCCTTTTTCCACTTCTGCCACGCACCAACTGCCGCTCTGCGGTGCCCAATTCCTTCGACAGCTCCACCGTTTGTCGATTGAGTTTGGCCAGCACCTGATTGAACTGTCACAAAATGACACAAAACCAATAAGAAGTCAATAAAGGCCCTCAATTTCCAGACCCAGTGAGTGCGTACCTGCTGCATGGATGTGGAGACGTTGGCCATGGCTTCCAGCAGACGCAGCTCCTCTTCCGCCGCGTCCTCCATCAAATTATACGCTGCCCTTTTTCCGCCCCCAAAAGTAATGACCAAAACCCCTCTTCTCTCATTCGTTGAAAAGTCGTCTAAATTCCCTCATTGGACAAAACCCTTTTTCTCAGACTCAGATGCTTTTCAACTAAGGGAGAGGTCACCTGCGATCATTTCCCGACTGATCAGCGAAGACACAAATAAAGGACCAAATAAGATGTGGATGCAGAAGTCCGTGGAGGGCTCGAGCTTCTCCGGCGGCGGCAACTTCCACGACCGCAACCGCTTCGGCTCTCCATACGCGTCGGGCGGCTCCTACGGCGGCGGCTCAGCGGCGGCGGACGGCGCGGGCGACTGGAAGAGCAAAATCCTGGAGAGCGGCCAATGGCTCGGCGGGAAGGTGATCGAATACGGGGGCAAATTGGCCCGTGGGCCGACCAGCGACTCGATCCCGGACCATTACGCGCCTCAGATGCCTCGGAATGATGGTCGCGCCAATTGGATGGCGGATATCCGGAGCTCCTCAGGTGGGGGTACGGGGGTTACGCTGGGGTACACTGGCAATGGGGAGGGTATCAGAACGATTTTGCGACCGAGAGACCAAAAGCCTATTCGGATTTTGGGAATGGGGCACCCAAACCCTATGAGCCCAAAAATCTGAGTATGGGGGAGCATGGACATAAAAGTCGCCATGTGAAGAAGAAGAGCGAGAAGAAGAAGAGCAGGAAGAACAAGAAGAAGCAGCCATCTGAGTCGGAGTCTGAGGAGGAAGTTTCTGAGTCGTCTGAGACTGAGTCGGCGGATGAACGTCACAAGAAGGTGAAGGCCAAGAAGAAGACGCAGAAGAAGAAGAAGAGCGGGTTTTACTCGGAGAGTGAGAGTAGCGACGATGGAGGCAAGAAGAAGGCCTCGAAGGACTACGCGTTCTCGTTTGATCCGGCCAAACTCCCTCCTCCGCCTGTGGAGGAAGAGAAGAAGAAGAGCAAAAGAAACACAAGAAGGAAAAGGCGAGCAAGAAGTCCCGTGCTCGCCGGCACTCGGTGGCGTCCACGGACGATGAGTCCACTTCGGAAAAGGAGAACACCCGGAAGGCCAAGAAGCGGGGAAGCAAGAAGGCAGCAGCTAGCAGTGCGAGTGTGGATTTGCTGGGCGTGGACTTGGATGTTCAGCAGGTGCAACCGGTGGCTGGGCTTTCAACGCAGGAGGTGCAGCCGTCGATCTTTGACGCACCGCTGAACCAGAACCCACTGCAAGATCTCGCCGGTCTGAGCTTTGCTGCTGCACCTGCCCAAGCTGCTGCTCCTACGCAGCCGTCAGTTTTCCACGTAGCTTCTGAAGAGACTCAGCCTCAGCAGCAAGCAGAAGCGTTCCGCACGAACCTTCTGCCGGAGAACAACATCGTCGACTTCAACTCTCTCGCGAGCGAGAAGAAGAAATTGTCCGCGAACCCGGCGGAGAAGCGGACACTAAACGACTTGCAGAAGGCTCGTGGTGCTGACCAGCCCACGCCCGTTATGGCCATGCCGATGCAGGGACAGTCGCAGATGCAGAATATGCCAATGCAGCTGAGCATGAACATGAATCAGCTGCAGCTCACGGATGGTTCCATACAGCAGCAAATGTACCCGAACATGCAGATGCAAGGAATGAGTCAGCAGCAGCAAATGATGATGATGCAGCCGCAGATGGGCATGATGGCGCAGCCTCAAATGATGAACATGCAGATCATGCAGCAACACCAGCAGCAGTTCGCACAAGGCCAACAGCAGACAATGAATGTGGCGTCTAAGTCCAAGAGCTCAGATCCGTTCCACCAGCTTTAATGGGTTTCAGCCATAAATTGTCAAGTGATCTTTAGCTTTTCATGATTGACTTTCTACCTTCACTACGCTACAAGGAAGTCTACTTGACTAAGCACTACGCTGTTGAATTGATTGAGGATGTCCGGAGCGTCTCATGGTCCAAGCAAATTGCAGCAAAAACTCCACACAGTTACTCCACGTCCTGGAGACCAGGACTTTCCCTATCTGCCGACGTCCCGAGGTGTTCACCCCACAGCCAGGTTAACCGCATCGGCGCCGCTTTTCAGCAACAGCCAAGCACACCTAGTCACAGGGAAAAGCCTCCCCGGGAGCACTCTCCACCCAACCTGAAATGCCCTCCGAAGAAGGCACAAGAGGTCTCGAGTACGTATCGGCCACCATATTACACCAAACCTAGTTACCCATGCAAGTTCGCCTGAACAATTGATACTGAAGCAACTCCAGGACCGGAAGATCCGCGAACGCTTCGTGGCCAGTCGATTCGCAATATCTTATCTGCAAATGGTATTGATTATTGGAGGCGTTTTCACTACGTTTTCACAGAGATATGTATACGTTATACCATACTATCGACTTTCGTAATCCTGTCGTAACTGATTTCAAATTTAAGAGGGATCTAGACGAACATGGCTACATGCTAACTTCAACTTGCCTATACTGAACTAGAAGAGTCGAAGTTGTGCAGCAGCGTCTGTACGTGTAGGTACGAGTTGTACAGCGCACTTTCGTCGTCGGCTTCAACGCAGGCGACGTAAAGCTCGCGCAGGAAAGCGGCGTACTGCGCTTCATTGGCCTGCTTGACCGTCTCGCCGATGAGTTTGGCCATGAACCTGGTGCGTTGCAAGCCACAAACGTTAGAGCTCAGTCTCCTTCGTCAATCTCATGCAATCAACGCAAAACTTACACGGCAATCCGGGTATCGCACGCTTGAAGAAACGGCGTCAAAGCTGCCAATCCGCCCACCTTCCCCAGTGCAGCATCGTCCGAGAGTGTGCGGGTCAGAATGAGTGCAGTACACGCCGCAATATCTCCGACTAAACTCGCGTCCACTCCACAGCAAACCCGACGGCATTTGCGTGATAGATGAGAGGCTGAATGCCCATTCAACACTGTCAGCACATGCAGGAAAAACTCGGTCTCGAACTGCTGCAGAATTGCCTTGTCCAGTGCGACTTCCCCGTTCAGCACCCGCGAGGCCAACGAGTCCGACCAGGCAATACGATCGTACATGGCTTCGAGTTGATTGTCGGGTGACGAGGAAGACGCAGCGGAATCGCTTTGTTGCTTTCTTTTGTCGACGTAGGAGAGTTCGCACTGGCAAATGTCCAGGATGAGCAGCATCACATGTGTCAAGACGGCCGGATCGCTCTCGTTGTTGTCCAACAGCACACCCAAGCACGTGTTGATCTCTTCAATTGTCGATGCATCAGATGTACCTGACTACAAAAGCACCACAGAAAGTGTTAACCAGTCTGGAAATAAAATGCCAGCCGAAACGAAGATCACAACTCACACTGAGCTGTAGTTTTCGTCGTACAAAAAGCGCCAGCACCCTTACAAACGACCCACGAAGCTCTGAAGGGTTTGACGGGCTTGCTAACTCCCAGAACTTGGCTTGTGCAGCCAAACTGATCTCCCCACCTTCATCGAAGCAGAATGTTTCTTCAAGTTCCTCTCCAGCTGGGGAACTATTGACTGGTTTTGGTCGAACCAAAGAGCTTCAGGATGCTTGCGAACAGACCCAACAGTTGTCGAAGCTTTGCTATCATACGAAGAGAAGTTGTCGTCATCTTGACCGTAAGTCAGCAGCTCAGCGAGCCATCGCTCACCACGGAAACGGTCCACTGCGCGATTCGAGTGTAGCTGGTTTAAAACTTGTTCGAGAAGTTCTTGTGAAATGTTGGAATTGCCTTGGTTCTTGGCTGCTTTGACAGCTTTCTCGAGACTGGGATTCACGCCAAAGTACGCGTCGATCTGTGTGAGCAGCCGGAACTGGTTCACGAAAGCGTTTAGTTGTTTCTCCGACACCAGCGAACAACTTGGCGCCAATTGCTTCACCACTCGAGCTCGGGATGTACGGCGACAACAGCGCTTGCCTCATACCCACCGACGGGTCTTCCCACTCCACAAATGTACGCCAAATTTGTTCCAGACCTGCGGTGTTGATCGCTTCACGACTTCCTGTGCGTCGAAGCTGTTCGCAGACTAAATCTACGAGAATCATACAAGCCAATCGTTGCAAGCGAGAAACAGGAGAGTTGTAGAAGTGGTAAAGTAGCAGTTCGAGGCTGACGAAATGCTCCACTGCTGCAACTGGCAGTCCGCAGTTCCACACCGTGTGGTCCTTTGTTGGTTGTTGCCATTCTGAACCGACAGCTTTCCCCACTTTGAACGCGTACATTGTGGCCACGACCAGTTCCATGGCTTTCTGCTCAAGTTCAGATCCAGATAAACTATTGCTCGCTTCCACCACAAGAAACAGCATCGTGTGTTCATCCAGAGACCTCAACCGGTCGGAGGAGAAGCTCCCGTTGGCCTTCTTGACGAAGAATGCCAAGCAATTAACCGCTTGTTCGACCCAGCTTTGACTGTCTCGAAAATTGAATTTCTGCTCGGAAGTGAGTGACGTTGTGGACACCACCACTGCTTTGCTCAGCATCTCTCGAAGCAGTTTGAACAAACTCGTCTCCAAGTGCTGCGCTCGGGAAATCGACGCGTCTTCATGACTCGACAGTATCGCAGTAAGCGACGCAATGCTCGTGTTGAAAAACAGTGTAAATGCTAGTCGTCTCCACTGAGCTGAGGGGCGAACTGCGACTTCCAGTAGTTTCACTCTCACTCCAGCTGCGTCGAGATCTCCACGGTCGCAACCCACACACGCGTGGGTCAACGTCCTCACCGCCGCTTGATCCAGTAAATCCGCGTACTCCTGTTCGCGCAAAGAGAGGTTCACCTTGTCACTGCGTTCGTACAGAGCGTGAAGTTCTCGAAAAGTCTCTTCCAACTCGTCCCATGTCGGGTACTGCACTGTTTGCTTCTTCCGAGGTGGTGGTCTTGCAAACTCCTTCGTAGGGGGTGAACCGCCTTCTCCGTAGCTGCCAATTCACGTACCAAATCGTGAAAATTGGTCACTGCAAGTGTTTGTTTTCGACCGCTAACGGCGTGAGAATGCACTTGAGCTCGACTGATGCGGCCATTGCATCGTCGAAAAAGACGACAGAGCAGGTCGTCCAATTCCTCTTCATGCAGCACCATCGATCGCTACTTGCTTTGAAGAGACGGTAGTTTAGAAACGACTGTCTTTTCACGAGGATAATACAAACTTTACGCAATGGACGTTGACCCCAATGCAGCAATTTCTGCAGACGAGTGCGATGCGCTAAGAGATGAAGACGTGACGCCACTGCCGACGTCCAAACCCCACGTCGTGTTTGTACGGCCCTTTGTTGAAGTTTCGAAGAGAGTTCATGGTTCTTTTGAAAGTGAAAACGCTGCTGCTTCGTGTATTTTGCAGCGACTTCAACGAGAAGAAGATGAAAACGTGCCGTGGATTCTCGAGTTGGATTTCTTACTATTCAACGCACAGGTGAGTGCATCGCGATTGTAAGTTTTAGCGATAATATTTATCTTTTTGCATTTCTAGGGGACATTTTACAAGTTGTACGCGGTGCCAAGACTAACAACACTCCGTCACATCAAAGCTTTGGCAGCCAGAGCGTCTCGTATTTCGGCGACGAGAACTTCCGAGCGACTCGAGCCAAGTCGAAAGAAACGAGCGAGCGAGAAGTGGTGCGGTTTTCAATGGAGAAATTGCATCCGTTCGTCGAGGTCGTGGGCTGTTTGGTGACGTACGCCGAGGACGAAATCGCGCGCTCTCCGCAGCTCAACGCGTTCTCGCTCACTTGTGACTTGCACGCAGTGGATAACGCGCAAGCGGAAGCGGACGCCCAAGCTCTCGCTGCTGGGGGCAAGAGATTCGTTTTCAATGCTGGAGAACGGACTCGGTTACTAGGAATGACCCACGACCCGAAAGCGTTGCGCAGAAATGTCGGCAAGCAGCCCAATGTGGTGCTGCTGTGCAAGTTCTTCCGCCGACATGTGAATCATCACGATTGGGCTTTCCACGCTGCCACTGAAGACTGCAGCAACGTCGTGATACGAAGCGCTGTAACTGCGTCGTTAGTGGCAGCGATGCAAGTTTTCCTGCTGGATATCATGCCAGATATCAAGATCCTCAATCGCAACCCGCTGTCGAGTGTTCCTGCCATTTGCGCTGCTCTGAGCTGCAGTGAATTTCTTGGTATTGAACGGTATTTTCCCGACTACGGACTAGCGAAAGTGGACTTTGCCAGGTTGCTACTCTGGGAATTAATGCGTACTCGACCCGGGTTAATGCAGCACCTCAGGCGCGCCACCGTTCTCGTGAGTCTCTTGTTCGAGATGTTTGAGCAAATTGACATCAACGGAGATGCGGTGGTGGACTGGGAGGAGTTCGCTTCCTTTTGCGTTGCATTGGGCTCAATCGCCACACGGTCACCGCATGACGAGAACGATCATGATCAGGACCAACCGCACGGAGATTCGCAAGAGGCTCCTCCACGGAATCTGGTGGTGTATCGACAGGAACCTCTGAGTAGCGGCACTGCAGCACGGTGGGTATGGTTGACTTTCTCCAGAATGTACCTTAACTTCCTTGTGTAACAGAACTTTCCCGTACCAAGTGAGTAAATTAAAGGCCTTCTCGCAGCTCAAGCGGCTCGCAGTGATCGAACAGAAGTCTCCACGAATTCTTGTACGTGACATCTTACCAACTCCACGTGAGATTCTTGTATTAAGTTCCTCGTATGGTAAAAAAACACTATTGCAGATGTTCGATCTCGACATGAACTTCCTGCATGAACTCAATTGTAGTGACAAACTGGCAGCAGAGAAGAAAGCAGGTGACAAACAGCAAGAGGTGCTGGACACGCTGGAAATTCTGGATGTCGAGCACATTCCGTCTCGAAACGCTTTGGCGGTGGCGAGTAGCGATCTGTGTATTTCGCTCTGGTCCATTATCGACGCTACCGTTGGCTCGTATGTCTTCAACGGGAAACTTGCAGGACGTTTTCCAGCGCTTTTCGTGCAGTGGTGTCCTCCTCCGCTCAAGAGATTGTTCGTTGCGGGTGGTTCTACCGAGCAAGTTCAGCTTTGGGACCTCGAAGTACCGATGCATGCGGGAGCTGCACCTCCTCCACCGCCAATGCTTCTACCACGACATCATACCGAGCGTTTGGCAGCTTGTTTGGATCTACCCGATACCCCGTACGTTGCAACGGCCTCGTTTGACCACACGATAACGATCTGGGAGACTGTAGCAGGAGCAAATACAGCGGTGGGGGTCCTTCAGCTGTGTTGACAGTCTCCTTTGTACTTCGAGGTCACCAGCAAGCTGTTCTGACACTGGATTCGGCTCATACTCTGCTACTGAGCTCGGGGTTCGAGTACCAAGCGTATTGCTGGGGGATTCCGGGTCGAACGTTGAAAACCAAGCTGGGAGGGCATCACCACTGCCTCATGGGCGCGAAATTCGTCTCCACTTCTGCAACGGGTCCGTGTCTTGCGGTCACAGGCGACCAAAGCGGCCATTTCAAGCTTTGGGACATCACTCGTTGTGCAAAAGGCTTGAGTGGGAACCATTTATCGCTCATGCTGCAGACGTTTGAGCTTCATACACCGAATCTGTGTCGCTTTCGGACGTTTATGACCGCATCAGTTGGGGCTGGGGCTGCAATGGATAAACCTCATCATGAACCAGTGGGGAACGCAACTGCAGAACGTCCGGCGTGCGATATTATCACTGGAAACCTGCGTTTGTATCGCTTCAGTGCGTTCATGCAGTCCGTTGGGTCGCATGATGATGCCGCAATGGAGAATACGCCGGGGATTTCTCCTACTCGGTGTGTGGTGTTCAATACGGTGGCCAACACTTTCGTCGGGGTAGTGGAGAACTGCATTACAGTGTGGAATGCCAACTCGGGGGCCAAAATTGAAGAACCGCTTGCCGTTCACGACGCGGAGGTCTGCGCCATCGCATTTGACAGCCCCCGCGAGCGGAAATTGTTCATTGCCACCAATGTACGTACAGAAGTAGTGGCTCCTACGCCTCAATAATGACAATTATTGTTGATTTTCCTGTCAGGATGGAGCGATTCGGCTGTACAACCCCGTGACTGGAGCTTTGCTCTTCGTAAGTCTCTGCAAAATATCGTTAACTTTTGCTCGAACCTCATGACTGTACTGCCAATCTACCAGAAAAAGGTGATTCACGAAGGAACTATCACGTCCCTCGTCTTCTGCTCTCATGCTAATGTAAGTTTTGACAGCATCCGAACCAGTTCTTTGTCTGAATCCTAACTTTTTTGTGGTAGTGTTTGATATCAACGGGCGATGATCGCAATATCTGCGTCTTGGACGCTCCACCAGGAAAACGGAGCTGGAAGTGCTGCATATCGTGGAAAAAGCGCACAAGTCCAGCATCACTTGCTGCACTTGTTCACCGCCGCCATTATCCACTGACTTAACCACTACCAGGTTTGTAGCGACAGCGGACGATGCCGGTGGAGTGCAAGTGTACGATCTTCGGCGAATCACACTGTTGTTTCGTTGTGCTAGCGCGCACACTCGCGAGGTTCGAGCGTTGCATTTTCCCGCTGCAAAGTCTGGTTTACTGGTGTCTGGGGATGTGACTGGGAACATCTTCGTGTGGCCGACAATTGGCGTGAAAACGAGCATCGCACAGCCTTTGATGCGACTGGTACCCCAGGAAATAGCACCATCAAGGTCGATCTCTGTACCGAGTAAAGCGGAGTATGAAGGGATCACTTCCATTTGCTCTACCAGTTCACAATATCCGCAACCAGCTACACTGGCACTGGTGTACGTTGGTATTGAAACCGGTCACATTCGTGCTTGGGATCTTCAAAGTCTGGTGGATAAAGCCCAACCCGACAGTGCTGCAGTCCGTCGTCGTTCATCAAATGCAAAGACAGTGAATGGTGGTATTCAGAGTCGACGGGTACTGGGAATCGGAGAAACGAGTGAACTTCCAGTGATATTCGCGACGAAATCCTGGATGGCACACGTAGCTGGCGTGATGTCTCTCCAAAATGTGCCCTGGCCAGGTGAATTATTGTCGTTAGGTGCTGATGGTGTGGTGAAGATTTGGGATAGCACAGCGACGTGTTTCGGTCACATTTTGACAGCAGGAGAGCAAACTTCTGCCGCAGCTTCCGCGTGGAAGTTCGTGCGTCGAGACCACGCGGTTGGAGGTGACGCAAAGGACCTCTTCGAACGAATTGCGCGTGAAGTGGCACTCAAACACCAACGGCGACTCAAAAAGAGAGTCGGCAGCGCAAAACAGGGCAGCAACAGCGTGTGGAGCCTGAAATGTCCTTGACTTCGTTATTTGAGCTTGAGATTCCAACCATGACGTCTCCCGGACCACAACCGTGTGGCAATTCGCTCTTTCCTGACGCATCTACAGCGGTGACCAACGCCGCAACGGCTTTACTGATGCAGATCCCCTTCTCCGTGGCTTCCGTCACCTCGGGAATCCAGCAAAAGCTTTTTGGTCCGGAGGAAGCGCAACATCTCCGCTCCATCGCTAAGAACTCGAGTGGATTGCTAGCCGATGTCTCGGACAAGAAGAAGCGAGTAGCGACTCTCGCTCCTTTGTTCTCGTCGCCTGAAGAAATGACTCGCGCTCGAGCCAAAGCCAAGGCGAAAGCTCGTGCGATGGTGACTCCCGGCTCACAAACGCAGGAACTGCTTTCAGGCTCCCGATCCTTGACAAACTTCCCTTGGAGCTCGAACGCCGTGCAGCCGCCAACGCGAAAGCCTCAATTGGCGCCTTACGAGCTTTAGACGTGGAGCCCTCGCAGTTCCTTCGTGAGAAGTTGCAAAACGCAGCTTCACCGAAACCCAAAGCAGCCAAATCCACACCGAAGAAGCGATTGCAACGCGAGTCGCACGGTTTGGACATCCAAATGAGTTCCAGCGTGGTAGTTCTCGCTCGAAACGTGTCGTTGCCAAAGTTAAACCACGCGAATGTCGGTCCAGAGCTCCCCGAAACTTTAACCTCGAGTGTGTCGACCCCAAACTTACCATTATCAACAGCGAACACCGAGTCGGTCAGCCCCGAAGCCTCGCGTCGTACCAGCAACATCGACCGCAAACTGAAATTGTGCCAGAAGATCGTGGCCAATGTCTGTTTAATGACCTCCAAGCCGAAGGTTAAAGAGCAAACGCAGACCCACACACCCGGTTCTCCACCTAAAACTTTACGTCAGAAATCACCGTTAGCACCGGGTAAGAACCCCTTCGGACCTCACTACACCCTCAAACAAGTCGAGCAAGTCGCTATTGGACTCGCACGACTGGATGAAGACGGGTCAGGAGACTTGAACCAGCACGAGTGGACCCAATTGGTGACGTTCTGCGGCCTCGAAGGTTCCAACGCTCAAAACAGCGTCGAGAACCTCTTCCACTCCATCGACCGCGACTCGAACGGCTCCATCAGCGTCCGAGAACTGCTCCCCACTCTTGTAAGTTTGAGCTACTAACCTACTACTTTTTGGGTGTTTAGAACTAACCTCCTTGTTTTTCAATCTCAAGTTCCGTCAAGCTTCACCCGACCAGCTCCACCAGATGCGGACCATGGTCCAGACCCGCATGAAGGGGTCCGAGACCCCAGTCCACGTGGAAATAGTGTCATTTCCGCTACCGACGAGCTCAAGTCCTAGGAATATACTTCATTGCTGCAGCGATGCAAGCAGGAGATTCGGCCACCAAAGTGCCGATCGGGACGTGGTGCAGTTGCCCATTTCGGTCGTGCACCAGCACGGGCACTTGCAAGAAGCCAAACTCGAAGAAATAGGCTCGGGCACGTGCAAAGGGGGCGTGCAAAATGCCGAACTGGTCCACTTGGACGAGGAATTCGGGCAAAACGCCGTCTGCTTTCTCCTCCACGAACGGAATGAGCTTGGAAACGGCATCCAGAGAACTCCCGTACTCGAGCGTCTTGTGCTGCCACGTGACGCGGATTTCGCCGTCCGAGAAGCGGGTGCCTGCTGCGAATCTCAATGGGAACAGGTCGTCGCGAACATCTTTTGCAGTTGCGCTCAGCGCTTGGAGGTACACTTTCTGTTCGCGCGAGTTCATGCGCGAAAGCTGCAGCTCGACGAACGGCGAGTGTTCGCTAGCTTTTGCACGCTTGGCGCGAACTGCGCGCAAAACGTTTGCGCGAAAGGCAGCACTTGAGTTCGAGAGAGTTGGTCGTACAGGGACGGGAACGGATAGAGCTCGGCCAACGTGGTGACGCACGGACGGCAGTGCTTGGCTTGGGTGATGAACGGGGTGTGGGCGCTGATCAGTGGACTGGACAGTAGGAACTCCCTGCAAAGGGTCCCTGGGGTCAAACACTGCGCAGCGTCCGAGACGATGTAGATTTTGCGAACTTTTCGCACGGGCAGCAGTTGCAACTGCGCCATTGCAGCCCGCTCGGCGCAAGTGGCTCCTCCGATGTTGGCGCACTCGGCATTGGCGCCGATCACGAACTTGTCGGCGGTTTGGCCGTCCAGAGCTTCGTACGCGAAAAGTGCCACCACCCGAAAGTTCGAGAGCAGCGGAGCGTTGATGAAGTGGTTGTCACGACGATCTTCCAGCAGAGACAGCAACTGCTCGTCTTCGGGCGTGAGAACGGCTTGGCGCATTGGCATCTTGAGGTGTTGCAGCTTTGTTTGAGGGGACCAGTCGGACGGAAGAGGCGAATTGGCAAGTGACGGCTGGAATTGGCTTGGTTCATGGATCGACAGTGGTAAGCATTGGTGAGGTGACAAAGTGGTGAATGCATGGACTCGTGCATAGAGATGGCTGCGGGTTGAAGCTGCAGACGAAGTGATGACCAAACACCGTGCTCGAACAGAGAACGCTGATGGATTAATGGTGCAAAGTGCTAGTAGACGTACCATTAGTTGGGTGAGATGCAAGACGAAGAACTGATGTAATTGCCAATACTACGTAGTAGTAGACGTACCATTAGTTGGGAGATGCAAGACGAGGAATTGATGTACTTGCCATAGAGATAACGAGGGAGTGGCTCGCTTCAACCCGACTATGGCAAAGCTTTCGCAATCTGATCACGTGTGACTTGGTGCGTGGGCATGAAGTTTAAAGTTCGAAGCTCGTAGAGATTTCAACGTTCCCCATGGACGGCGAAGGACAGTGTTGGTAGCTATTCGTATCTGCTGTTGATAGTTGCGGCCAGCTCATTCTCCGTAGAAGAGCTGCAGCAAACTCTTTCAGGTGGACTGGAGAAACAGAGCGACACAGGCTTGGCTACATGTACTGGTGTCTGCAGCAGGTTCGGGTTCTGCGCCAGCACTGGAGGCAGCGAGCGAGACGGCGATAGAACCCTCACCGTCGAGTATCGCCACTTGCAAGTCGCTCATGCAGTTCGTGAGGAAATAGGCCGCAGTGAAGCGCAGTCGCAACACGATGATGCGCAGAGGAGTCTGCGCGTTCAGCTGCTCCTGCAGCATGAAAAACGTCTGCGAAAAGTCCACCGCATCGTACTCCAACACTGCAGCACAAGACAAAGTGTTAGCGATGAACAGCAACCCAAAGATCAACGACCTACCTATAACATGGCGACGTAGCTCGGCAATGAACTCCTTCCGTCTCCTCCACTGCAGCAAGAACATCTTCGAAAATCCACCTTAGCACTAAAAAACACCCTCGTGTCCTCAGCACCAACTCTTTGTGTACCTGTTTGCACAACGAGATGAGCTCAACTGAAGATTGAGCTTTACTCGACGGTGGAATTTGCGTCACTTGACTCGACAGTTCCATTCTAGCCGGCCATTCCACAAAAAGCGGCCAGACATTGTCGGAGTTACTGTCGTCCTCTTCGTTCATCGGATACCCAATAAAAATTACCAGACCGGCGGTAGGTCCCGGGAAGTTCGGGACGTTAAACCCGTTCGGGGTGTCCACTGACTTTGCGCTTCCTCCCCAAGCAGAGGGAGCGCAAATAAGACATAGCTGCCTGCATTTTGCGGTTTTAGCACCAGCGCCTCCAGCCCAGGATGGTGTTGTAGAATTTCATACTCGAACTTGGCTCGCTGCGAGTTCGCGCTCTGCAGCAACTACAGACGGAAAAAAAACTGTCAGAACGTGTTGCGCGAATTTCGAAATTTGCGGCTACCTGCAATTGCACTTGTTGTCCAAATCCCTCGACAAGTTGTTGCGCAACTTCTTCCAGCACTCCCGTCAATTCGTCTCCAGTTAACGTTGGTGGCCCATCTCCCTTAGTGGCTACACTCAGCCCCAACCCTTTCACCTGCTGCAAGTTGGTCATTGCCTCTCCACTCGCCACTTCCAGCGCAACATGCGCTTCGCTCTCTTGCAAATAAAAACTCGAGCTCCTGACTGCAAAAGATGGCAACCACGTTAAAAACTCCAGCTTTATTGGCGCAACAATTAGAAATTGCGCGCATCCTCCGTGTTGCACCTTGTCGATAGAAGGTGCTTCCGTTGGCCCAGATGTCCACGCGTACAGCCAGCCAAGCCTTGCGCGCGTACAGCACCTCCAAATACCCCGCAAAAGTAGCGGTCTAGCGCGCGAATTGGCGTCTCCGCTAAGCGCCAAAGTCCTCTTATTTGCGTCTCGCGCAACAAACTCTGCCACGCGCACTTGGCGTCTGCAGCGTCGCGCCAATTCGCGCTCCATTGGCGATGATAGAAATGCTGTGTATTCATTCAATCGCGCAAATCGCTTTTGACGGGTTTTGCGCGGCTAGAAGCGTAATTAGTATGGTGCGTGGAGGGGGAAGGGGGAAAAGGAAGAAGGAAAAACGCGACTGAGAGACCGAACGGCCAGCAGCTCGCAGTCGCCAAGGAGCCCCGGCAAGTCACCGCCAGCGCTCCCTCTCAGCAGTACGTACGTCTCTCTGTCCTCCTATCCCAGCCCCGGCCTTCTTTTTGCGCGTCGGGCGCAAAACGGCAGAAACAAAATGGCTGGGTCTTATTTTGCGCATTTTGGTTCTGACTTGTTCTTTTGCAGCCAGTTTTGGGTGATTGGGTGGAATCGAAAAAAACAAACGTGACGCCCACTGAGCGATGAAAGGGATGCTGCAAACGGTGAAAAGGAAGCTCAGCAACAACGGAGAGCACCTCAACTCGCCCGACCGCATGGACGTGGACGGGTCCGCCAAGGGCCTCGGCTCCCCCACGGGCGACGTGGCGCGCTCCGACGTGTCGCTGCCCAAGCGCGAGCGCCGCCGCTCCTTCATGGCGCGCAACCAGAAGATCCAGGCGCTCAAGGACCTCCCGCACCTCAAGGACACGTCGCTGCAGAGACGGGAGGCTCTGTTCCAGCAGAAGCTGGAGCTCTGCTCGGTCATTTTCAACTTCGACGACCCCACGTCGGACAAGCGGTGCGGGGCTTTTTTATTTTGGGGTTTTCACTTTTTGCGCAAAAACATCGCTGATATTTTTGCACGGGGTCTTATTTTCAGGGGCAAGGACTTGAAGCGCCAGACGCTGCTGGAACTCGTAGATTACGTCAACAACCCTGGCGGCCAGAAGATCTTCACCGAGACGCTCATGCCGGATATTATGGCCATGGTGGTACGTGGAGAACAGACCGGTGGGGAGATGGGAGTGGGTGGGTTTAATCGAGTTTCTTTATATTTTTGCAGTCGCTCAACATTTGCCGCGCGCTGCCCCCGCAAACGGAGGATTTTGACCCGGAGGAGGACGAGCCGGTGCTGGAAGCCTCGTGGCCACATCTTCAAGTGGTGTACGAATTCTTCCTGCGCTTCATCGTGTCGGGCGAGGTGAACGCCAAGGTGGCCAAGAAGTACGTGGACCAGAAGTTCTGTCTGTCGGTCATCGACCTGTTCGACAGCGAGGACCCGCGCGAACGGGATTACCTCAAGACCATCCTGCACCGCATCTACGGCAAGTTTATGTCGCACCGGTCCTTCATCCGCAAGGCCATCAGCAACGTCTTCTACCGGTTCGTGTACGAGACGGAGCGGCACAACGGCGTGGGTGAGCTCTTGGAGATTCTGGGCAGTATCATCAACGGGTTCGCCATGCCGCTCAAGGCCGAGCACTTGCAGTTCCTGGTGCGCGCGCTGGTGCCGCTTCACAAGCCCAAGTGCGTCTCCATGTACCACCAGCAGCTTTCCTATTGCATCACGCAGTACGTAGAAAAGACCCCGAGACGGCGGTGCCGATCATCCAAGGCATTATCAAGTTCTGGCCCTGGTCTTGCTCGTCGAAGCAGGTGATTTTCCTGAACGAGCTGGAGGAGATTCTGGAGCTCATGGGCAGCGAACAGCTGCAGAAGGTGCACAAGCCGCTATTCCATGGCCTGGCCAAATGGCTCGGCAGCCAGCACTTCCAGGTGTCGGAGCGGTCGCTGTTCCTGTGGAATAACGAGCACCTCGTGAACAACGGATGCTTGAGCAAGCAGCACGCCCATTTGATTCTACCCGTCATTTACGGCCCTCTGCATAGAAACTCGCTCGGACACTGGAACACCACGGTCGAAGGACTTGCGCAGGTTTGTTGGCGGGATTTATTTTGCGGTGGTTGATATTTTGTAAGCTCACAATGCTGTGCAATTGTGTGTGCTTGTACCAGAACGTGTTGAAGCTGTACATGGACTACGACATGGCTCTCTATGACCAGTGTGCAAAGGACTACTCGCTCAAGGAGCAGGCGACGGCCGACGTGAAGGACAAAGATCAGGAGAAGTGGCGGAAAATAGAGTCGATGGCAGCATCGAAGGCTCCCTCGTCAACGGCCTAGTTGCGTCTTTATTCAGAAGCAGATCGCGGCGAGCCTGCGAACTCAATAGCAGCGAGTGAGAACAGAGTGGAAGACGGACGAGTGCAGTACGGGAGAAAAAGGAGGGGCGAGTGGGACCAAAAGGAGACCTGACGGTGACAGGATGACGCTCATGCTGCAGAGTCCGGCAGATCGGCGAAGGTTTTGGTCCTAGCCGTTGCTGGACCATCGCTCCTCGCAGCACAGGAAACAAAAAGTGGGAGGCAGATAGGCTTTGAACGGCGATTGCATTTAGATGACAGGTTCGCAGTGTCTTGGTTTCAATTTGGCCACCTCGTTTTTCCACTTCAAGTTGTACGTTTTTATCTTTAGAAATCGTTCACGTTTCTAAACCAACCTGGTCGACTTTCCTCCAATCACAAAACGTCTACCCAGTGATTGGCTAAAACTCACTACCCTCCTGTCAACCACAGAAATCAAAGTCAAGATGGTGCGCGTGTGGCTTCGTCCGTGCGCGTCTGCGCTCGCGGCTCTGGGCCGTCGCGCCGGTCCGCAGAGCGCCGTGTTGCGAGCCTCCGTGCTCGGTGCGCATAGTGTTGGTCCTCTGTCTGGCGTCCGCGCGCTGTCCAGCAAGGAACGAGACGACGCGAAGAAGGAGTTTAAGAAGAAGAAGTCGACGTTCGAGAAGGTGGAGGAGGACGAGGACCCGACGGAGCTGTCGGACGAGGTCAAGTACCTCAGCCAACAGCTGGACGAGAAGCTGCTCGTGGCAGAAGAAGAAGAAGACGAAGAAGAGGAAGAAGAGGAGGGAGAAGAGCTCAGTCCGGCCGAGTGGGCCAAGAAGTTCGAGCGGGAAGTGGCCGAGTGGGACCAGGAGGAAGGAGACCACGAGTACGACGACGAAGAAGCTCTTGTGGACGGGGACGTCCCGGACAACTTGGAGGACGACCGCCTGTACGTGGAGATGCCTGGCTACGACTCGTCCATGATCCTCGCCTCGAGCCAGATCGGCGCCAGCGACGAGAAGCCCGACCCGTTCAAGCACCTGGACCAGGGCATGGCCATGACCCCGGAGATGCTCAACTGGATGCTGCCGGCGGAGAAGAGGAAGCCGCTGCGGAAGGACAAGACCAAGCCGTGGAAGTACTTTGTGGCCGCCAATCACCAGGACGTCGTGGAGCTGGCGCTGGACGTGGAGCTGCTGCGGCTGTTCATCTCGCCCACGGGCCGCATCCGCCCTCGTCGGTTCACGGGTCTCACGGCCAAGCAGCAGCGCAAACTGGCGCAGGCGATCAAGGTCTCGCGCCAACTCGCCTTGCTGCCGTTCCTGTCGCGGTACCCGGAGCCGACGCCCGAGCAGTGGAAGGCGATTGATGACGAGATCATCGCGGCCGCGGAGCTCGAGGGTGACAACGACGACGGCGTGGACGACGACGACGACGAGGACTTCGATGAGGACTTCGAATATGATTAGAAATAGAGGCGTGGACATACATGGGAGGTCCTCTTGAGCGTGATCGTCTTAAACCGAGAAACAAACGCGAACATTCGGGTTCTCTCATTTTACTGCTACCTCTGGATATTTAAAGTCAGAGAACGGAATGATGATTGGCAGAAAATGACATGGATACATTTTGGGGCTAAATTGCAGCAAATTCTTCAACTGTATTGACATTGAACAACGTTATTAGTATTAGCTGCAAGAACATGGGCGAGCAGGGAGGTGTCGCTTGTCGTGTGGCAGCTCCTTGAGCAGCATGTCCCCAAGGAATCGCCACTGCGTAGTGCCGAGCTGCCGCCCGCGCTGAATATGGACGAGGCGGAGTTGCTTTCCGAGTACGAGCGAGGTCCTCGCGCCTTCATCATCTACGTCTCGTATTACGTTTGGCAGGTCTACGATATCTTTCTCAATGATCGCGAGAACTACCGAGTCATGGAGAGGGTAGAGGAGGTCGTCAAAACTGCGCCTGACGCAGAAAGAATGGGGCGTCTCAAGGGGCATTTGAGAAAGCGTTCGTGGGCGATGCCGACCAGAGATTGACGCAGTACCTGATGCGGTGCTGCAAGAGCTAATACGACCAGCCAAGCTTCCACGTTGCTCCGTACGTGGTGGTCACGCAGAGCTCGGGCTTCGGCAAGAGTCGTGTCCTGTTTGAAATGGCCAAACGGCTCGCTGGACCCAACGAAGAGCTGCTTCGAGACTCCGCTTTGGACGCACGACTCATGTACGTCTGTGCGCCGAAACCGGGCCACGTGGCCAAGACGGACCATTACGCCACCGGGTTCCCAGTCGCAACCCCGAACTCTCCGACTTCTTGTTCGCCCAGAAGAGGTCACCAAACGGCTGTTGGTTGCAGTGGACTACGCGTGCGCGCACTGGCAGACGGCGAAGACGGGGCGGCTCGAGTTGTTTTTGTTTGGCGCTGCACCGCTGGCACTAGCACACGACAACAAGCGAGCAAACCCCGATGAGGCGTTGGCTTCGGCTCTGCAGGAAACGCTGGTCAGCGCAACCAAAATGGACCCCGTGCAGGAGCCACTGCCGAAGAAAGCACGGGCGGGTTCGAAACCTGCCCAAGGGGATCAATGCGTGAAGGTGCTGGTGCTGGCGATTGACGACGCCAGTCACCTACTGAGGAGTAATGACTACGTAGCCGCCAACTTCTGTGATCTGGGCAGAGCGTTGAACAGGGTGAACAAGCACTTACGCAAGAAGAAGCGGAACGCCATGGTATTTGCGGTGCTTGTGGACTCGAACCCGCAGATTACCAAGTCGCAGATTCTAGCACGCACGATGTGCTCAATCTTGCTGAATCCAAGCTGCTCGGTGGCTTGAGCCCCGTTAAGAAACAGAGCTATGCAGATAAGACTCGACGAGGTGTCGCGTCAATGCTGTGCCGCCTTGGATTGCGACCGCAGTTGACCTCCGCCTTTGCGTCGCAAGTCATAGCGGATCTTATGGGCGTGCTCCACTATGAACAATGATATTGGTGCAAATATTTGTGGTTATGAAACGGAACCTGTCTTGGCCTTTGCGGCAACGCACTTGTGGTACGAGATTGATGCACTGCCGCTGGAGAAGTTCATTCTGCCTCAGTTCCGGGACTTGTTGATGTACGGAGATCTTGATGTGATCGACATCGGTGAAGTGGTGGCACGCATTTTCTTTCTGCTGGCGATGGACACGGCCACCAACCCGGACTTGTTTGGCCTGTATGGCAAGATTCGCTTCATGGGCCAGTTTTGCTCGGTCAAGAGACTGCTTGATGGGTCATGCAAATCTCACGTCAGTAAGACAGACCCAGCATGCACTGAGAGTGGTGAGCCCAAGCTTTTCAATGTCACCACCACAGGAGAGGCCGCGACTACTTCAGATGACGCGTCGCCAGACCAGAAGACCAGCTTCCAGTCTTGGATGGACGACTGGGAGAGCTGGAGCGTTGGCTTCAGCCATTTCATTGAGCTGAGCGCTATGCCAACTGAGGCGACACTGTGGTTCCTGTTGGGTCGTCGTGCAGCAGGAGTTTTTCCGCGCGAGCAGGAGAAGGCTGATCTGATCATCCCGACTTTCAGCAAGAGTGCTGGCGAGGTGTCGTTCATTCTCGTTCAAGTCAGCAATAACGACAGTGCGAGCTCTGATCTACCACAATCCGTCTTCCGAGACCTGGCTCCTGCAAGTGTATTTGAGCTGGATGAAGCGAGCAACACCAAAAACGAATTGTCCGCGTTTTTGCCGCGCAGGATCATTCGAATCTACGTGAGTCTACGGGAGCACAACACGATCGAGCCTGCCCAGTCGTATATCATTGATAACTCTGAGGCCACGCGCGTGAATGGCGAATCGTACTTGCTATGCCTTCATGGAGTGTGCCGTACCGGTATGTGCAACGAGGGTTCTCGGTCTTCGTTGGCACACTGGCCGTTCTTGTTGTACGAGAAGGTGTCGGATCAACTCGTGGACCTCGCCGATTCGGCTGAGTAAAGATATGTCTTGTCGTTCGAAAGAGAGATAGCGGCAGCGCCAAACGAGGAGATGACCGAAGCCGAGTTGGAGAATGGCGTACATTTTACGCTGGGGCTTGTACCGTAAGGTTGAGGACGAAAGCAAGAGCCGGTAATTGAAGGAGATCGCCGACTTGAGGATGGTTTCCAGCATGTGAATGCTTTACGCTGTCGTGGCAATGGTGCGTATGCCAGAAGTAATTTAGGTAAGGGCAACGCAACAAGTTATTTTGTTTTGCAGGAGGAACGAGTGCGTTGGATTTATGCGAGCGCCCTGCGGTGCCAAAGGTGACGTCGTAAAAAAGAGCAGGGATGATTCTTCAACGAGTCGTGTTGGCTAGAATAAATGATGTTTGATTCCTCCGCATGAACCTTCTCCCCTTCATCTGCGTGAACAACTGTCGCTGCCAAGGCAACGTGTAATATTTCACAGATGCCCAATCCTCATCGCCACGTCAAGGTTCATTTTGTTGACAAGTGAGTCACAGACTAAACGAAACCTGGTTTATGTTTTCATTGCTTTATGGGAAGGAAGGAGC
The DNA here is from genome assembly GCA_012656105.1 of Phytophthora syringae. Taxonomy (NCBI): domain Eukaryota; phylum Oomycota; class Peronosporomycetes; order Peronosporales; family Peronosporaceae; genus Phytophthora; species Phytophthora syringae. Next base: position 22,273 of record JAAKBD010000016.1, read on the forward strand.
TACACATGCATCACGTTGAAATGAAACGGGAGGTTGAGAAAGAAGAGCTACCGGTATTCCAATTGCAAACCCTAGGGTTCTTGTTGCTTTTTCAATTTTCCAGTCTCAAGTGCCGCAACACTAGACCGCCGCTTTTATTCCGTTGAACGAGTTGGGGTTGCTTTTTCCGCTCTGCATTTCGAACCGAGTAACTTATTCGTCAAGCTCGGCCGCCTGGGCAGCAGCCTTAGTTGTCAAGCTCAGCCGCCAGGGCAGCAGCCTTAGCCTTCACCTCCTCGATGCCACCAACCATGTAGAAGGCAGCCTCCGGAAGGTCGTCGTAGCTACCGGCGATGATGTCCTTAAACGAAGAGATCGTGTCCTTGAGCGGCACAAACTTGCCGGGCGTGCCCGTGAACACCTCAGCCACGTGAAGCGGCTGCGACATGAACTTCTGCACCTTACGGGCGCGAGCCACGGTGAGCTTGTCGTCCTCCGAGAGCTCATCCATACCCAGAATGGCGATAATGTCCTGCAGACCCTTGTAGTCCTGCAGCAGCTTCTGGGTGGCACGGGCAATGTCGTAGTGCTCCTGGCCGATAATGCGGGGGTCGAGCATACGCGACTTGGAGTCGAGCGGGTCCACGGCCGGGTAGATACCCAGCTCGGAAATCTGACGCGACAGCACGGTCGTGGCGTCCAAGTGAGAGAACGTCGTGGCCGGAGCCGGGTCCGTCAGGTCATCGGCGGGCACGTAAATGGCCTGCACGGAGGTAATGGAGCCCTTCTTGGTCGAGGTAATACGCTCCTGCAGAGCACCCAAGTCCGTGGCCAGCGTCGGCTGGTAACCCACGGCGGACGGGATACGTCCGAGCAGAGCCGACACCTCCGAGCACGCCTGCGTGAAACGGAAGATGTTGTCCACGAAGAGCAGCACGTCCTGTCCCTCCACGTCACGGAAGTACTCGGCGACGGTGAGTCCAGTGAGGCCCACACGGGCGCGAGCTCCAGGGGCTCGTTCATCTGGCCGTACACCAGCGCAGCCTTGGAGCCCGTGGTCGTGCCGTCGTCGTTGATCTTGATCACACCCGACTCGATCATCTCGTAGTACAGGTCGTTACCCTCACGGGTGCGCTCGCCCACTCCGGCGAACACGGACACACCGCCGTGGTTGTTAGCCACGTTGTTAATGAGCTCCATGATCACGACCGTCTTGCCGACACCGGCACCGCCGAAGAGGCCGATCTTTCCGCCCTTAGCGTACGGGGCCAGCAGGTCCACGACCTTCATGCCCGTCACCAGGATCTCGGCGCCCGAACCCTGCTCCGTCAGCAGAGGGGCCGACGCGTGGATGGGGGCGTGACGCTTGGCGTTGATGGGGCCGCGCTCGTCCACGGCCTCGCCGATGACGTTCATGATACGTCCGAGGGTCTCGGGGCCCACGGGGACCTAAAAATAGCACGTTCCAAAAATACAAACTCTAAATAAGACTCGGCCTAGACTTGTAGGTTGACCTAGACTATAGGTTCGTACCATGATGGGGTTGCCCGTGTCCACGCACTCCTGGCCGCGCACGAGGCCGTCCGTGCCCTCCATGGCGATGGTGCGGACCGTGTTCTCTCCCAGGTGCTGGGCCACCTCGAGCACGATGCGCGTGTCGTCCGTGGTCTTGATCTCCAGGGCGTTCAGGATGGGCGGCAGGTTGTCCTTGAACTGCACGTCCACGACGGCGCCAATGATCTGCGTGATCTGGCCCACCGAGGCTGGCGCCTTCTTGGCGTCCGTGGCCATGGCGCGCACGCCACGGAGGGCGGAGCGGCTCACACGAGACAGCATGTTAAAAGTGGTTTCTTTTCCTGATCCGAAGGTCGAACTGCTCCCGTCTGCGGCCGAAAGCGGAAATGAAGCAAAAGGGGGTCCAAGGCGGGGGCGATCCTGGGAAGCCAATGAGGACCACACACGCCAACTCACTTGGCTTTTGTATGTGAGACCCACAAACACGACGTTACTAACTGACATGGCAGGTTAACAGAGGGAAGACATATCACTGGCTAAAAATAGTTTACGCGACGATGATTGGCTGAATATCGGTAGCGGGTCGACGGGCCCACAAACCAGACCCGTTAAATAGCGAGGCGACGTGCCTTCTACCAACAGCAACCTGCGGCTGAAAAAGTGGCTCCCTGACTGACGTCACTGCAATAGCAAGAGCAAGCTCGGAGCTTAATGCAGCAAGGCGTAAACGGATACGTGTAGACCATTGCATGGGTCAATTAGTGCGCTCGAGAGGTGATCGAGATAGATGAAAAAAGAGCAAAAGCGATATCGAAACATGCAACACGCGGTGCACGCACAAGACAAAGGCGGCGGTCGGAGGAGCAGCTGCTTGCGCGAAAAGGTCGTCCGAGCTCGGCGGTCAGCCAGTGTGGCCAACCTGCCTATCTACCTGTTCAGCCGGACTGGTTTGCCGACTTGTGATGCCGAGTGGACAACCCTTCGTTCGCTCGCTCCGCTCCTCGTTCCGCCCTCCCTCCGCACTCAGGTGTTGGTGGCGTGGCTAGATCGCGTTACTATTGGAGTAGGTCTCGTCTTCGTAGCAGCGACGGGGTTCGAGCAGTCGGTCACATCGGTCCCTGCGCCTGCAAGCGGTGTTCTAAGGCTGCCCACTTGATCTGGCGCTGCTCCGTCGTCTGCTGCGCTCTGAAAATGCAAGCAACAATAAGACACACACAACAATTGTCAGTTCATGTCGAACACGGTGCAGATCGAGGGGTTTGTTAAGCCAGCACGTCGTGTGCAAGACCGGGGATGCTCACCTTCCTTCGCGCTCCTCGAACTGCGCCGAGCACTGGTCGAAGAGCTGCGAGTCCATCTCCATAAACAGCTTCAGCACGTTGTACGTCAGCGTCTGCACGGTGCTGTGCCAGTGGTTCTCGCAGTTGCGGTACAGCGCCCCGAAGATAAGCGGCAAGATCTCGGCCCGCCGCGCGCTCACGAGCCGCACGAGTGCCTCGTTATTCCATAAATATAAGGCGCGCTGAGAGACCTGGAAGTGGCTGCTACACACTGCTTGCGATATCCGCAGGAACAACGGCCGCATCACCGCAGCGAACTGCTCCATCTGAATCATCTCGATTATCTCCTCGAGTTCGTTCAGGAACAAAATCTACAGCGCCCGCAAAAATGAGTTCAAGGCCCTGTAGGCATCAACGACGAGCAAGCAGATAGACGGTACCTCTTTGGCGCTTGCGGTCACCGGCCAATACTTCAGTAGTCCCATGATGATCGGCTCCGCAGTCTGCGGGTCCTTCTCTACGAACTGCGTCGTGCAGTAGGCCAGTTGCTGGTGGAACATCGCTAGGTTTCCTGCCTGCTCACCAGAATCACGAAGACAGCCATCATAACTCGTTAAAACAAAGCTGCATATTGTAAAGTTGATACTAACAGTAAGTACGCACCGTGTGAAGCGGGATCAACGCGCGCTCCAGGAAGTTCTGGTGCTCTGGCTTGAGCGGCAGCGCAAACCCGTTGATAATACTGTAACCGCACAACAATCAAACGGCAAGGGGTCAGATATTCATCACAAGAGCCAAACTGCCACCAAGTACAAACCAACCTTCCTAGAATTTCTAGCAGCTCGCCGACGCCCTGCAGCGACCCCGTCTCATACACGAACGTGTAGAACATGTCGTTGATGGAGCGGCGGATGAACGAACGCAGCGCCATCGACTTGCCGTAGATGCGGTGCAGGATCGTCTGTAAAAACAACAGTCAGCAACCCACGTTCTAATAAAATAACTCCAACTCAAGAACCACCCCCACCTTCAGGTAGTCCCTCTCCCTGGGGTCCTCCGAGTCAAACAAATTCAGCAGTTTGATCATAAACTTCTTGCTGAAATACTCTTTCGCCGTCCTCGAGTCCACTTCCTTCGACAAGACGAACCGGAGCAAGATCTCGTACACCAGCTGCATGTGCGGCCACGAAGGCTCGAGCAGCGGTTCGTCGTCTTCTGGTGCTGCTACAAAGTGCAAAACATCAACCTTAATCAGTTCAGCATCAAAGAGGGAGACAAGAGAGAGATCGTCTATTGACCTTCCACGTTGCCGCTGGCGTTGACCGTCGAGGCGTTGGAGCCGCGCCCCAAGTGGCGGAAGATGTTGTTGCCCACGCACTCGAGCAGGTCGGAGACCACCGACGGGTCCCACGCCACTTTCCCCGCCGAAATGTACTCGACGATCTGCAGCAGCGCGTTGCGCTTGGCCTCCTTCTCGCGCACGTGCTTGCGCATGTCCGAGAAGTCGTACAGCGCGCCGCAGAGCTTGAGCTTCTGGCGGAACAGGCGCATGCGCTCGCTCGAGGGGACGTCCTCCAGCGCCGGCAGCTCCCCCAGCTTCATCACCCCATTAGACGACGTCATGGCAGGATCGGACGGACTGGGCATTTCGAGGCGGAGGGCACAAAATGCCAGTTTTGACCAATCGGCGGGAGGTCTTGACTGGTACAGGGTACCACTTGGGCTAATTGTGTAAAACCTCTTCAAGATGGGCGAGCTGTTTGGCGTCGGGGCAAGTTGTGCCACAAGCTTGGTGCACGACATCGCGATGCAACGTTTTCTTGCTGCTTGAATGCTAAAGGTGGCGCTGGCGATCGACAGCAGTGCACTATCTATCGGACATGAAGAGGAGTGTCGTCTCAAAGGATACAGCGTCTTCAACTGCTGCGTGGTTGTTGTGCTTCATGTATTAGGTATATAATAAGTGTTGAGCTGTAGCTAATAGGGCTGCAGCGACTAATCTCAGTAACTTAGGAATCGAGCGCGTACCGGGGACCACCGCAAGTGAGACCTTGGGCCTGAGAGCCGGCAAGGGCTCACTCATGCATGGACCTCCGAAGATGCGTCCATCAGATACCATCTCTTCGCAGCATTCACATTTGCCTGCAACTAATGGGCTCGCCACGGTCTGGTGGCAAACGGCTCAGTCGACGTTGGCTGGTCAACCCTGCATGACCATCCGGACGCCAACGCGGTGCTGCTGCGCTTGATTGTCGGCTGGTTGGTTGGTTGCCGCATGAGGTGAGAAGGTTTCGCAAAGATAGACTGGCAGGCAACTGCGGACTCGACCACATGGCGGGGGGTAGGAACCAGTTGGTGCAAAAATTGCAACGGAGAAGCACACGAAGCTGCCAATGAGCCGAGTAAAAGTGCCAATGCCCGTGAACAAGACAATGGCAATGGCGGGCTTGTCTTGTGCAGCTGCCAGGTATTTAATAGCTGGACAACATCCAAGTGATTGCATCCCGAAAGTCGCTGCACATCTTCTTGGTTCGGTGTGGCAATCGCCAAATCCTTATGGCTTTCACTACCAGCTATGAGAGGCTACCTGCCATTTCTAGTCACCCTACACCTCTCAAATCAAACAGGAACCAAAATAAAGAGGTGCTTCAGTAAGTGATAAACCTATGGTACAATAGTGTATCAAACCTGCTTGTATCCATATACACAGGTTCTGGCCGAGTTGAACCGCGAAACTTCATATTTCCTTTCAGCCGGTCTCGACAAGTGCGCATTCCCGAATTTGCGGCCTCACTGCAACATTCACTTTTGGGCGTTCAAGATGAGTTGCAGTCTGCCGTCGCCAGCGCTGGACGAGCTACTGCGCGACGAGGACTACGCCGAGCTGTCGCTGGAGCCCGCGGCCGTGGACCGGCTCATGGGCGGCCAGTGCCTCGTGGCGCAGCTCCAGCAGCACGAAGCCACGCGCCGCAAGCGCCGCCGCGCGCCCACCGTCGACCAGGACGTGGAGCTGCAGGACCTCGGGACCGGACGAGCCGGAGATGGAGTCAATCGGCTGCCTCTGCGACGTGGAGGACAGCGAAGAAGAAGAGGAGGAAAAGGAAGACGGGGCCGACGCGCTCATCGCCGCCTTCGGATCAGAAACTCAGGATCAGAAGGACCAGAACGCTCGTCGTACTGCTACCAAGGGCAAGAAGCTCCCGCGCACGTCGTCGGCCTCAGCCATGCGCGTGTGTCGCTGCGGCCGCGTGCGTCGCTCGTCTCTGGACGCCCAGGAGGCTGCACGGCGGGAAGCGTTCGACCCGCACAGCGCGGCCAGGAGTACCTGGATCTGCACATCCGCTATGCGGTGGTGGTGCGTGTTGTTCGAGTGGAGACTGTGGATGGCCACGCGACGTTTGTGCTCAAAGTGTCGGACGCCGAGACGCAGAAACGCTGGGAGGTGAAGAAGAGTCTCAAGGACATGATGCAGTTCTACTCGCAAGTGCAGCAGATCAGTCTAGCAGATGCACCTGTGAAGAGGCCGCTGTGGGGCACGTTCTGCGGCTTGAGACGCTTCCGACTGCCCAAGAAGTTCTTCCACTTTAGAGGATCGCTGAACACGCAGAGGCGAGTGGTGTTCGACTCGTTCTTGAGACAGACGGCGGCGCTGGTGGCACCTGCACCGCTAGGCCCACGACGGCGGAAGGCGGTGCTTCTGCTGCAGGAGTTTGCGGGCGTACATCGCCACTGTGACGTGTTTGATCGTGGTGGATGCTCGTGCTTCTTCATCAAGAACCAAGTGAACGCGTCGCAACTGGTGGCGGAGATCTTCGCGGCTCCGAGTCACAAGGTGTCGCGCGCCTGTGAGTCTTTCGTGGCTGCGCTCATGCGCATGAGCGTCGATGACAAACACGTGATCATGCCTGAACGCAAGGCGAAGACGCTGCTGAACACTGTATCTCGGAAGATGGGGAGATTAAAGACGTGATGCTGAAGGACGAGGTTTTGTTGGCTCAGCTTGCAGTAGCACGAGCAGAGCGCTCGGAATCGGACTATGACGAGTTTCTGGATGAGGTGAAGCACGCAGTATGTGGTTTCGTGCAAAAGAGCGTGCTTGTGCCGCTTGAAGATCACGTTCACGAGGCGTTGCACACAATCACGGACTGGGAAGACGAGCTAGCCTTGAAAGAGAAGATCAAGGTGCTTCAGACCAAGTCGCAGTCATTTTTCGGTGTGCCTCCGCATGTTGTGGCTGGTTCTGGCAGCGACTGGGAGGATGCACGTCGAGAGCTGCGTCGTATAAATGAGTACGCACTGCCGCTGGACAAGCTCAAGTGTTTGGCGCGTGCAGCAGGCGCTGTTTTCCAAACTTGTGGGTCTTCACGGTCATCTTCCTCTGTTGGTACCACGGGTAGCCTAACTTCTGTTGAGGAAGTTGACATCGTGTTGCGGCCCTCGATGACTACGGACGAGTTCATTTCGGTGCACCTGTTCGCGCTAGTGATGAGCAATATGTCGCAGTTGCTGATCACTCGTGAGTTCTTGCGGGTGATGTGTGATCCCCAAGACATCACTGGCGAGCTCGGCTACTACCTTACGACGTTCGAGGTGGCCGTAGATTTGCTTATCAATCATGCAGACCCGCAGCAGCCAATGCTGCCTTGAAGACCCTGATTATTCAAGCTAGGCTCCGTGATGTGGCGTCTTGCGTTCGTGATTGTTGTCATGTTCATGAAAGTTGAGTGCATTGTTTGAAGTACTTGTAAGTCTAGGAAAAATGTAATACGATGTCAGCTTCTTTGACTCTGCGTTTCTTCTGAGCATGGTCTCTCGCGACAACACTTCTTGCAGTACTCTTGCTACGCAACTTGTTGTCTTCGCTATGTCGTCTTTGACTCCTAGAAGTACTTCTAGGTTTTGGCTCTTAATCCGGCACTTACGTCAGGCTTTGATTTCAGCGTAACGTTACTGAGTTCTTGCTCGTCTTCGTCGCTCTTCACCCGGGTGAATTGCAGGCTGAAACATTGGAGTTAGCTCGCCATACATCGGACATTGATACAGCACTGGTCGCCCCACACTCTCGTCGAAAGGCGACCACGAAGGCATATTTCATTAAAGTCTTTGAGCTCCTTAGCGTCTTCAGCCAATAGTATGCAGCTTCGTACTGCTGCTCCAACTTCCGTTTTTTCGTTCGTAGTGAACGCTTTGAGGCCCCTGTTTCTTGAAAATGGTAATTTTCAACCTCATTCAGTTTTTGGCTCGAAAACCCAAACCAAACAAAGTCATGCAGCGCATGAAGAAGCTCTGAAATTCTCTTTCAATGGTTGGGAGCGCGACGAGTACAGAGTACAGTCCCTCGTCGATTTTCATTTGAAGGCATTCTGCATGCGAAGGAGTTCATGCGATTGAATGATCTAGCAGTAAGAGCTTATCTATCCATAACTAGTTACAGGATAAGTAAATGTTCCCCCATTTCACCTTCATACCTCGCGTAAATAGTATTTTGCGTGGCCGTAGTAGGTTGCACCGTCGTCATCAGACCCTCCACGATGCCGAAGTTGTCGTTGATCACCTTGGCCAGCGGCGCCAGGCAGTTCGTCGTGCACACGACGCGTTGGACACCACGGGCGCCGAGCCGTCGTACTCCATGTGGTTCACGCCCGTCACGTACATTGGGGTGGCGTCCTTGGGCGGTGCAGAGATCACCACCTTTGCAGCCGCCCTCAATGTGGGCCGCGGCCTTCTGTGAACAGGCCCGTGTACTCGCACACGTACGTGGCGACGGCCTTGCTCCACAGAAATCTCCGAAGGGTTGCGCGCAGCGAACAGGTGGATTACCTCGCCGTTCACCACCAGGTCGCCGTCCTTGGTCTCCCGTGCGTCGAGCCGTACTTGAACAGGTACGCCATGTACTCCAGGTCCATGAACGGGTCGTTGATGGCCACCACCTTGGTCAAGGGGTTATCGATGGCGGCGCGGCACACGAGGAGGCCGATGCGGCCGAAGCGATATTGATTTGAGTCATTGAGGGCGTTGAAAGGGGTCTTGGATGCGGGTGCTTTTAGGCGAGTCTGTGCAATAGTGTCATGAAAGACCCAGCAAATAAATTACCATTTTAATAACTTGCAGTCGCTGGTTGCGCGAAGATGGACCCGTCGCCAGCAGAGTCAACATTCACCTGGGTGATTCAAAACTCATAGAAGTATAAATAATTAGAGGTTAAATCAACACGAGATGCATAAAACCTCTGTACTTTGTACTCTTATTTATAATATTTCAGAATATTGACACCATTTACATTACCGACAGCTGTGTTTTTCACAAACACTCAAGGCTATAAAATGTTGAGGGGGCTAATAAGGCATCAAAAGCGCATCAATGTAAAGAGGGCGCAAACATTGGAGCTTAAATATTAAATAAGCGCGGAAAATGGTATCACCGGTAGACTCTGAAAATAAATTTCAGAGAACAAGTGACAAGGAAAATTTACCAGTTTAAAACTCATTTCAGAATGGTATCTTGACAGATATTCTTTGGCCCAAAGAGCTTCCTACGATGTGGGCCATCCATTTCACACATTTTACAGAGAGGGTTACGTGGTCGAGAAGGCAGCGATTGCTACCTTGCACTTCCTAATCGCCTCAGTGGCCAAGACCCTTTCGTAGCGACTTCACACCAGAATGGCAGGCAATATATTCACTGCGTTAGTGTGCGTTGGATTGGTGATACTCCAATCAACTTGTGCACTGCTCAGCATTCCGACTGTCGACGATACCCAGTGAAATGAAGCTGTGGCGAAGATGGCGGGCCAAATCGCCAACGTTGACCGTAACCGGACCTTAGACGGCGTGAATTATGCTAAGTTCCAGGGACCTGCCTTTGCTGTGCCGTCACTCTACTACACCAAGTTGGCTCCCCAGCTAAAATCGCTTGTTCTATCCAACAATGTTCGTCAGCAAGACATCTTGGACGCGCTAACAGCAGCAGGGCCATACAACACCGTGGGGAGTTTTAAGGCGGGATACGCCTCACTCGCGGCGGCTGGAATCATTCCGATCCCGCAAGCACTGGATAACAGCGATGAATTGTTTGGCGAAATGCGACTTCCATACCCTGAAAGTGGTTCAAGTTGGTGAGTGGAAAGATCCTCTCGATACTCTTAGCGACGCACTTGTGCGGGAACAGTGCGGCGCACCAAGTATCGACACTGCCATCCAGAGCCACAGTGTGTTTATTGAGGATTTCTCGGCTGTCAGGCAATTTACGGACCCCAGAAAGGCAGCATTGAAGTACACTCCAAATGTGGTAGGCTTCTTTTGTAGTACCGTAACCCAAAACGCGGTCTGCTGTTACCTTTGGCAATCAAGATTGGAGCGCCATCTGGGAAGTCTAAAAACAGGTTTAGTAAAGTGTCACTGAATTTAGAAAATGGGCAGACCACCCGCAGCAATCAGGGAGCGTACCATCACTCTGATTCCGCTCGCATGACGGACACTGAAAATGGGAGCTCAGCGCTTGTGCACGCTCTCGCCCTCGCCGCAGAAGGCATGGAACAAAAGCGGCAGCGACAGCGTGGACCCAGCTACCTCACACGAGCGGATTTACATCCTGAGCCGCGCATTGGTACGACCTGGGAGGCGATTTATAGCGAAGGGAATGACAAGGCCTTCATCAAAACTACTGGGTTTGATGTGCACTCATTCCATTTCTTACTGGGGTTCTTCGCGCCAAGGTACCACTGGAATGTACAGTGCTAAAGGTGCCGTGTGACTGATCATAGTAACCTGACACCCGTGAGGTTACCTTATGCTGAGTTGGCTTCGATTTCTTCTTACTCGAAGTCCGAGAACCGCTAGATGAAGTCCGCGAACGTTGGAGCGAAAACTATCCCAGACTTCGTGCCTTGACTCGTTTTGATAACTTGTAGCCACTCGTACACTGCCGGCTCCAGACGTACGCGAATGGCTGGGTCGATCCGAGATAATTGTAGCCGAGACAAATGGAGTAGGTTGTAGCTGGTCCCTGCTAGCGCGACGATGCTGCTGCGTGGCGACTTGCGATGATGAGTGAGTTTCTTCCACTCCACTTTGGCGGTTCGACGAGTAAACGTGGGATACTGCGTGATTTGAGTTCTCTTGTTGTCCATTTGGTTCTGATAGCGAGCGTTGTCCAGGCAGTTGATCTCCTCCTTCTGTTTGAAGCTGTGAATTGCTAACGACGGTGATATCATGATTGTACTGGGTGAAGTGCTGCTCGTGTGGTAGCTGACTCAGCAAATGAAGCATAGGAACATCCGGGGCACTGTCCACCGGTCCAGACGAATGACCTTGCTCTTGTGCAACGTATTGAAACCCAGGAAGCACGGGAATAGTCATTGGTGCTTGCGGGACAGCAGAGGTATATGTCTCTGAGCGCCCACCCACACTTGAATCAAGAGATGGGGAATCCGCACTCAGTGACAACGAAAATTCTTCAGCAACTTCCCCGGCGGTGATATCGTATTGCGATGCGCTGTCACTTGACTCCACGGCTGATTCGTCATTGTCATCGCGCTGAAAACCGTCGTCGCTGTCAGCAGGCTGGTGATCACCTGCAGAGGCTGAGTTGTTGCCTCCATTGTCTTCGCCGTCGTCCACGTTTCCGTCATGTTCTACACGCTCTCCTATCGCGCACTGTATTGTACGCGCTCGACGTACGTCGTCCGGACAGGTTGGGTCTCCTGTAGGCTTGGCGCAGTTCAACAACAGCAGATACTTCTTCTTGATCGAAACGACATCGCGAAGCGCTCGGTGATTTTCTTCAGCGTAGTTTCTGTAGTGTTCGAGTACAGAATTCCACTCGTTGGGCCCAGTCGAACGAATGCTCTCAATCTCGTCATGTAACGGGCTGTTACAGTTACATATCAGTTAAGCTAGAGTCACAAAAAGATAGATACAAAAGTAGGTACAAAAGCACACGGCTAGCGTGTGCTTCGCGTAGTCCTGTCATTGGTTGAAAGTGGAGAGCCATTTCAACCAATCAGACGACAGTTTGCATTTGAGTGGTCCCTAAGGCCACTAACATAAATCAGAGTTAAATTTGCCTTAAAGCCCCTACTTAGACTCAGTGCCTTCTGAGTCTCCGCGCCTCCTCGCATCTACAGTGTACGCTAATAACGGACACACCTGGCCCGTTATACCTGGTAGCACTTTGTAGTCCTTCCAACGACCAAGATCAAGACCAAGAGCACGATGAGTCCAGTAATGGGTACTGACGGCTCCGGCGGGACTTTGGAGCACGCGAGCTTCCCTCATCTCACGCGGATCGAGTGGGACGCGCTCCATCGCCTCGCCAAGGTGACCGGCGAGGCCGTCGTCGCGACGCTGCTGAGTTCTGCAGCGCCAAGCTGCACAAGAGTTCATGGAACGAGAGCTCGCTGAGGCCAATCAGCGAGTAACGACTCCCTCGCGTTCCACGAGAGGCGATGTCGTCAAGATGGAGACCTCCGCATACTCCGGCGCCTGCCAAGACCGACTGCCGCTGAATCGGTGGTTCCGCGAGATCGATATCGCGATCGCCTCGAGACTCCTTGAGGCTGAATCAGCGAACTGCTTTCCCGATTGACTGGGAAGGCAAAGGAGTGGGCGCTCGGCAAGCTTGTGTCCGACGTCGACGCCTTCCCGACTCTAGATGCCATCCAGAGTGATCTCCGACTCGCGTTCGAGCCCCCACAAGACGAGTCACGCTCGCGCGCGACCTTCTTCGCCCTCCGACAGGGCAAGCTGTCTATGCGTGATTACATCCAGAAGGCACGCCATCTGGTTTCGTGCATCGTCAGGAACCCGATCGACGTCGCGTCGCAAGTCCACGTCTTCGTCTTCGGCATGCGTGAGGGCATGACAAGGTGTGGTTGAAGCGGTCTTCAAACTGGAACAGTGTGTGGACGAACGAGTGAAAGGAATAGATGAACACGTTGAGCGACATCGTCTTCCCCGCGTCTCCAGGAGTGTGAATTTCGGCTGAGAGCATGACGCCGTACAACTTGGTGTACTTCTTCATGAAGTGAGTCAATGTTTCTTCCAGGTGCAGAAACTTCGGGGTGGGCATATCTGTTGAAGCTTCGAGTACCCTTTCTGCGATCTCGTGCAGTAAATCGTTGGCCTCTGTCTGCATGATATGAAGACTCTGCTGCATCCTTTTCATGAGAACAACATGTGTCCAGTGTCCATTCTCAGCCTCAATAGCGAATTTCATGGCTCTCAAATCCTTTAGAAGTCGCCCGTAGAGCTTCACGAACTGCTTGGCGACGTTCTTGTTGAATTTGAGACACAAACCCACGCCCACGATTTCTTCCCACCAACAATCGTCGAGAAGCTCGTCCATCTCGGACAACCGACGCTGCGCAACTTCTAACAGTCGATCCAGTCGCAGCCGAAAGAAATCCATTTTCTTGATGTCTTTAACGCGAAAGCAGTACGAATCCATAATCAAGTTGAGGATCTTGCGGATATCGTGTGGAGCTTTGTTCATGTGGCGCATGAGTTTCCTTGTAGCCCTAAAAACTCACAACGAGATTAGCTCCTTCGAGTCGCGTGAACAAGTTTGCAAAAATCGACGTACAATAGCGGAAAAGGTAGCAACACTGTCATGAGTGAGATGAGCGTGCCAGCGACGCCTATTAGACTGTAGACCGCCAGATTCTTCATCAGTCCCACCGTGTTGTAGTCGCTATTTCCGTACCTGAGAATCTGAACGACAAGCCGTACTACGTCAGTCTGCATGACTGGGGGCTGGTTTCGATATGTATGGTTGCCTTCACGCTCGTGATGTTCGTGCTGCCCATTGTACGTTACGTTTGCGATCACTTTCTCATCCATCCATTCTCATCCATGCAGAATTTAACTTGGGCGCATTTGAGTACTGCAGCAACACAACGTCAAGAAGTTCGCAGTCATGTCCAACGCCTTCTTCAGTACGTTTATATGCTCGAATTTCTCGGTCTTGTTGAGTGTTTGAACTGAATGTTGCTGTAAAACAGTGCTCAAGTTTATCAACCCGAGGAATCCGAGGGTTTGTGAGGCTGGCTTGACGCCAAACTGAAGTTTTCCCCTTCCTGCCAGACGCTCGCCGACTGGAACGTGGTCATTGTATATTGTACTGGCCAATAAACCTTGTACCAGGAATTGTAACAGCAGCACACTTTGGGTCGCCCCCACTCTAATATTAGCCGGATGAACATGCAACTACCCGCAAAAATAACCGTGATTCACGTGGCTTGGAGAGGGAGTTCGCTGGGATTCATTTGCGCCTTAGAAAGATGGCGAGAGGCAAGAAGCTCAGCGATGCCCAGCGGGATATGATTGTGAGTGCGTACAAGTACTTCCTTAATGAGAGGAAGGGAGAACCCGGAGCGGCCGGACGAACGCGCAGAATAGTTCATATGTGTCTGGGGACCCCTGAGAGCACGGTGGGATTGGTCTGGCAGGCCTACAAGAAGAGCGAAGACTCCATCACTTCCGAGGTAAGAGCTTTACTGCTTCATTAACGATATATATCAGATAACTGTGTAAATTAATATTGTTAGTCCTATCAGACACAGACCCCCGACGAACGACGAGGCCGCCCCCGAAGTTACGAAGACGACGACGTCTCACCAGCTATCAACGCATACATCAACGAATGCAATAAAGAGCGTCAGCCTCTTACTGCACAAATGGTAAGTGCTGAAGTTTTGCGGCGTACCGACATACAGATATCGCGCCGTGCGATGGGCCGGCTTCTCCGGCGTCTGGGCTACAGATATGTAAAAGGCGAAAGTCGACACTATCTATGAAAACCCTTAATACATTATATTGACACTCGAACTACGATTTGTGATGTTACAATCACCAGATCACTGCTGGTGAGTGCTTGCACTCCCTTGCACCCCTACACCACATGTTTTCCGCATGTTTTGGTAATTGAGCCAATGACATCCTCACGTTTTGACTGATGATTTGCTACCCCTAATTGAACCCTTTCCCCAAACTTTTGAATGACCGAGAGCGTTTTTTTATAGCAGCTATAAGTCCAAAACGAGCCAGAAGTCGTCAAATCTGACCCCGGAATCGGACTCTACGGGCTCACGTTACCCCTATATCTAACTATCGTATATGGAAAATCCTCATCTTCCATGTGTAAATCGATGCCGAATTTTGGTACAAACTATTATGGCCAGTACAATAATCCGCCTCGGGTATGGAGAAGCGAGTACGAAGTCCGTCCGCTTTGGAGGCCGCCACGGGTTTTACCGGAGTGGGTGAGCACTATTTGGACTTGGACTCTCCCACGACTCCTACGACGCAGTCCATGCAGCTTCGACTGCGCAAACAAATGTCCACCGCTTCGACCTCTTCAGCTGCAAACGAAGAAACTCGAGGTCGCAAGACAATCACTCGAGTCAAGAAGTTCAGTCGCAGACCTGAAGAAAGAGGTCGAAAAAGCTTCTTTTTCATGCTGTTTTTAGTTGTTCAAGCTACTGACCATTAGTTTTTCATGTTTTAGCTTTTCGTCGACGTGTTGGAGGTGCTGTTCGTGCTGCAGCGGGGTTTTGCTAGCGGGGATTCTTCAGACGGGATCGTCGGCGTCGTCCACCGGGTCGGATTTCCTACCGTCCTTTACTACTTGGGTGGGTTAGCGTACGCCGCTATTATGGTGATTTACGCTTCCGCCCCCACGGTGGGTGGGGTGGTGCAGCAGATTTGGCAGATCGACCTCGGAGTGGGTCTCGCGCTGCTGTACAACTTCGGCGTTTTCTTGTGGATCCCCACCACGCAAGAAAACCTCATTGTATTATTATGGAAAACGACCGTGTAACGATCTACGCATCACGTTGGCAGAGGTTCATCAGTCGTTAGTTATGAAAGCTATTGAGTTCTCTCTCTCTCTCTCACGACTTGTACACTGGAAAGTCGATGTATCCACGAGGACCGGGCATGCGCGTCCCGAACCACGTGTCATACCCCGCAGGTTCGTTGAGCGGGTAGTCGTTGTAGAACCTCTCAGCCAAGTCCGGATTCGAGATGTACGGCCGTCCGAAGCTCACAAGGTCAGCCGCACCACTCAGCAGAACTCCTTCCGCAGTGTCTCGCGTGTAGCTGTTGGCAGCCATGACCGTTCCTTCAAAGTTCTTCTTGACGTCGAACGGCTTCATGAGACGCCCTTTGTCCTGGAAGCCGAAGCCGAAGCCGTCCAGAGTGGCCAAGTACGCGAGTCCGAACTTGCTCAACTGCTTCGCGACGTAGCAGCAAGTCTCGTAGTTGTCGGCACTGCCAGTGTCACCGTAGAACCCATTGGGAGACAGCCTCAAGCCGATCCGATCAGCCGGCCACTCGTTCTGAAGAGCTTCGACAAGCTCAAGCAGGAAGCGAGCGCGGTTCTCGATGGAACCCCGTACTTGTCGGTCCTCTGGTTAGTGCACGACTGTAGGAAGGTGTCGGGTAGATACCCATTGGCAGCGTGGATGTCCACCCCGTCGAACCCTGCTTCTTTGGCAAGACGAGCAGCTTTACAGAAGTCGTTGATGACTGCCGTGATCTCTTCGGTTTTCAGTTCTCGACAGAGTTCGTACGGAGCTTGTTCGGCGTTCACATTGCGGGTGTGACCCGATACAGGACCGACAGCCGACGGTCCGACCACGTCCCCACTGAAGCTCGGGTGGCCTTGACGACCAATGTGCCAGATCTGCAGGAAGATCTTGGCACCTTTGGCGTGAACCGCTTCGACCACCGGACGCCACGAGTCGCGGTGGTTCTCCGTGTACATGCACGGAGCTCCGTACCAGCCGAAGCCCTGCACCGAGATGGCCACCGCTTCCGTGATGATGAGACCCGCTCCGGCCCGTTGCGAGTAGTAGTCGACTTGCATTTGCCCGGCCTCGTGCGTCACGGGGTCGCATCGAGCTCGAGTGAGTGGGGACAAGACGATGCGGTTCTTGAGCTCGAGACTGCCGAGTTGGTACGGGGTGAAGAGCGTGTAGTCCTTGAGGGGAACAGCCATGGTGACGAAGAGCAGGGTGGGTGGAGAGGTGATGCTTGGACCAAGCAAATTGAGAAGTGAGGAGCATGTTGAAGGCCCAAGGATCGCGACTGGTGTCCGATAATTTAGCGCCTGGCCATCATCTTCGCTACGCCAAGTTTGACAAGAGCGGCTTGGAGTTCAAACACGCATCCGGCAGACAGGAACAGTAGTGCATCAAGACCGCCTACATGCAAAGGTTATCATCTCATTATGACGCAAAAGCCTGACCAATTGCCTGTCTAAAAACTTGTTCCTTGGTGATCAATGATCAGCACTGATCATGCGTGCTGTGGAAATCCTTCACGCAAGAGTCCATCCCATCAATGGGTACAAGGATGAGCGTCGTTGTTGCTTGATTCATATGACCTTCTTATGGCGGACCGGAGGCGTAGAGCTCTTTCACCACCTCTGTGAAATGTTTGGCCAGCTTCGCTCGCTTGGGCTTGAGCGTGGGGGTGACGAGGTCGTTTTCAGTGGTGAGCGCTTCAGTAGTGAGGAAAATCTTCTTGACCCGCTCGAAGCCGCGCAGTCCGTCAGCCTGAGCCACGACGTCCATATCCTCCAGCACTAATCTCTCCAGACCGCGTCGGTGCTCGTCGTCCTTCTCCCAGTTTGCAAACGGCGAGCGTGCAACAACTTCAGCGTCGGGTACCACAACCGCGACGAGGTAGCTCTGCAGCGAGTCTCCATCCACAAACACCTGACCGATAAAGCTGCTCTTTTGATAAACCCCTCCACCTTCGCGGGGGCGATGTGTTCGCCTTGAGAGAGTTTGAAAACGTGTTTTTTTGCGGTCGACGATGCTCAGTGTACCATTGTCGTTCCAACGACCAATGTCTCCTGTAGCGTACCAGCCACCGGCATCCAGAACTTCTTCGGTGAGTTCGGGCTGTTTGAAGTAACCAGAGAACTTGTCCCCCGCTTTTATTCCCTTTCGACTGCTTGAATCGGTTTTTCGAGTTGAATTGACCACGAAGCACTCCATTCTCGTGAAAAACGCACATTCAAAGAAATGGCTGCGGTAAAAACAATTGCATTCACCAAATCAAAGTTCAAAAGAACACCAGATTCTATGTGCCACGATGACTTCATTCGTCTATCGACGTGGTCGCTTGTCATTCGTCTGCTTTCGCACTCTCGGTTCACTTATGATCGTCGCAATACCCTTTCCACTTCACCCTCTTATCGCAACCTTCGGCGTCACAAGTATTCCACCCACCGTGCGTACAACAGAGACCTTTAGCTTGGATGCTTCTGTTGCATCCCGAATATTTACAACGTCCGCCACCTCCGTGCTCCACACAATACCCTTTAATGTCTCCGGATGAGAGCCCCCACTTCTCGCAGCCCTTCACCTTGCACGTCTTTCGACCTCCATGTGCAGAGCACAATCCTTTCGTCACAATTGGCTTGTTGCAATCCGGAATTTTGCACCGAGTACCTCCTCCATGGCTAGTACAGCAACCTCCAGCTTGTGCAACCTTTTCACACCCCTCGGCCTTGCAAATGCGACCGACGGTGAAGCCATGTTCCTTCGCATGCCTGGAGCAGTAACCTTGCCGAAGTTGAATCTTCAAACATCCCTCCTCCTTGCACTTCGCCTTCCGAGTGACTTTAATCACGCCGTTCTCAACACCGTGCCTGTAGCAAAAGCCTCGGTTCTGACTGATCTTATCGCACCCTTCTTCCTTACAAATCGCGCCGCCGCCATGTACACGACACAGTCCCTTATTCACAGCTCTCTTCTTGCATCCTTCAAAACTACACCCAACGGATCCTCCATGAACAGCGCACAGACCGCGTCGCTGAGGTTTCGTGGCACAGTTCGGGAACGAGCACTTCTTGTCATTACCCGCTCCGTGCCTGCCACACTTGCCGCCGCTTTGCGCGAGGTTCATGCAGGTTGTCTCGGAACAAACGCGGCGTCCGCCATGGTCGGCACATTTTCCCCTCCACCGAGCAGTAGCTGTACACCCTTTTTCTTTACACTCTCGCACCCCACCATGGGCAATACACTTGCCTTTCGACTGCACTTGCTTGGTGCAGCCCGGCTGCGAGCAGCACGGCCTCCCTGTCCCCGTCAGCTTCGGAGCTTCTTTGGCCTCCGTCAGGAACTCAAAACCTCCCGTAACCTCTTTCTCGGCCACGTCGAGCTTGACGTCGCACTGGATCATGGAGTGAGGTCGGTCCTTGCTCATCCACGACATCTGGACGTCCATTTCGGCCACCGCTTGCTGCGTAGCCGACCAGGAGCTGTTCACGTGGTCAAATTGGTGATTTAAAGTCCCTCCTTCCTCGTGCTTTGGCAGTTGCCGCTTCTTGCTCCACAAAAGCCTCACGGACAAACTCCCTCCTGCTCCTCCTGAAGCTGCCAACGTCCCATCTCCCAACGACTTGACGGTACTTCTTGGAGCCACGAGGAGTTTCATTGGCGCAGCAGGAACCTGCGGACTGGCGTTTGTGTCGCCATTCGCCCCATTGAACGCGCGGTCTCCGATACGCGAAGGAGCGTCGTCCGATCCTTCGACACGGTCCGAAGGATGCTCCTCCGCCATGTCGGGACGTCCGCCCAGATTTGACTGTGGTTTCAGCCAATCAACGGGGCATCACAGCACCTGAACACTTCCCAAGTAAATCGGAGAATGCCACAATCTTTCGACGAAACCCATGGGTTAACCCACCAACGGGACCGATGTGGCAGATATCCAGTATGGATATCGAGGTTTCCAGACGGCAAGTAAATGACTGTGTACGGGACGGTGCGCGTAGGACAGTAAACTAGGATTTAGTCGTTGAGGCTTCTTCTCACTTGAGAATTCTCTCTCGCGTTCGAAGCTAAGAATTCCCCCTCTCGTTCGCTCGAAGCTAATGGCTTGTGCTACTGCGTCAGACTTCGGCGTTGGGTCCATCGCCTTCGTGGGTCCCCGCAAGTTCCATCACTGCGTGACTTCCACTACGCTCGTGTGGTAAGCGTCGACGGAACATCGACACATGTTTCACTAGATCTTCATATTAGTTTTTGAGTAACTGTGTGGGGGCGAACCTGCTTTCGATCTGCATGGTTCTCTCGTGGAACACACAAACGTTGATCGGGGATCGGGCATATGTGCCAACATCACATCTTATTGAAAAGTAGCTTGAAGAAGGAAACAGATTAAGACATCTCGTGGAAGATCTGGCATACAAGGAGATACATAATGGCGCCAGTGACCATCACGGGAGTCGCTAATTACGCCACCGGCTGGTTTCCCGGAAGTTCTGTTTCGCCCGAGGACGAGTCATCCGAAAGGAATCTGTCCAGACTTGGTGTGCGCACAATCCGGCGACGCACATGCGCACGGGCTGGGGAGTGCGCACCGTGCGATTAATAGCAGAACCCTCTCGGTGAACAGCAAATAGCGAGTTCATACGGTCGCGTCGATTCTGGCGATAGCGTCGTTGGCTTTCGACGCGGCTGAGGCGTCGATCTTCTCCAATCTCGAGCAGCCGCTGTAGATAGCGCGAGTATGTTTCCCCATCCTCCGCGCGCAAAGGTCGAGCACGTATATGAAAGTTCGTCAAGGCGACGCATGCACGAAAATAAATGTCGTAATTGTCCTCGTCCCAGCGATACTTGTCCGCACAAATTGCCCAAAGCGAGCAAAGGCGTCCGAAGTAGTTCTCGACCAATATGCGGTCATGAGCGATGCGATCGTTAGCCTCCATCTGCTCCAGGGTGAGCGGTTGCAATGGGCGACTTTTATGCGGGGTTACTGCACGAAAGTCACGGAACAGGCCTTGATAGCCTTTATCGGCGATCACAGCCCAGTCGTTTGGGAACTCCGTTCTCAAGAGCCCTTCGTCTCTTATGTCGCTGTCGTCGTCGCATTTGCGCAGCGCAAGCAGGTGAAATTCTCGATTTAGGCGGAATATGCCAATGTCAGATTCGCTGCCGGGAAAATGCTGCGTGCAGTTGATAGCCTGTCCATTGGGTAGCACGGAGACCTCAACCTTGTATCCGTGAAGGTGGTGCTTGGCGCTATAGTAGCGGGCTCGCTCACGCATAACGCCAGACGGCATGTTCGTCTGCTGAAATGTGACGTCGGTAGCATAACGCACATATGGATGGTGTGCGAATGTCTGTCCACTTAGCGCCAACTTCTTCATGGTGTACTTCTCCGCGTTACCAGCGACCATGAGCTCATACAGGAAAGGCGAGACGACCACGGCGAACTTGAGTATCATTTTCTGAAAAGACGGCGCTTTGATGCGGTACACCGCCGCAACTACATCCCACTTGCCGCAGTTTTTGAGAACACCCAGAAACATGAATAGGACGTCCTTGGCCTGGTATGCGCACTTCTTTCCGCGGCCCGTGTTCCAGTTCTCCGCAATGTGCTCTCGCACTAACTCCCAGAGCCGCTCGAATTCTCTTGGCGAAAAGTTCGTCAAAGTCAGCACGCTGGAAGGGTCGGTGTTTAAAAAGGAGTGATAGACTGGAGCGGGACTATCCACCTCGTCCTCCGCGTCATCTCGAGGCACAAGGCGGATGCGTGCACGCTGGTCTTGACGATCTTCGTTGATCCGGCGCAAAGTAGCGACCCGCTTGACACCGCCTGGGGCGAGATGGTCTGCTGCGACGGCACTTGAGGAAGGCGACCCCTCCCCTCGCGGTTTGGGAGGATACCATGGTGGCTTCTCCTTGAGTCGGCGGATTCGGAAGTGAGAATGATCTCTCAACACTGCTCATGAATCAATCGAAGCCTCGAGCCTACGTAAAAGACTGAGCCTCCCGCACTCTGTCGATCTTCAAGCTAAGACCGAATCTTCAACTTGTTCCGTAAGCATCGAGGAGGAGCTACCTCTTACACTGAGACTGTGCGGATACCACTCGTGTAGCTTCAAACACAACGAAAACTTGAAAACTGACCAAAAGGTCTACTGATTGAACGTGTGGGTGCGGACGAGGACTTCGACGAAGCGATCGAAGTGGCCGTGCTACAACGCCGTCGTATCGATGATGCAGAAAAGGACATGTGACCAGGCACGTTTGTTGGTCATCCCATTGCCTTCATTCAACCTGACGGGAGAAATATGGATCAATAGGCCACGAATTCAGAATCATGCCATTGCGCGTATTGGAGATCAATTGATCAGAAGCGCATATTGTTAGCATGTCTATCCTCAACTGAACGATTGCGCGACGTGCAATATGCGGACCTTCTAGAAAATTATATTGGTAGGCGGCAAGAGCAGATGATGAGATGTATTATGATGTAGTGGTATTTGGTTAAGTGAGTGTTAGCCGAAAGTGAACCATGCTAGATGACTAATACTCCGTACTGTTATCCGAAAAATCACTTTCGTGGTCTACTGCAGCGGCTGCAGTTGCAAGACGCAGCTCACGTCGACGTCGTGCTCGACGAGCTGATTCTAAACGACGTTCTTTTCGTTCAGCTCCGATAGAGTACAGACGTCGCAGGTAGTCACCGTAATTCACGCCGTCTTGAGCGCGAAGAGGGTGCGTACGAGCATGCAAATTTGTCAGGGCGACGCAAGCCCTGAAGAACATCTCATAGTTCCCCTCTTGCCAACGATACTTGTCCGCGCACACCGCCCACAACGTGCACAACCTGCCAAAGTAGTTCTCGACCACAACACGGTCAGAGGAAATGTCGTGGTTAAGCGATTCTTCGGCGAGCGTCAAAGGGGTCGAGGGGCGGCGGCGGACGGGATGAATGACACGCATCTCGGACGCGAGGCCCTGGTACCCCTTGTCAGCCAGAATGGCCCAAGACTCGGGGTACTCGTCCCGCAACGGGTCTTCGTCGTGCAAGGCGTCTTCAGAAGTCATCTTAGTGGCAGCGGCCACGTGAAAGTCCTTGTTCTTGCGAAAATGGTGATGTCCGCCACGCTGCCTTTGTAGTGAAGAGAGCAGTTGAGTGCTTGGCCAGTAGGATTTACGGACAGCTCTGTCTTGAACCCATGCAGCTTATGTTTCTTGCTGTAATATGCAGCTCGCTCCTGCTGCGTGCCGCTTGGCATATTCGCCTGCTGGAACGTAACGTCCACAGCGTAGCGAGCAGCAGGATAGTGCTCAAACCCATGACCAGCTAGAACTACCTTCTTCATGGTCCACTCGCGCTCTGCGTTCTCTACGTAGATCTTGTACAAGTAGGGAGACAAGAAACCCAAGAACCGGAGGATCATCTTCCCGAACGTAGGCGCCTTGATGTGAAACGTGTTGGCGAGCACGTCCCACCTCCCACAGTTCTTGAGCACACTCAACGTCATGAACAGGACGTCGACAGGCGGGTAATTGCACTTGTTCCCCTGCCGACGTTCCAGCGTGTGGACATGTGGGCGCTGACCCGGCTCCACAGCCTGGACATCTCGCCCAACGTGAAGTTGCACAACTTGAGCACCCCTCGGATCCGATGCTGGCTTGGAAAGTGTCGAGGAGGGGATGCGGCGAGTCCTCGTCTCCGTCACTGAGCGGCAATGGATCGTTGTGGTGACGGGCACGCTTGCTGGCGCGTGCAGCGTCGAGCTCCTGCAGCTGGAGGAAAGCACGACGTGCATCACGCCCTGTAACGGGAGCTGCGGCCGAACGAGCAGGCCGAAGGGCGGCCGAGGTAGCCGACGATGGGAAAGAGCGGGTGGGGGACTGGAGCGTGCCATGGTAATTAAGGGAGGACGTGGCGAATCGTAGAATGAGCTATGCGGACTAACAAAAATACAGGGTGTTTTCGTGTGCTCTGATGGCGCACGTGCAATCCGGCTAATTGATTTAAACGAGGGAATTGAACAATTCCCTCGCACGCTATCAATTTCTCTGATTGCCCTCAGAGGTCCTTCCTTTTCGCTTGTCACAATGCTGCATTCCTCCGACATCTTTGCTTTGCCGTACTGGTGTGTTTTTGATGTGGAGGTCTAATGGGCGTACGGGGTCGTGACCGGGTACCACATGGACGGTGTGGTGCCCCGGCTCCATGTACAAGGTTTATCGGGGGCGTGCAAGGTAGACCTGCAACTGCCACATAACGTCGTCAAGGTGGACTGTATCACCTTTGTTCTTCAGACAGGCGCGAATTCCAACTCTGCTGCTCTGAATACAATCGAACTTTTGACAAGTTGAAGGAGACCACAGACTTGTGCGACAAGGTCCGCCCTGGAGCTTCACTACCGTCCAAGGTTTCGAAGACGCTATCGGTTCCGTTCGATCTGTCTTCGGAGGTGCCCGTTATTCGTTCGGACACGCTTCGAGTGGTACAAGTTCCACGTCAGCACCTACTGAACTGCTCCTCAAGAAGAAAGGGAAGAAGGGGGCTAGCATGTTTGAGCCGCCACCGGCTTCGGAGACGCCTGTAGGCAAAGGAAAGAGAAAGTAAACCGCAGCTCTAAGCAAACGCCAGGCGAAACGTCGTAAGACTACACATGATTCTCCAAGTGATGACTCTGAGGAAAACGCCTTGCTGGAAGAAGACGAAGACGAAGATATTCAAGCCGTTCTGCGTGAAAATAAGTCACTCAATGATGGGAAACTTCACGGAAGATACCCGAACACATGCTTGACACGGTTGACGGTGAACGCATACTTGATGCGGTTGATGGGGAGCGCATACGTGATGCAGTTGATGGGGTGCGTGGTCGCGCGGCTACGACCTTCCGACCAACTACTTTCGAGAAACGAGTCAACGACGCAATTGTGCATCCAGATAACAAAGGTAAGAATGCTCAAGCTGTACTTGAATATGTTCAGCAGGCTCGGACCGACCGCTTCCGTGCGACACCGCCAGTGCTTCGTGCAGCATACGATTTCGGTTTTCATGTCCGTGGCCTCTCCGTGACGCATTTCGCTCGAGTGACACGGGACATGTTGCTAGCTGGACCAGAGTCGGCCAACATGAGTGATTTCTCTCGGGAAAACAACCTTCAGCCTGCACCTGCTACACCTTCATACTCGGAACTGCTTCAAGCTCTACAAAATTTGCTTCACTTTGGGCGTTCGTTTTACAACACGGACACTGTGGGCGTTATCGATGCGGCGTTGCTGTTTATCGAAGACTTTGCTGGTGGAGGTGAACCTGATCGAGACACGACTCGTCGTCTTGTTCTCTGGATTAACATGAAGTTCGGCAAGTTTCGTGGTTTGGTTCTGTCGCACGGGTTGAGCTCTGCAGTCAAAGTGAAAGATGAGTTTTTGCTGCAGGACTCGCTACTTGCGGAGCTTCTTTACGACCAGCAACAGTCAAAAATCGCGCATCTGATGTCACAATTAGCGGCACGGCCAGCTTCGACGACGTCTGGTCAGGCTACCTCCCGTGAGCCACGCTCTGAAAAACAAGGTGGGGGATCCCAAAGAAGTGCTTCGCAATCTGCCCAAACAAGGCTCACTGCAGATGTGTATGAAGCATATCTCGAAGTCGGGTTGTACCGGAAATGGGACTCCGGGCAAGTGTTTCTCGGCAAAGCGCGCGCATTTTCGGCCAACGTCGCTACAAGATAATGTGAAGAATCACATTGTCAAGAATTTTGGTGGTCTGGCACCTGCATACGCCGACCTGTGAGAGCCGAGGGTCTCGGTCCTACCTGCACATCCAATTCAATCTCCACGACGCAACCCAGACATACACAGTGATCAGCTGTCTGCTAGTTCGATGGACTCAGATAAGGGCATCCGCCGATGCCTGACGGCTGCTCATACGAAATATATGGAGACTTTGAAGAAAGTGAGTGCACACTGTAGGACTGAGACCGCGAAAGACCTTGCGCAAGCTGCAGCAAAGTTCAATATTCGCATACCGGCGGCGGATAAATGGACTAGTGACGATACAATCGATGTGGAAATGGTCGATAAGTTGTCAAGCCTGGGAGTAGCATCCGGCTTGACATTGCCTGAATTTGTACGTCTCGTTCGTGGACAAACTGGTGATGACCCGCGCCCCAACAAAGACCTATTCGAGCTGCCCACACCACCAACAGATGACTTACGCGAGACGTGGCAGCGGTGGAACGAAGTGGTCCGACATGGTGTTATCCCGGAATGGCTCCCTCAACGCCCCAAGAAACAAACCATCAGACCACCGAATCACGGGTCCATACACGATCACCATGCTCAAGTAATACGTCAAATTCGCAAAGGCCAAAACGATGGCCGCTATCTCGTCACGAAGGCGTCATTGGCTGATCATTGGAAGGAAGTATTCATATCGCCCATCGGCGTCGTGAGTAAAGCAGACACGGACCCACCTGATATCGGCCTCATCAACGATTTCTCGTATACTGAAGGTGCATCGGTGAACGACTACACCGACAGAGCTCATCTACCAGAGATCAGCTATAACCCACCGCGGGATATTGCTCGACGAATTTACGCCCTACGTAGGGATCATCCGTACGCTCGGATCTTAATCATGCTCGGCGACGTCGCCGGCGCATTTCGCCACGTGTACGTCCACGCGGACCATGTGCACATGTTCGCGTTCATAACCGATGATTTCCTCGTGATCGACATGGCGTGCGGATTCGGGTGGTGTGGGTCACCCGCGTGGTATTTCTGCCGGGAGCTCTTATCAATGGACTTTACGAGTCTAGATGTCATTGGTAGCCAACCAACCTCCCTACATGGGTCATTCTGGTGTGACGACCACACATGTGTTGAGCTGGACCAGACGTCTCGTTGTTTCACGGCAAATTTGGTGCTCCGCACAGCAATGTCTACCGTTCTGGGGCCCAAAGCCGTTAATGAAAGGAAGTTTACGGAATGGAGTGAACAAGGCCGGTCTCTAGGACTCGACTGGGATACCTCACAAGGCACGGTCACCATTCCTATAAGAAAGATCTACAAGGCTTGCCGACGTATTGCAGAAGTGCTGGAGTCAGGCACGGTGACAAAAACATATATTCTGAGTCTTCTGGGTAGCCTGAGGCACATCGACACATGCTGTCCACCGGCACGCGCCTTCTTCCAGCGGGTACAAGATGTCGCCATAACCATCGGACGCTACGGCCGCCGACATCTATCAAGCGATGCGATTGAAGACCTACGATGGTTTCAGTTGATTATGCAACAGCATGAACGATCAACATAATTCCAGTGGAGCATTTCGCGCAGCTATCAAGTCCTTCAGTGCACGTGCACGTGGACGCTTCAAACGAAGGCCTATGTGCTCTCATACCTTCGCTACATCAGTTCATTCGAGTAAGGTTCACGCGAGCTACACAGGATGAATTTGGTGCGAATGCGTCGGTGAACTCGATCAATGTTCGCGAGCTACAGAGCGCCGTGTTAGCAGCACTAATATGGGGGCCCACGTGGGCTGCCACGAACGTACATCGTCCAACCCACGTATGTTTTTGGATTGACAATGTCAGTGCCGTTTCATGGTCACGACGTCGGGCAAGTCGACAGCCACTAGCCCAACTGTACAACCGGTTGTTGGCGCTAGCCGAGTTTAGCTACGAACTCGTTTGTACCGCCAATCACGTTGCTGGAGTTGACAACACTATGGCGGATGCGGGGTCACGAGCCTGGACGGAAACTGATCCTCTATTCCAGAAATGAACTAACTTGTCATGTGGTTGGACACAGATACCGGTGGAGAAGCCCTACGACGATCTCTCTCAACTCTGGGAACAGTGCTCCGCGAGTACGCCATTGCTGACACTACCGCCGGCAAATATAGGGCGTCTTGGCGGCAGTGGTCTCGATTCTCGGCCTTCATGAAATGGCCACCGTGGCTTGGAGACGACATCACGGACACGGGTTACTGTTTGCAGTGTATTGCTGGCGTTATGGCTGGAAGGGCAAAGGCAACCAGTTCGAGACGATTCGGCTAAAAGTTGCTGCGATTCGGTGGCATCATCGGCGATATTTTGGCGTGAACCCCAGTGCTCACTGGACTTTGAAGTGCTTATGCGTGGTATACAACGACTCTCAAAACCAGTCACCAAGAAGCAGCCAGTCACTCCTGCTTTTCTCCGGCTTTTATACCGGCGCCTCGATATCTCACGACCCCGAAGCCAGATCTTTGGGGCTCAATTCTCCTGGCTTACTTCTTTTACTAAGAAGATCCGAGTACTTGCGTGAAAGGAAGCTACGACATTCGTATTGCCTCAAGACAAAAACGTGTTTTATTCGGACGCGAATGGAGCGCCCGCCCTGTGTCGGTCTGCCACATCGGTGACGATTGGGCTTGCTGGCTCGAAAAATGACCAGTATGGAAGGGGTCTTGGCGTACAATGCATGCGACTGGCGACCCTGTCCTATGCCCCAAGCTGGCACTTTGGAACATACTGCGAGCGAGAAGTGAACTACATTTGCAGACCAGCCCGTATTTGTGTGGTGACGTCACTGTGGGAGAAGTTAACGAAGCTCTCAAGGAGATGGCTAATAGCATCGGCGGTCCTCGCACGCGATATGCAACTCACTCGATTCGGATCGGAGGAGCTACGGCCTTATTGAATGGTGGTGCAGATGGGCTGTCCATCAAGTTGATTGGGCGATGGCTGAGCAATTGTTTTCAAGAGTATCCCGTTCAAGCAGTAAAGTCTACACTGGGTTTATCGCGCAGAATGGTGTGAGTATCTGATCTCAACCAACTTACGATTGGGAGCGTGTCAAGCAATTCTACACTGGGGCCACTCACCACGCCCCCAAGCGGATGGTGGAAAATCAAACAAGTTTGTCCCAAATAACTGAGAGATCTTGCGGATCGGAAATGGCAGATATCCAGTAGGATATCGAGGTTTCCAGACGGCAAGTAAATGACTGTGTACGGGACGGTGCGCGTAGGACAGTAAACTAGGATTGAGTCGTTGAGGCGTCTCACTTGAGAATTCTCTCTCGCGTTCGAAGCTAACCCACCTCACCACGCCCCCAAGCGGATGGTGGAAAATCAAACAAGTTTGCCCCAAATAACTGAGAGATCTTGCGGATCGGAAATTGTATAATACCTGTCAACACGAGCATGTTGACATCATGTATTAAAGCGCTATCGTGGCGCTTTGGAAAATGAATCGACTGGGTTACATCCCTAACTGATTTCCCTGAAGACGAATCGGATGAATTAGCCCATTGCCTGCTGAATTTATGAAACGTAGCGAAAGAAAAAAGTAAAAATGGTGGAGAATGACTTTAATATAAAACTAAAGATAATACACTCCTGGACAGAATATTACGGCCACCGACATTTTTGCTATAACTTTTTTCTACTGGGAGTTGAGGCTTGCTGTTTAGATATGTGCTGTATGCACTCTAGTGAGGCACAGTTACGATTAGAAGTTTGCGAAGTTCGAGCTGCGAGGAGGCTCCCATACAAAAAACCCATTTGTGGACCCGGACACAATATACGGCCATCCAGACACATACAAAAATTAAGTCAAACGTCATGAAAAGATTGTGCTATTCGCCACTAGTAGTGCGTTGTGTTGCCCTGCTTGGAGATGACTTCGATGCAGCGTCTTGGCATCGAGTCCACGAGCTTGGGCAAGTAGGCGAGGCCAAGAGCCTCCCACGCCGCTAGAATCGCTGCTGTCAGTTCCGCGACGCTGTTGTACTGCTTGCCGTTATGATAGACGATCTGAGACATCATGGCCCACACGTTCTCAATTGGGTGCAAGTCCGGTGAGCGGGCAGGCCAATCGAGAACGCGGATGCCTTCCTCCTCAAAGAACGCAGTCGTGAGCTTGGAGCTGTAGATGGACGCGTTGTCTTGCTGGTAGATGTAGTCCACGCCATGATGGAGGTGCGCGAACGGGAGCATGTACTCCGACACCGTGTACACGTAGTGCTCGGACGCCTGCCGCCCTTGGAGAACTGCGAGCTTTGACTTTCCGGCTGCGCTAAAGCTCCCCAAATCATCACAGACCCCCACCGTTCTGCCGTCGCACAGTCTGTCTGGTAGGCCGCCGTATGTCGCGCCAGTAATGGCGCAGCCCATCTGGTCCATCGAGATTGAATTTCTTCTCGTCAGAGAAGACGATCATGGACCACATGTCAGGCTGTACAATCATCCGCTTGGCCCAATCCAAACGAGCCAGCTTGTGCTGCTTGGTCAGGGGAGGGTGTTGTCCATCTTGGCGTAATCCAGCCAGTCAACGCCAGCCAGAAGACGACGAATCGTCCGAGCCGTGCACGCGCACTAAAGCTCCTTCTTCAGACGCGTGGAGCTGTAGTCTCCGGTGGAAGCCTTGCGCACGATACGGCGTGTCTGCCGTTTGGTTAGCGACGGCTTCCGACCTGCTGTACGACGCTGCGTCGAGCCAGTCCTCAGCGCTCCCTGCACGCAGTCCCTTGAGCGCTTGGTCTTCTTGGCAATAGCTCGAATGCTGAAGCCGCCCTCGCTCAGTCCTTGGATCCGTCCGCGCTCCGCCTCGGTCAGCGATGGTCCTCTGCCCATCCAGTTGGGGAATGACAGCGAGAGCACAAGGTAGTCGAGCAGAGAGCGACTGCAGCTCGCCAGTAGACTGGTGGTTCGGAGGACATTGCTTAATGACACAATCTTTTCATGACGTTTGACTTAATTTTTGTATGTGTCTGGATGGCCGTATATTGTGTCCGGGTCCACAAATGGGTTTTTGTATGGGAGCCTCCTCGCAGCTCGAACTTCGCAAACTTCTAATCGTAACTATGCTTCACTAGAGTGCATACAGCACATATCTAAACAGCAAGCCTCAACTCCCAGTAGAAAAAAGTTATAGCAAAAATGTCGGTGGCCGTAATATTCTGTCCAGGAGTATTATAACGTTAATTCCATTTCGCTAGTAAAACCATCTGGATAAATAATAAATCATTATGGACTTCATGTCTGTGGGCTCGGATCTAACGGCGGAGCAGCAGGAGGAGACCATGACGGACCTCTCATTCTTCTTGAGCGAGTTCGGGTCCACCCGCGCCGTTCGCCTGAAGCTAAAGAGCAGAAGAGCTCAATCAGGGACCTTGGGGGACAAGTGCGCCATCTTTTAGAACACCGAGATGGGCCGCTGCCACAAATGGAACAAGAAAATGCCACAATTAATGAAGAAGTTGCAAGCGAGAAATAAAAGAAGACGCCGACGAGACCATGACAGATTTAACTTTCTTTTAGGAACCTATGGGTCCACGCGTGCTGTACGTGAAAAACTGAAGAATCGGAGACAACAGATTATTGGATTGCGACGTACGTTGAAATGGTTGACAGAACGTGAACAGAAGAAAAATGACGAGGTGGAAGGTGACGTGGAGTACCTAGGCACCATGCAGATTCTGTGTCCATGGTTGGAGAAGGATCAGGGACAAGTACGATGATTCACGAGGTTATTAACATCGACTCTGATGATAACGAAGCGGATGAAGTGGAAGTCGACGTTGGTGTGCTGCAGTGTGAAGACCTGGATACAACTGCTCAATTTATCGGAAACGTCCGGGCCGGTATGTCGATGGAGGCAGTCGTGCCAATTGATGAGACAGCAACGATACCTATGACATCTGGGCAACACAAGGGAGGGCGTGACGATGACGAACCCCAGTCTTCAACTGACGCAAACTGTGACGATGAAAAGCTTGTGGTTCTCGAAGATGACCTGGGGATTCCGATGCGGCTGACAGCTCTTCAGGAGATACACCAGTGATCGCTGTCCAGAAAGATGACAACATGGCTGCGAATTTACAAGTTACAACATTTACTCAACACAGTAGACCGGCGCTTGTTTGTCGCTGCTCAAACTGCAGCAAGAAGGCACGGCCAAATGGCTGGTGTGGAGGTCATGTGTGCTGTCACGTGTGCAGTGCTCAAGGCTGCACCAAAAAGGCAGCCACGCGATGTGTGTGCGCCATCCATGGTGCCAAGAATTGCCAGTGTGACGGATGTGATCAGCCCGAAGTATCTAGAGGCAATAAATTTTGTCGAAGACATGCTTGTCAGCGTGAGGTCTTAGTGGCAAAAGCGACGTTTGTGCAACGAACCAGGTTGCACCAATTGGGCAGCGTGTCGTGGAATGAAGAAAGGATACTGCTTCCGGCATGGCGGTGGGCTAAAATGCATCAAACCAGGTTGCACCAAGAAGCGACAACGGCAGGGGTTATGCGCCGCTCACGGTGGGTTTTACGAATGCAAGATGACAGATTGCCAGAAGCATACATACAAGCGAGGGTATTGTTGGGACCACAGCCACATGACTGTCTACCGGTAGAGCTGTTTATTTCCGATCAAATCAAAGAGGAAAATACGCGCCAAAATTGTAAACGAAGCGCGGAAGACGCAGAATGCTGGACGTCACGGCCGTGGGCTCCAATTTGACGCCAGAGCAGCAAGATGAGACGCTAGATGACTTGGCCTTCTTTATGGACAATTTTGGCTCCACGCGTGCAGTTTGCGTCAAGTTGCAGGAGCAGAAGAGCGATATCGAGCGACTGCAGAGATCAGTGCGGCGTCTTCGAGGCGAAATATGCCGCCAAGAAGGAGAAACGGACGAAGGCATTGTTTTCTATAGTGAGGCAAATGCTGTTGAAAGTGTGGACGAGACCATGGCGGACTTGGATTTTTCCTCAAGTCGTTCGGGTCCACGCGCGCAGTTCGCGAACTGCTGCAGAGTCAGAGGAAGGAGATCGTGGAATTAAAACAAGTGGTGCAGAGGATTCAGGAGGTGAAAGAGTGGAAAAATGCGAAACATGTCAGCGAGGTAGAAAATGGGAAGGAGCTGGAGAGAAGCCGAACGCAACTACATGTAGAACGGAACCAATCGAAGGCGATTGTGGGCCATGAAGTGGGGCGCAGTGAAGCTGTAACGACTTATTTCAAGGCTCTGCGAAATGCCGACGAAGTGTGCCAAGAATCGAAGACGTTCAGCTCCAGTAGATTAAGTGGTGGCGGTATTTCTCGGGGACAGACCAAGTTGCAACATGTTTATTTACAAGCTTCGCCCACCATCGAGCGAAGTACCGATGATTCCAAGACCGACACCTGCGGTGCTGTAGTGACCAAACCTACGCACACTGCACCTCACATCAATGGTAACGGCAGGCCGTTTTGCCGTCATCTAGGGTGTACCAAGAAATCTCAAGCACTCGGCTTGTGTCGCAGTCATGGCGGCTTCCACATGTGCAGGGTTGAGGGCTGCGATCAAAGAGCAGCAACGAAGTTTCTGTGTCGTGGTCACGGTGGCGGCACGAGGTGTTCTGTTGAAGCGTGCAACAAACTTGCAAAGTCTGGCTGCAAAGGGTATTGCAAAGGCATTCTCGTGACGGCGGTGTTACAGTCGAACGCAAGTGCAAGTCTATACACTGCAACGATCAAGTCAAACAAGGTTACTGCCAAGCCCACGAGTTCGAGGCTGAAACCAGCGAGTCTCGCAAGCAAGAAATGAACGAAGACTCCAGGCCAGGAGACCCCACTCAGTCGGTCGCATTGGGGGACCCTCGCGATAAACGAAAGGGCCACATGTGCAAGGAACCAGGATGCAAGAAGCTAGGGAAACTCAGTGGGGCTAAGAAGGGCTACTGCTTTCGACATGGCGGTGGATTCACCTGCAACCACCAGGGCTGCACCAAATCGCAGAAAATTCGAGGTTTATGTGCTGGGCACGGAGGTTTCAAGGAATGCAAAGTGGAAGGGTGCAACAAGCATGTTGTTTTGCGAGGCTGTTGCTCTGCACACAATCGGGAACGCCGCGCATTAAATCACGTGAAGTCTAACGAGGAGATCATATAGGCTACCACCTTTTCTTACCGCATTTTACCCAAGTGAACTACGGTATTAGCTTACACACTTCTTCGAAGTACTGGCATGAGTGAAAAGGGGTCGAGTTGGCTACTGGTAGCATTTGCCTAAATGAACGAGTACCAAGGCATTTGGGATGGCTTGAAATGGTTCATCGGATACAGTTCGCGGGATTCAGACTCATTGCTGAGCAACGATCGGTTCGTGTACCCGTGCAGCACTAAGACTTTCGTGATGTGCGATCAGCAGAACCAATTTGCTGAGCATCGAAAATGGATGAACAGTTGCGTCTTTATGAAGTTATTAAGTTGTAGCGACAGCAGTGACGAATGATCAATACCTTCTTCTTCACTCGAAAGTAGTTTCACGATTCTTGTCTTAAAATGCTTGAAAAGCAAGAGCACTGGAGTGCACCCACCTCCACAAAACGGTCAGCGAGGCCATGCTGCCATTTTACACTGGCGTCGATGTGGCAAATGCATCGCTGCTCTCAAAAGAAGCTCACAGCGTTCGATTCTTACCCGCGGACAATGTGAATTTTTCGCACCGCGCGCTCGGATGCAAAGTTGAAAATGATCGCCATCACGTGGACGTCAGGAAGTTGCAGTGTCGACACATGTAGACCGTGGTCTTGTTTCTTTGGTGGGGAATGATTGAAAGCTGAGCTGAACACGCTCAAAAGGCCGTCTTGCCCGCTGTCCCAAACTTTTGTCCTTGTGCATCAAGCTCTTGTAAATCATACTCGTCCAGCTGTAGCTTAACGTCTGCGATCAAATTCTTGAATGTTGCTACGGTGAGGTGTGTCAATGATCGGTTAACGTCGAGCATTTCCTGCAGCGGCTGTACCCTTGCATTATAAAAGTAGCAATGCCACCACTGTAGATGCTTCGTTAGAGGATGCGATTCGTCTTTCAGCGTATTTGCCACCACATTAAAGTCGTCGAACCAGACTTGCAGTCTACGGAGTCGAGAATTATTCCGTTCGCAAGCGAGCACAAAGGATTCAACAGCAACTCGTCGGTTGGTGATTGTCAGCTCTAATAGTCGAGAACATGAAGAAAGTATCCACGACATGTCGAGTGCAGCCGACGAGTAGCACATACCTTCACGTAGAGCTAGTCGTAGACATTGCAGCGATGCCCCGACAAGTTCCAGTAGACGAGCAAGTCCGTCTTCAGGTCCGTATAGGATGTCAATGTCCAACTGCAATTCGGCGTGGTTTTCCTTGACCTGCCCCGAGTTGGATCGTACAAGTTTACTTCGTTGTACCTCACAAAGACCAACTCCAGGGACCATCACATCGACCCACTCACTTTCCTTGTCATCGATCCCCACCAACCTGACACCGCCCACATACCCCCGACGACAAACACCGCGCGACTCAAATACTGTCCCTCCCAACTCGTTCAATCTCACAATTGCGTCCTCATTAACTTGATACTCTTGTTCATTTGGCACTACAGTCAACGCTGTTTGCCACTTGGTGTTGAATAGTTCTTGCTCCGGGCTGTCACTCTCGAGGATTTTCGCCATAGCTTCTGCATCTTCAGCACTAAGACGCACCGTGGAAAGTTTAATGTTTCTGACCGAAGAGTGAGAAAGCGCTCGCTTCGAGAAAAACGCGTACGCCAACCATTGCCAATCCTTGGCTCGACAGTAACACTGCGATGGGGATATGTGAACTGATTGACACGTCTGCGTCACTGCGAGAGCCGCACAGAACGCTTCAAGCTGCCAATCCGCCCGTGACTCAAACTGCACTTGAACAGCATTCGCAGTACGTGGATCTGGCTCGGCATTAGTCAATTGGTTCTCCCTAGAAAGTAAACTTGATATCATTCTGCACATGGCTACTGAATCGCTCTCTGTTTCCAGTCGCGAGGTTGGCAGACAAAACGCCAACCTCGAAAACCGGACACGGCCACACATACCGTCAATTGTCTGGAGAAATGGAGTGCTTATTTCGCAAGTGTGGCCGTGCTCCGTGTCAACTTCACTTGTTCTGATGGAATCCAAGATGAAAGAGGTGTAGAAATCTTGTACTAAGTGCTTAGAGCACGATGCCATACTCTCCGGGCTCAACGAAGTCCACCCCAGCTCACTTGGTCATTATCCACGTTGTGTTTGATAACTTCCCAAGCCCGTGCCAGTACGATACTGTAATACTTCGAATTAAATGCATCAACAACGAGACGCACTGGAATTTTGAGAGCAAAACGTGATCCACCTGCTGCAGACGGAGGAAAATCGTTTGTCGTCTTCGGCAACGCCTCAATCTGCGTCCAAGCTTGCTTGAACTCGGTGCTCGTATTGTGCGGCCCTAATTGAGAGCACATTACCACCAGACCCTCGTTGATGAAGTCTAAATTTCCACCACATTTTGGTAGCTTCAACTCAATCATAGTCGGCAGTTCGTCCATGTCGGACACGTCATCTCGATAAATTTCTTCTGGTTGGCACACAAAATTTGTGAGTAGCTGGACGAGGACTTTTGTATCGATGGATGCGATAGCAGCGAACAGTGCGAGTCCCTCACGAAGCACCAACAGCTTGTTGCTTATATCAGCACAGTATAAGAGTTCACTAGGTATGTATGGACAGCACCCGACGGAGAACTGGACAAAAGGATCATAATTGGGACCCCAGCGCCAGAGCTTCACCTCGCTACCAGTTTCTTTAAGCAGCGTTTTCATTGACGCGTACCATGCCGACATGAACTCCAACTCTTTAAGACGCATCTTGAGCTCGTCGGGGAAAATCGAGAAATGAAAGCTAGGAAATTTCAGGTTGCGATTGATAGATGGCAGACGACCGCAAGCAATTAGTGAGCGCGTGAGAAGTATTTTTTCGCACTACAATTGTAATCTACGCTCTCGACAGTGTTGAAGCTGCTCTTTAGCCGTGGGCAGGTAGGAATCGTCAAAGAGATTGCGGATTGCGGTGCTAGGGCGAGCTGTGCTGGGCTGGTCATCTCTCCTGAGGATAAACAATACCAGAAAAGTCAGTCGTGTCTTGTGGTAAGGCAGGTACGCATTAAACAAAGACAAACCTATGCCTCCGAAGTGGAGTCGTCCTTGCTGTAGCTGCTTTACGTGGAATCAAAGTCTCCGATGGGTCTTTTTTAGCTCCGTTGTTGTTAGCACTTGAAGGCTGGCGAGGTGGCACACTGTCACACTTGGACATATCCGCTGCAAGATGCCCTCGTTGGCCACATCTTGGGCATGGAACGTTTGACATCCTCATCAAGTGCCAAGTACTGCGAAATCAACAAGAGTTTACGGTCAATTTGTGCAAAAGATACCAGGAAATCACACTTGGGTGAGACGTACATGTTGACGTGTGCACTTGGATAAGAGATACCACACTCCATTCGCTGCTGGCGCCAATCCTCACGGTCCTGACTGAATTTGCGTAGTTTTTCATGGTAGCATATACTTCGGGTTTGTTGTCTCGTGTTGCGGTAAGCATTACGGTCTCATAGTACCGTCGATCGATAGCGAGCTTGGACCTCGGACAGAGCTTTAATGTCAAAGATGGCACCGCGCTTCGAGGTGATAAACGGCAATTCACCAGCAATATCTCCAGGTCCGATCAGTGTCAGCTCCACATTGACGATTTTTCGGGGTTCTTCCTTGCTGACGAAGAGAGCAGTCGTCGCATTGCAGCATCGTTTCCAGCAGCTTCGAGGGTCCAGTTGATACGCTCCATGACTTCACCGGCCGTAACAATATACATCCACTTGGCATCAGTTCCAGCGCGATAGAGATAATCCTACAGTCACGTAAAAAGATGTTAGCAACCTAAACTATGCTTCTGACAGTATTTTAGCCTTACATTGCTTGTGAAATGCCGTGATCTCATAGCGCTAACAAGCCGCATTTTCTCTAATGAATCACAAATTGGGTCAATAATACGATACCATCGCAACACAAACTGTAAGTACTTACCGTGTTTTTCCCAGTCTCTAAAGAGAAACATCCTGTCGAGTACCTCCGCGTTATTGTAGTGTGACGCTTCCATCGATGCAGTCCGTACCAGTCGAATGTAATCAGCACGTTCAAGACAAATCAAGTCGCAGCGTTCAGTGAATTGCGAAGACTTGATGGTCGCATTCCTCCTCGCTGACGGGTTCAACAGCACAATCTCACCGAACATCGCTCCTGGCCCCAGGTTGGCCACCATGGCTCCGAAATCTGCGGCTGCAGCATTAATTTCGTGGCTCATACGACGCGACATCCGGCGCTGCTTCATGGTAGAAAGCATAGGAGGTGGCGAAGTTGGGGTCACCACCACATCGACCGTCTTTTCCATCTTAACGTACACATCCACGATTCCATCGACAACGATGTAGCAGCGATCACCAGTGTCACCCTGTCGAATGACGAGGCCTCCGCTTTTCACCTTGATGAGTCGCATTTGTCGACAGATTTCACGTCGAATGTACTCCGGAGCCGAACCGAAGATGTTGTTGCTGTACTGCTTGCAATTCTGCAGCATCCAACTGTACACCAGGTCCAAACTCTGTTCATTTCGCAGAGCTGGTTCGTCCACTAAGATCATTTTCGCGGCTTCGACCCGTTGCTGCTCCTCCGGGGTTTTCAGTAGGAGTTTTAGTAAGTGAGGGGCATTTCAGGCTTCAACATGGTCCCGCGACGCGATGACATTTGCATTAACCGACGTGCAGCTGGAGGCTCGAATCGTGGCAGCTCTGGAAGCTCCGACATGACTGCAAATACAGTTGTAAAAATGCAGATTAGAAGCAGGCAGTCAGGAATTGTTCGTTGAGACTACCCCACCACTATTTATACGAGCCAAAGTGGTGCTATTGCTAGACAACGAGGTCACTTTGCTTACCTTAGTTAGCGCCACTATTCGGCATACAAACTTTCGAGTTCCGAGCCAAAGTGCTTGACGATGATCGGGCGTTTGAGTTTGAACGTGGGCGTGGCGAGATTGTTCTCGGGTGTGAATTGCTCCGAGTGTACATGGAACTTCTTGACGCGCTCGAAGCCGAAGAGGTGGTGCTCTGCCGCCAGTGTCTCCATATCTTGGGCGATATCCGCTTTCAGCTCGGGAGACTTGCACTGAGTTTCAAAAGAGGTATCCAGCAGACCCTTCTGCTTCGCCCACTTGGCCACAACTTCAGCGTCCGGGACGATAATTCCCACGAGGAAGCTCTTGAGGGAGTCTCCGTGCACGAAAGCCTGCGCGATGAGAGAACTCTTGATGTAAATGCCCTCGATCTTCTCCGGGGCGACGTATTCGCCTTGAGAAAGTTTGAAGATGTTCTTCTTGCGGTCGATGATTCGCAGAGTGCCGTCCGGGTTCCAGCACCCGATGTCGCCCGTGTGCAGCCACCCGTCAGCGTCGATCGTCTCTTTCGTCAGTTCTGGTTGCTTGTAGTACCCCACGAACAAGTTGTCGCCTTTCATGAGGATTTCGCCTCGAGGACAGGGCGTGTCTTTGCTCGAGTAGTTCATCTCCGGCACGTCTTCCAGACAGATCTGCACGTTGCCAAGCGGGATGCCAATGTGGTCGCCCGGAGGGATTTCGTCCGTGGAGCAGGAGATGACAGCTCCCGTTTCCGTCAGTCCGTAGCCTTCCAGCATCGTCGCACCGAAAACAATCTGGCAAAACTCCTTGACGTCCTTGGACAGCGGTGCAGACCCGTTCATCATCCGTCGAACACGTCCACCCAAGGCTTTTTGAGCCTTCTTGAAGACGAGGAAGTCCCAGAACGCGTGGGTCGTGCAGCCATCTTTGAGATAGGATTTCTTGGAGGCGAACGCCGTCTCAAACAACCATTTCTTGATCCCTCCAGTGGTCTCCACCCCTGTGAAATCTTGTCGTGGATGCGGTTCAGCAGCCTCGGCACCGACGGGAAGATGGCTGCAGCAATAAGAATTCCGTGATTTGCGATGAGCAAAACCATTTGCAGAGCATCCAAAATGCATGAAACAGTTGCGTCTTTATGAAGTTATGAAATGCTTGAAAAGCAAGAGCACTGGAGTGCACCCACCTCCACAAAACGGTCAGCGACGTCAAGTTGTACGGCCCCCAGACCGAGCACATCTTGCCGCTCGGCATCATGGTGAACGTGCTGGACCTCGAGCCCCCAGTGATTGATCACCAACCTGTTCAACCTATCCTGATACCCCACATCGATTACAGCACCAAGTTACAGCACCACCACGCGATTCAGCCGCACACCAGACGCTGCAGCACGTACACGCTCGGATCGTTGACCAACACAGAGAGGTCGCTCACCCAGACTGCGCAGTACATAGGTGTTGACGACATATGTCGTTCTGTTGCTCAGCGCCCGTGCTGATGAACGTGAAGTCCTCTCGTTTGGCCGTGCGTCGATCAAGTCCAAGGTCGTGTAGCGATGAAACAGTGTGCTGCCACTGCGCGACCACACCATCTCTAGGGCCAGCACACTAAAAGGAGTCATTATCCAGACGGACCTTGTCCAACTTGCCGCATCGAAAAGAGATCAAGTGTTACGGTGCGTTTACTACTGATAGCTGTTTCGCTTTCTTCCGCAGGATAGTTGCTACTGAAACCCATACGAGTTGTCCTCCACGCCGCTTTCTGCTGTTTTGTGTCTCCGTTGACAGGTCTATAGCACTTTTGCACTGCTGGAATACATCTGCAGCCTCCGAAAATGTGATTCTCGTCGTCGGAAATCCAAGGTCGTTTGCTTTTGTCTCGATTTTCTTCATCATAAACTTTAGCTCACACAAACGCTTCCGTTGATTTGGATCGCTTAGGTCGGACGGGCTTATTTGACGAAAGGGAGGCAACTTTTTAGGCATCACCGCAGCACCAGTACACCCACACTTGCTCTGCTGTTCCAGTTGGCAGCTTCATACCAAGCGGGAACAGGTGCATACCACCGCCCCAAACATGAACAGGATAGGAGAAAGCATCAGCCTCATCGGTATCATCATCAATGTCGGCTGTAGTATCCAATACATCGCTTTCCCTGTTAGTCGCTGTGTCATTTCGAGAACGCAAGAGTTAGAGGACCCCTTCATCTTCTAAACGCTTCATGATAGAAGTCGCCATGCTATCACATGTTGGAATACCAGTCTCCACAGCACGTTCCTCCGAAATTGTCGAAACACCAGACATTAAACGCTCACACATTGCGTTCTGTGAGTCGGTAATTTTCTGCATGTTAACCTTACGCAATGCCATATCTAACTTCAGCTCATCGCGCGCTGCTCGAATCTCGCTCAAAATTGTGAAGTGCGGTGGGACCCCGTTGGTTGCATTTCAGAATCAGGAGCGTTCGTCCGGACACGTGACTTCAACAATACTATGAGCTCTGCATCAGCAAATAGTGCTGACTGGAATAGCGGGTGGTTGTTTGGCAAATTCTGACGGAGGAAATCCAACTGATAAATCAGCGATGCCAACGCAAATACACCAACAAATTCGACCGACGCAGGCAAACCAGGAAAGCAAAGACGCTTCGCTTTCTGGACAGTATCGTAGCTGGCGACAAAATGGGGCGGAAGCGTGGCAAATTCTGGCTGTAGGATGGGAGGCCACTGACTGTGCGTCCCACAAACATATCACCGGCTGCATCGTGTCGTAAATATCGGTCTTGTACACCACCCATCGACCATCCAGCACAACGACGAACTGCTACTGATGGTGGGCAAGCCGTCGAGCCTGATGAAC
Source organism: Phytophthora syringae (assembly GCA_012656105.1). NCBI lineage: Eukaryota > Oomycota > Peronosporomycetes > Peronosporales > Peronosporaceae > Phytophthora > Phytophthora syringae. Next base: position 63,437 of record JAAKBD010000016.1, read on the forward strand.
AAAATGTAGATGCACCTTTGCGCATTGAATGCGTACCGATATCATCAGCAACCGTGCCACGTCGCTCGAGCTCCGCAGCGACTTCCGATCCTTTTAAACCCGCCCTAATACTCCCCGAAAACGTTCGTATTGGTCATTTCCAGCAAATAAATGGGCGTCGGTGGGGTCAACACCGTACGTCGCCCAATAAACTCCTGCACACCACAAATTCAGTATAGAGTAATTGAAAAACAGTAATAGTGTCCTCACCGAGAGTGGGCATATTATGGATGAAATTGGATTTGCATACACGTGGCGTGGGTCTCGTGGTCGTGCGCTGCGTTGGTCGTTCTTCATGTGAGCAAAGTAGACACACAAGGCATCATCGCGCCATTCCAGATGGCCGTAACAGATAGCTACCGTATTGGCAGCACGAGACATCAGGTTCCATGACATGATCATGAACGTTCTAGCAAATACCATGACCCGCTTAGTGCTCTGTAGCATTGCCATTGCGACTTGCTTATACAAACCGAGCGGCATTGGATCTTTCCCGACTTTAATTTGGCCGTGACCATGGCTGATAGCTGTTGCGATGTTTCGCTGCAAGCCTTTGAAGTGGCAGCTGAGCTCGCGAGCTAATTCCACCGACATCACGCGGTGGTAGTCTTGGAACAGGTTGTAGAAGGCCGAACGATGGCCAGCGTAGTTTAAAAAGCTATGGTAATCACCATTGCGCTTCTTCATTGAGACAACCCACGTCATGAAGTCGCGGGCTGTGATTTGCTCGAAATCAATTGGTGGGTAGTTAGGAGCTGAAGACAATGCACGTTTGATTGAGTTCTTGGTTGCTGACCCTCGAGCATCGTACACGATAGAGTTAGCAAAGTCGTCAAGCACCAGCGCGCGTTTGTTCTTAATCATCCACTGCAGAAAACGAGTCGACGAGCTAAGGTAGGAAGCCCGCGAGTTTGACGAAATTGTGCTGGCACGCGCATTAGTCACTTCCTGTTCCAGTGTCAGCAAATAGTCGAGCTCTGCCTCCATCGTGTTCAGGAATGACGTCCTGACAATTCTGCAGCTACCCTCAACCAAAGCTGATTTATATGAAAGATTGTTTGAAGCACGAAAAGTCGTTTATCAGAATTTTCAGGATACGCCATTCTGCCGTTGCTTGTAATTAACCTGGTTTCATCCAGTGTATTCAGGACAATTGAAAATAATTGCCATCACGTGGACGTCAGGAAGTTGCAGTGTCGACACATGTAGACCGTGGTCTTGTTTCTTTGGTGGAAAATGCTTGAAAGCTGAGCTGAACACGCTCAAAAATGCCGCCTTGCACGCTGTCCCCAACTTTTGTTCTTGCGCCTCAAGCTCTTGTAAATCATACTCGTCGAGCTGTAGCTCAACGGCTTCGATCAAATTCTTGAATGTTGCTACGGTGGGTGTGTCAATGATCGGTTAACGTCGAGCATTTCCTGCAGCGGCTGTACCCTTGCATTATAAAAGTAGCAATGCCACCACTGTAGATGCTTCGTTAGAGGATGCGATTCGTCTTTCAGGGTATTTGTCACCACATTAAACTCGTCGAGCCAGACTTGCAGTCTACGGAGTCGAGAATTATTGCGTTCGCAAGCGAGCACAAAAGATCAGCAGCAACACTCGTCGGTTGGTGATGCTCAGCTCTAATAGTCGGGGGCATGTAGACATTATCCACGACATGTCGAATGTACCCGTCCAGCTACCACGACAAAATATGAAAAACACAATTAAATGCCTGGCCAGCACCATAAAGCCAAGCCAAACACAATGACTGAGAGATGCGACATATGCAAATCTGTTTCCTCTGGCCTTCTTACCCTAACCCTCAAGTATGAGACACGTTGTTGGACCTGCGGTCCGCTCATTCAAGAATTTGCATCGCTGCGAGTAGGCGCGAGTCGTCGGTGGCTTGCAGCGCGAGTGTGGGGAGCGCGTCGTCGGTGGCTTGCATCGCTGCGGGTAGGCGCGCGTCGTCGGTGGCTTGCATCGCTGCGGGTAGGCGCGCGTCGTCGGTGGCTTGCAGCGCGAGTGTGGGGAGCGCGTCGTCGGTGGCTTGCAGCGCATGTAAGTAAAATGATCTCTGCGCTTATGCAGGACTAGTGCTGATACTGTTTGTCCGTGTGTTTTAGTATGTGTTGTTAAAAGAATCATAGAAGAAAGGTTTGTGTTGCAACGCATATTGCTTTTATCGCTTTGTCTTGGAGATCTAAACAAGTGGATGCATAGGCGTAAGACTTTACAGATGCTGCAGTGCGTGGCCGATACGTTGAGGTCTCCCAGAACTTGCGACGCGCTTCCGGTTGACAAGGACCTCCTCACCTGCGTCATTCACGACACTTCGACACTGCTGAGCGAACAGCAAGTGGCAACAATACCCCATTTTAAAATGGTAGCGGCACGGGCAGTACGCAGTGCGAAGGTTGACGGGCCAGCCCGTGCTGGTTGACCCTCTACCTCCATTCGCGCATAGTGCAGACCAAACTCAGCGGAGACTGCCATGTCTTCCCGAACGCGGTTGAGCTCGGGTACGAACGATCGTGCAGGTGATATCGCTCTGATGTGAACAAGCTGGGGGTCGGCATCACCCAAGAGAAAGTCGATGCTCGCTCGGGTGACTGCGTGCTCAAGCAGCAGTCCACGGCGACGAAGTCCACGCGTTCGCGTTCTCAAAGGTGCTGGGCAAATTGGTGCAGATCGAAAGTGAGGAAGCGCCATTGAGCGATGGCTGCAGCAACTGAGGAGCTGGGTGATTAACATTCCCATCTTGAGCTGGTGACGGTGCGTGTAGTCTCGTTTCAGAGCCCGGTTGAACTGTTCAACCGGGTTGTTGGTGCTCGCGAACCCATAAGGCGTGTGGAAGCACTGCCATTTCGTGAAGTTGCCCTGCAGCCACTGGGACTTCACGTACGCGCTGAAAGCGACAAGATCGGCATGGTCGCCCCAACTTTGAAGCATAGCTGCCTTCCGCTCGGCGAACTCTGCTTCGCTCTGTGCAAAGTGCAGGTCGTAAATGCCGCGGAACACGAGCGAGACCAGCATCTCGGTCAGCCCGCGTGTCTTTTCACGGAGCTTAGCAACAACATGATAGCAGCACATGAGCGAAGTGCAGCCCGCGAAGACGCGTTGACAGGCGTTGTACTGCGCCTTGTCCGCATCACCCATCACATATTTTTGCTGCATCTCATGGCCATTCACGCGTGCATACATGTCTCGAAGAGCAGAGAGCGCAGCAGTGTAGTGGTCTTCCTGGAGCTGGGACGTGATAAACAGCGCCACCAGATGGAAAGTCCGAGAGGCATCGGTAAAGCCGCACACAAGCACAGGATACCCGACGCTATTTAGCTTGAACGTCGCGTCCAGGTGAAACACGAAGGTTCTCGGATCGCGCACGGCATTACGCAGCAGTGCCTTCGTGGTCATGCCCACGAGGAATGGCGCACCATCGGACCCGTTGCCCACCTGGGGCGTGCCTGACAGGTCGTAATCGCAAGTGAACGTGAAGGCGTCGTGATCGCCTTCGCGTCCACTAAACGCAGCTCTGCCTACAGCTTCCACGATCTCCTTGCGCTTATCGTTGCCACCGAGCCGTGTTCGGCGGAAGTGATTCACGATGTTTTGCACCGTACGAAGCGCTGGAAGTGCGTCAGGACGAAGCTGAAACCTGCGAGCCAACGCGTGACGGATGCGCATCGGCATTAGATTTTCACGAGCTAGCTCATGGATGAAAGCACGCTGCTGTGGGGTGATGCGCGCCCTCGACGGTGTTCGCGTCGGCGAGAGGTGGCCGCCCAGCTCGTACATGTCGACGGAGCCGGTTTCCTGGCAGACGTGTAGCTTCAGACGCCACGGACAGGGCATGTAGGATGCCGCAGCTGTGCAGTGCTTGCATGCACAACGCAGTACTTTGTAGTGCATTGAGTGGGGCGCGCTGTTGCTGCAGGACGTGCACGACATCAGCTGGCTCCTGGTGGTCTTGCTCGGTTTCATTCCTTGTAGCAGTAGGGCGGCGTCTTCAGTGGAAACGCTGCTGCAAAGCAGGTTCCAGGAGAAAGGGCTTGACGGGCTGGGCATCGTGAATGGAATGGAGTCGAATGTGGGTTTTTGGGTGGGGGGCTCTTTTACAAGTGTGGCATTATCAAAGTTGCGGACGCTAGTGCGATCTAGGCACTAGTCGAGCTCTTCCAGTCAATCTTACTTACGTGGTGTAATATGGTTGGATAATTGCCTCGAATTTGTATAGCTGTGATTGGATATAAATGCGCTTTTGTGCTGGCACGACGTTATTGATTGTTGCCTGGATATTCTTGTGGTCGCCTGCATTTGTTTTGTGGTTACCTAAATGCTGATGTGTTGAAAATGCTTAAAAGTGTGTTTGCCAGTTATAATAGTGTTTGTCAGAGATTTGTGGTGGTTTTAATATCTTGTCAGCTACCACTACGCAAAGTTATCCGTCGACACTTCAGCGATGCCCCGACAAGTTGCAAAAGACGTGCAAGTCCGTCATCAGGTTCGTATAGGATGTCAATGTCCAACTGCAATTCGTTGTCGTTTTCCTTGGCCTGTCCAGAATTGGATCGTACAAGTTTACTTCGTTGTACCTCACAAAGACCAACTCCAGGGACCATCACATCGACCCACTCACTTTCCTTGTCATCGACCCCCACTACCCTGACGCCACCCACATTATTCCCATGAAAAATATCTCGCGACTCAAATACCCTCCCTCCCAACTCGTCCAATCTCACCATTGCTTCCTTGATACTCTTGTTCATTTGGCAACTACTGTCAGCGCTGTCCGCCACTTGGTGTTAAATAGTTCTTGATCCAGATTGTCACTCTCGCCATACATTCTGCATCTTCAGCAGTATGACGCACTCTGGAAAGTTTGATCTTTCTGGCCGAAGAGTGAGAAAGCGCTCGCTTCGAGAAAAACGCGTACGCCAACCATTGCCAATCCTTGGCCCGACAGTAATACTGCCATGGGAATATGTGAACTGATTGGCATGTCTGCGTGCTTCAAGCTGCCAATCCGCCCATGACTCAAACTGCACGTGAACAGCATTCGCAGTACATGGATCTGGCTCGGCATTTGTCAATTGGTTCTCCCTAGAAAGTAAACTTGATATCATTCTGCATGTGGCTACTGAATCGCTCTCTGTTTCCAGTCGCGAGGTTGGCAGACAAAACGCCAACCTCGAAAACCGGCCACACATATCGGGAATATCTGGAGAAAGGGAGTGCTTATTTCACAAGCGAGGACGCGTTCCGTACTGATGGAATCCAGAATAAAAGACTGTAGAAACCTCGTACCAAGTGCTTCGGATTCAAAGAACAAACTTACTACTACGTAGTACACCTTTGCCCGGCCAAGATGGTGTGATGCCACTCCAATATGGATTTTTTGAAAACTTTAAAACCAGATTTTTGATTACCAGAATTCCTGTTTCTAGCGAAATGCAAAGTGGCGAAAACCCAGAGCTAAGTGGCTCCCCCACCAAGGCACAAGTCAAATGCCGTACTGCATGTCTTCCTTGCGCTCAGCAGCTGCGACAGCGTGCTGACAGTGCAGCGCCATCTTGCTCACAAGACGCAAGTCCATGCAGCTGATGCATCGCTCCGCCGCACGCTCCAAGATCGCCATTCGAGCTGCCGCGATTGTCCCACGAGGACGTTCAGCAACCAGGTCTTCGCGAGACAAAGCGAGAGCAGCCTTGATCTTCGCCTTGAGAACGCTAAAACAACCTGTAACATCAAATTGTCAGCTGGTAAGTCATTTACACGTGTATCGCAATAGCAATGGTGGTGCCTTACCTTCAATAGGATTGCACATTGGGGAGTATGGTGCCAACCACAGGAGAATCAGGTCGTCGTGCTCGATGACGCGCTCTTCTGTCTGGCTATGAGCGGGAGCGTTGTCGAGCACGACAACCACCTTCTTGCCCTGAAAGTGCTCGTGGAAGGTGGGCAAGGACTTGACCTTCTCGTAAATTTCGTCCACGAAATCTGCGTTGACGTCCATTCGGATGCTACCTCGCTCCAAGCGATAGTGCACCAGACCCACCACCTCCACCACCACCTCAGTCGAAACAGCGCACTGTACCTGCAGATTTGCGCCCCTAGATGGGGGCAACACGACTGTCGCTCGCTCTCCCCGTTTAGCACGTCCTTGACTGCGCTTACAGTATACGTTAAAGTTAGTTTCATCGTAATACACTATGAAATTCCCCTCGCGCATGTGCTTCCGCAGCTCTTGAGCAAAAGTCATGCGCTTTGTCTTGTTAGCCTCATTATTGCATGTCATTGGCTCTACGCGGACCTGGAATTAAAACACAGGTTGTTAGTTTAGCATGTCAATCAGTTTTGAAAGGATAACATACCTGCTTGGTAGTGTACAGCATGCCTATGAGCTTGTTGCTGATAGTCGTCGTGCTCAACTCCACGCCGAAGTCGAAGCGAACCATGTCCTTCATTGCGGCGAGAGTATACGTGCAGTTGTCGTTCAGGTAATCCTCGAGTACAGTCTCAATTTCTGGGGTACACTTCACACAGGAGGGCCGCGATCCTCCGCGAGGACGCAGCTCCACTCGCCCAGACTCAACAATTCGGCGCGCTGACGTCGGGGGATCCCATTGTGGTCGGCCACAAGCATCCAATCGCCGCCGCTGCGGTACGACGAGCAAGCGTGCTCGTGCAGCGGCTGGATGGGGGTCTTGGCATCGAGGGGCGGCGGGGAGGCTGGTGGCTATGGTGGGGTGCTCGATAGGGAGGTGTTTGGGAAGTGAGAGGGTATGTCGTAGTGGCGCACGCCGTTTTCGAGCACGCGCCAAAGTTCCCGCCCAACTCGGTTGGTTGTGCTCGCTCCCCGCCCACTTTGCATCACGATTAAACCACTTTGGACTTCGGGAGACAAAATTCGCTAAGTAGCAAATATTCTAATGCAATTGTTGAGTTTGTTTTCCGAAAATTTAATGGTACTTCACCGCATTGGAGTGGCATCGCACCATCTTGGCCGGGCAAAGGTGTAGAATTTGTATTCAATCAACCGCCGGAGTCATATCAAAGAAGTTTCTCCAGAGCCTATCGTTGTCATCATACTTCCATCTCATACAGAAACAAAACGTTTCTGGATCCTCCACGTGAACAAACGTCTTCATCACGAGCGGATCGTCGGTCTTGCTTGATCCTTCTTTCAAACGACTGAAAACACGATCTGTGCAATGTGCATCTACAACCTTCACGAAAACCTCTACCTACACACGTAAACGTCAGGATAATTGCATACACAAACCTCTGCACAGATTACGTATCCTGCGTCTGTTGCCAATTGATGGATTCTTGTCCACGGATCCGTGGAACATGTTGACGATGGGAAACTCGACGCTGATACCGTCGTACCAACCATGCATATCGCGAGAAAGTGCAAGCCGATTGTTCGGGTCGCGATCGTACTTGGCATTTTCTCGTTTGTGGTTTCTGCTTTGCTTTCTTGACACCAAATGACAGCTTTCTGCCTTGCCGTACGGAACGACGAATACATTTTTGTGCTCGATTCGCTGATATTCGAACTCGTCAGTCGAGGGGTCCAGATTTGAAACGCTTGTAGTCAATGATACGGATGAAATTGAGTTTTGTGGAGAATCGGACTCTTCTGGATCATAGTCAGGGTAGAAGACGCGCTGAAGATCAGCAGACACAGCATTAATTTGTGCAACGCGCGTCTCAACTGCTGGGTTATACAACGGAGAGCCCAACGTTTGCGGACCAGTTCTCAGGTCCGTTTCGAATAGCAAAGCAGCATCTTCGGCAAACGAAAAAGAGTTAGTCCGCCACTACGATGCAATGACGATATATAAAAGCACGCACTTGTCTCGAACAGCACATGGAAGCACAACTTCTTGCCTTCGTACCAAAACGCGACATTCTTATCCCCGGTGCGGCGCACAGGATCGTAGTACCCAATGCGTAACGTCGCCATCCAGTACAGTCTGCAGCGAATCCCTTTCGTGTTCAACGCGTTCTCAACGGATCCAGTAACGAGCCACAATCCTGTTTGTGCTTGCTCTTGCTTCGGAACCACCGCCAGTACGTGAACTTCGCCCTCTTTCGGTCCAAAATTCTTTCCGAAATGCTTGTCATTGTTGATCCATAACGTGGGATCCATCTGCGCAAAGCCTTGGAGGTGTCCATCTCCATCGAGCCTCACAGCTGCAGCTTCATTCCCATCCAGCCACACGCCGTTCGCCTTCGCCAGGAAGAGCTGCATGTCTTTGGCGTCACAAGTGATTGTCGCCGAGTTCTTCGACTTGATCGCGTCCTTCAATTCTGCAACCGAGTCGTCTTCAGCAACTTGTACCGAGAACGCGCTTCCCGCCCCACCAACGATGGCACAGAAAAGCTTCACCATCTTTCTCCGCCGATTCTGGAATGAGGAAGAATTTCCGTTCGTATTTAAGCGGAAATGAAGGGCTGAAGTGGTTGATTGATTGATTTACAGGTAGGTATACGACTATCGAGGGTCAACTACAGCACGAGGTGAAGCACTGCAAGGGCGAAGACGCCGACCATCGAACATGTGACGAGGCGATTTGCCCCGGACGAGCTGCTGGCCCCCGAGTCGGACGCGGTGCTGTCGTCGTCGCCGACGTTGACGCCGCTGTCGCTGCCCACCAACGAGCTGCCGGTGATGTCGACGCCCATTGCCGAGCACTTTTCCACGACGGGGTCCACGAGTTCGCTCATGAGGTTCAAGTTCTCGTTCAGGGCCAAGGTGCAGTCGTCCGGATTGAGGGCGAGGATGGCGGCCATGAGGGACAGGCACGAGTCGGTTTCGCAGATTGTGGTGAGCTGCTCGTCCGACGGAGCCCCGGGAGGTCCATGAAGACGACGCCCGAGTCGCTGGCACACGCGGTCGTGTTGGGGTTCGTGACCAGAGAGCCCAGGACCGATTCCTTGCACACGCCAATTGCTGAGGATTGGTGGAGGACGCACGCAGCGAGAGTGGATGCGAGCGCCAAAGTCTTGGCCATTGCGAGTGAGTCTTGTGCGTCCGAGGAGGAAGATTGGAGAGTGAGCGGAGATTGGGACGCGTAGTAGCGCTAGCAACCACGTGAGACCTGTTCGTGGTTCGAGCGTTATGGTCCCACTGACGTCAGCAACAAGTCGGAGCGAGTCAGTGAGTCATGTCGGTGAAGGTGTTAGTGCTGTGTCTTTTGCCTTCCTTTTGGCGTCGATGGCCTTAAAGTGTAAAGTGCTGGGGGAGTCACACGATCGGAATAAGACGCGCTTCCCTCTCAGGCATTCGCTATGAAGACGATGTGTCCTTGTGCGTTCGAGCCACAGACAGTCGTCCATTATTAATTTTTCACGGGCTTGTTGCGGTAGCTCCATACTGTCGGTAACGTTCCTCAAAATTTCAAATTGCTTTTACCATAAAGTTGCTCTTGCTTCAATGTTGCGCTAGTGCTTCCGTTGCCGAATCACTTCAACTTGTGACTTGCATCCTCAGTCTGCACACGTCGCAGCTTGTCAAACGTGGCGCCGCTTCATGCGCATCTTTGCCCTCGCCGAGGGATCCTCGGGCTCCGTTCATTGTCGAATCCCTCCGCCACACGCCAGTCCTCCACCTACCATACGATGCAGTACTTGCATCGCTCGTCCCGCATCACCGCGAGACTTTCGCCGCGTTGGCTGCGCTCTACATCCACTGCCACCTCCACTTACATGTACACGCAAGAGCTCTCCAATGATCCACTCACTCCTGGCTGCGGTTCTGCTCGCGTGTGTCCCATCCAGACGCCCTACAAGCCGCACATGACGCTCTACACCAATCTACTGGACCGTTCCAAGGTGGACGACGGGAGTCGCCCCATGTTCGGCTCCAGACCAGTCGATTTCAAGACGGGAGTCGCTACTGGCGACTACGAGTGGCGCACGTTCGCCGAGTTCTTGACCCACGTGGACGAGACGTTGGCCGGCATGAAGCACTTGCTGGGCCTCAACCGACAGGAAATGGTCGGCGTCTTCAGTCGCTCGCAGTACGAGTGGACGCTCGTGGGGCAGAGCTGCAACCGCATGGCCTACACGCTCGTGCCGCTGTACGACACACTGGGGCCCAGTACCGCGCCCTACATCCTCAACCACACGGAGGTGAATGTGGTTTTCTGTGGCAAACCACAGACTGCCACGCTGCTCAACTGCTTGCACGAGTGTCCCCACTTGAAAACCATTGTTCAGTATGAGAGTGACTTGGACGAGCAGCAAGTAGCTCAAGCAGAAGCCCTCGGAGTGAAGCTTTGCGTGCTTGATGATGTTGTCAAGATTGGTAGGAACCACCCGGCTGAAGCGGACCCGCCAAACCCCGACGATCTCAGCACGATTTGCTACACGTCAGGGACGACTGGTACCCCCAAAGGTGTTTTGGTCACGCACGCCAACTTTGTGAGTGCGGTGAACGCTTACCGACCGCTGATCAAGGCCAACCGAGACGACGTTTACTTCAGCTTTTGCCGCTGCCGCATGTGGTGGAGCGGTTCTTGCATGCTATGATGATCACCGAAGGAGCCGCCATCGGTTTCTACCACGGAAGAGGATGTTCAAGTGCTGCACCCGACCATGTTCGTGGCGGTGCCGAGACTCATGAACCGCATCTTCGACCAACTGAAGCACAAGTGCCAGTGGGGACGCCAAGCAAGTGGAGTATTTCTATCAAGCACTGGAAGAGAAGAAGCGGCTGAATCTGTTAACGCACGAGAAATACGATGCGGAGCTCTTCGACCGCTTCAAGCCGACGCTCGGTGGTAATATTCGTCAGGTTCTCACGGGTGCGGCCCCCATCACGAGCGAAGTGAAGGAGTTCTTCCAGTATGTCTTTGGTGTACCCGTTCTGGAGGCGTACGGGATCACGGAATCTGCAGGTGCCGTTGCCTGCTCGAGCGCTACGATGCCGCAAGGTTCCCACGTAGGAGCTCCTCTCCCCGGACTCGCTATCAAACTTGCTGACGTACCGCAGATGAACTATTCCAATGCTGAAGGATTCGGCGAAGTGCTGCTGAAGGGCCCAAATGTCTTCTCTGGTTACTTCAAATAGCCCGAACTCACCAAAGAAGTTCTGGATGCCGATGGCTGGTACGCTACAGGAGACATTGGTCGTTGGAACGACAATGGTACACTGAGCCTCGTCGACCGCAAAAAAACACGTTTTCAAACTCTCTCAAGGCGAACACATCGCCCCCGCGAAGGTGGGGGGTTATCAAAAGAGCAGCTTTATCGGTCAGGTGTTTGTGGATGGAGACTCGCTGCAGAGCTACCTCGTCGCGGTTGTGGTACCCGACGCTGAAGTTGTTGCACGCTCGCCGTTTGCAAACTGGGAGAAGGACGACGAGCACCGACGCGGTCTGGAGAGATTAGTGCTGGAGGATATGGACGTCGTGGCTCAGGCTGACGGACTGCGCGGCTTCGAGCGGGTCAAGAAGATTTTCCTCACTACTGAAGCGTTCACCACTGAAAACGACCTCGTCACCCCCACGCTCAAGCCCAAGCGAGCGAAGCTGGCCAAACATTTCACAGCGGTGGTGAAAGAGCTCTACGCCTCCGGTCCGCCATAAGAAGGTCATATGAATCAAGCAACAACGACGCTCATCCTTGTACCCATTGATGGGATGGACTCTTGCGTGAAGGATTTCCACAGCACGCATGATCAGTGCTGATCATTGATCACCAAGGAACAAGTTTTTAGACAGGCAATTGGTCAGGCTTTTGCGTCATAATGAGATGATAACCTTTGCATGTAGGCGGTCTTGATGCACTACTGTTCCTGTCTGCCGGATGCGTGTTTGAACTCCAAGCCGCTCTTGTCAAACTTGGCGTAGCGAAGATGATGGCCAGGCGCTAAATTATCGGACACCAGTCGCGATCCTTGGGCCTTCAACATGCTCCTCACTTCTCAATTTGCTTGATCCAAGCATCACCTCTCCACCCACCCTGCTCTTCGTCACCATGGCTGTTCCCCTCAAGGACTACACGCTCTTCACCCCGTACCAACTCGGCAGTCTCGAGCTCAAGAACCGCATCGTCTTGTCCCCACTCACTCGAGCTCGATGCGACCCCGTGACGCACGAGGCCGGGCAAATGCAAGTCGACTACTACTCGCAACGGGCCGGAGCGGGTCTCATCATCACGGAAGCGGTGGCCATCTCGGTGCAGGGCTTCGGCTGGTACGGAGCTCCGTGCATGTACACGGAGAACCACCGCGACTCGTGGCGTCCGGTGGTCGAAGCGGTTCACGCCAAAGGTGCCAAGATCTTCCTGCAGATCTGGCACATTGGTCGTCAAGGCCACCCGAGCTTCAGTGGGGACGTGGTCGGACCGTCGGCTGTCGGTCCTGTATCGGGTCACACCCGCAATGTGAACGCCGAACAAGCTCCGTACGAACTCTGTCGAGAACTGAAAACCGAAGAGATCCCGGAAGTCATCAACGACTTCTGTAAAGCTGCTCGTCTTGCCAAAGAAGCAGGGTTCGACGGGGTGGACATCCACGCTGCCAATGGGTATCTACCCGATAGCTTCCTACAGTCGTGCACTAACCAGAGGACCGACAAGTACGGGGTTCCATCGAGAACCGCGCTCGCTTCCTGCTTGAGCTTGTCGAAGCTCTTCAGAACGAGTGGCCGGCTGATCGGATCGGCTTGAGGCTGTCTCCCAATGGGTTCTACGGTGACACTGGCAGTGCCGACAACTACGAGACTTGCTGCTACGTCGCGAAGCAGTTGAGCAAGTTCGGACTCGCGTACTTGGCCACTCTGGACGGCTTCGGCTTCGGCTTCCAGGACAAAGGGCGTCTCATGAAGCCGTTCGACGTCAAGAAGAACTTTGAAGGAACGGTCATGGCTGCCAACAGCTACACGCGAGACACTGCGGAAGGAGTTCTGCTGAGTGGTGCGGCTGACCTTGTGAGCTTCGGACGGCCGTACATCTCGAATCCGGACTTGGCTGAGAGGTTCTACAACGACTACCCGCTCAACGAACCTGCGGGGTATGACACGTGGTTCGGGACGCGCATGCCCGGTCCTCGTGGATACATCGACTTTCCAGTGTACAAGTCGTGAGAGAGAGAGAACTCAATAGCTTTCATAACTACGGTCTATTCGCCGTCGGCTGCAAAAAATGCGAGTAAGTCATGTATGAGTGCCAGCGATAAATTTCATGAATTACTTTGCTAAGTTTACCATTTATATTTTGAAAAGGAGTACACTGTAGATAAATGGCAATTGATGAAGCAACCTCGTCTACCGGCGATTTGACCTCGTTACGAAGCTGCCAGCGTGTTCAAGCGAGTCAAATTCTCGGCGATATTTTCACAGGCGCTAATGACACAGCTCATGACCACAAAGTCCTCCATCGTGACTCTCTTGCTTTGGTCATCCACATACCCCAACAAACACTCGCCGTAGCTCTGCTTCAGTGCAGCCGCAGCTTCAGTGAGTGTGAACGCTTCAACATTCAGTAGAGCTTCCGGTGCAGAGCTTTCGCTGTTCGAGGACATCCCGCGAAAGCGGAATTTTCGACTGGTATTCTGTGCTGTTTTGTCTTCGAGAGCGGCCAACCCAGACTTTGACGACCCGAACATTGAAGTGTCGACGAAATTCGAGGACGCACGCTCCCTCGAAGGTGGCGGAGTCGCATTATTGTCGTGGTTGTGTCTTCCCGGTGTTGAGGGTCTTCAGGCTCGCTCGTCTGAGTGGATTGCATGGAGTTTCGCCGAAGTGAACTCTTGCGCAGCAATTGTATACTCTTCGAACGTGAGAGCTGGGCACCGTTGGGCCCAACCAATCGATCGGCTACCGGAACTTGGGGCTGATCATCGTACATTTCCAGCTCCAATCTGAAGCCTTCGTTCAGCGCTTGCATGAACTCATTGAACGAGATTTTGCCATCGCCGTCCTTGTCAACCAACTGCATAAACTCGTCGACGTACTGCTCCATTCCTTGAATCTCTTGGCTACCTCCTGAGTAAGGCATTAATTTCTCCAGCAGTAGACTGAGCTCCGAGACATCCACCACACCTCGACGGTGAACATCAGCAATACGGAAAGCCTCTTTCATCTGTAAGTAGATCGCGTGATCTTCAGCGGTGGAGCCTGAGAACTCTTCTCCGAATAAAGTCACAAGTGTCTCCAAAGCTCCTTCAACGCCTGCCTCAACGACGGCTAAGCTCTGATCCCATTTGATCTTGGCTACGGCGGGTGTCGTCGTAGTCACATTTGGTAGCGGCGAAGGAGGAGAAGGTGACAAGGGGCCTTCCTCAAATGTGCTGTTCTCCCCAACCATCTCTGCGACAGCTGCAGAGGTAGGAGAAGGGGTTCCTGCGCTGCAGTAAAAGCAGCAGTGCATTCAGCGTCAATTCGGCTTTCACGCCAGCGTCGTAGTTGCTTGTCCTTCCCACTGTTTCGTCGGTTTTCGTGCCAGCTTACCAGATCAACAAGGACATCCAATCGCTCCAGTAGCTCGCGACAAACGTTCAACACCTGTGTGTACTTTGCCGTGGAAAACGGAGACTTCCACAAGGTTGGCTCCATATCCGAGCCTGCGACTAGCTTAGCTTGCGTCTTCAGCAACTGAGGAATGACCTCCTTCATCTGGTCCTTCAAGACTTTCACTTCGTTATGACCCAGCAACGCGTTTGCAGTCTCAATGTCCTCCTCGGTCAGAGGCCCAGCACGTACGGGCGTCGGATGGTTGTACGCGATGTGATGCCGAAATACGTCGTGGAAGACACCGCGATACTGCGTGAGCAATTGCTGCACGTTGCTGCGAAGCAACCCACGTGCACTGCGCGGATGGATCACAACTTCCACGACCATGAGAATGAGAATTCCCAAGGCATTTTGAGTGAGACTCGCGTACGACACCGTTGTTGATGTTGACGAGCTCCGACAGCTATGGTCCAGTAACACGGATGCTGCCATGAAAGCGGAGGTCATTCCAGCCAGAGCCATATATCGGCTGGAAAACCACACGTACATGGAGGCCACGGTCCAAACAAACAGCACAATGTTGTTTATCGTGTTGTACAGATAATCGTCTGTCACCTTGCAGACGAAAAAGCTGAAAATCGACGGCACCACTGTACCAGCAATCAAACCGCCTACGCGGTTCACAGTGTTGCCGTAAGTACCTCCAATGTTGTCTTCGGCTACCATTGCAATAGCTGTTGGCGCAGTGGAGCTGAATCCAAAGATGAAAGTCGCGCAGCAAATTCCGATCAGGATGGCCAGTGTCGTTCGAAACGCAAAGATGATGAGTCTCCGAGGGTAGTTGATAGGCTGCAGCAAGCTACGGCATGCGAGCTTGAGGAAATTCTTCACTCGGTAGCGCGACGAGAAGTTTTTCTTGTTGAACTTCTCCTCAAATTCCAGCATCGAGATCACGAACACGTGAATTGAGTACACGAACACGTTCAGGGGCATCGTTTTGCCCACATCATCAGCCGTGTGAACATCAGCCGAGAGCAAATTCCCGTAAAGTGTCGTGTACTTGGCCATGAGTCGCTCTACTGCTTGGTCAAGACTTGCAAATTTCGGAGATGACATCGCTGAGTGTCAGAAGCAAAACGTGGTTAGCTGGTGACTCAAACTGTGAAAACTGCGTACTTACTTCGTGAAGATTGAACAATCTTCAGTGAAATGTCTTCAAGCAGGTCGTTCGCTTCCACCTGCAAGACGTAGAATCGAGTCTGCATTTTGTTGAGAAGCACAACATGCGTCCAGTGGCACGTTTCGGCCTCAATTGCAAACTTCATCGCGTGTAAGTCCGAAAGTAGCCGCGCGTAGAGCTTCACCAGCTGCTTGGCGACAGTCTTGTTGAAGTGAAAGCAGAAGCCACACCCGACAAGCTCTTCCCACCAACAATTACTTAGCAGCGACTCCATCGTCTCGAGACGCTCGTGTGCGTTCTCAAGCAGACGATCAAGTCGCAGCTTGAAAAAGTCCATCTTCTTGATATCCTTAGCGCGGAAGCAGTAGGAATCTACGATTAAGTTCAGGATGTCTCGAATGTCGTGCGGTGACGCAGCCATATTCTTCCGCAGCTTCTTCATTGCACTAGAGTAGATACCAATTCGTAAGTATTCATCTCATGCCCAGGTTGCTATTGCGACGTACAAGATCGGGAAAGGGAGAATCATGGTCGCAAGCGCAATGAGAGTACCAACGACACCGACAGCGCTGTAGATGGCCAATTGCTTCAACAGGTTTTCGGTGCCATAGTAGCTATTGCCGCTTGACGTGTCCTTGAGAATCGTCGTGAAAATTGGATTCATCGGGTTGATAAGAGTCAACACTACAAAAGCCAATACAAATACAACGTTAGCTCGGCTATTCTCAACTTTTTACATCGTACAAACGTACTGAAGTACAGATTCGTGCTTACGGCAAATTTCTTGACATTCGTTTGCTGAAAATAACGGTAAAAGTTCAGCAAAAATTAACGTTAGCTCACGAAAATCAAGAATTTAGTGCTCGAAATGTTGCGTACCATAGGAGAGAGCAGCACGACTAACGTGAAAATCACAAGCAGCGGTAACGTGACGTACCAGTCACGGAGACTGACGTAGTACGTGCTGCCGTTGATATTTCTAGAGACGGTCATGAGGTCTCCCTGTGTGATGGGTACACAGGCAAACACCACGAAGTTGTAGAGCAGAGCAATGGCTACGCCCACGTCGATCTGCCACACCTGCTCCAGCACTCCGCCCACCGTATTGGCCGCCGCGTAGATGACCATCATGGACGCGACCGTGAGGCCTCCGAGGTAGTAACTGGCCGGCAGAAACAGCCATTCCCGGTCGTTTCCATGGGTCTGCACCAGACCCGCCAACAGCACGCCGACTGCAATGCGAACGGCCAATTGCAGGCGCTGCTTAAACACTCGCAGCTCCTTCGGGTGCTTGTTCTTCTTGACTCGAGCCACTCGTCGACGGAGGTTTTCAGCCGCTCCAGCCGACAGCCTTGAGTGGTCCGACGCCTGTTTTCGCAGTCGGAGCCGCATCGATAGCTGCGTGTGAGGCTGTGGCGACTGCAAGTCCATGTAGAAGTCGCTGGCTTCGGTGGCGGACGTCAAAGGGGCTCCGGACGAATCCACATCCACATTCACGGAGAAATGGTCGGTGGTCGGACTCGACGGAACTCCATTGGTGGTGTCGTATTGGCGAGGTGCCATGGGGGCTCAAAGAGTGAGAGTGGGGCAACAAGCGAGCAGCAGTACAGCAGTGACTTGAGGTGGCTGGCAGTTACTCGATACTGTACTGTACTCGTTGGCGTACATCGAAATGAGCCTTTTTGGGTGATGGGCTGTCACGTCTGCTGACAGCGAAAATGGAAACCAATATCCTGGCATATCTGCTTCTTCAGATTCATGAGAAGGCTTAAATTGTGGCGAATTGGCATTTGATTCTTACTACCTGCTATATTAGATATATTACAAAAACCTAGTTTGAGAGGGTCCGGTGCTTGTCGCACGCAACGAACGGAGGTCATCGGCTGGACCACTCGATCCAAGGCAAGATGTAGGAAGTGTATTTGTGTATCTGGCTGCTGAGAAAATGGCTTGGCTGGGAACGCACCGGCTTTCAATGCACCGGAAAGGCAAGCGCAACTCGCGCGCACGATTCCTTCCCTGCACTGTCCTCGTCGGAAAGCGTGGATGAGGGCTTTCCCTCCGTTAGAACCCTACAACTTGGGTCCAGGCTGCGATCGCGTCTGTGGCGCACTACTACCGGTAGCGCGTGCTTGGTCGTGCTTAACGTGGTCAATCAATTCATGACCCTTTAGATGTTTTAGACCAATAACGTATTTGTATTTCGATCGACTTCTCGCTGATTGGTCGAGGAATCGGAAAGACCAGGCAATCAATTCATGACCCCCTGCAGAATCAGATAGGCTCAGATCTGAGCGCGAACTCCAACCTACGAAGTGAACTCCCCATGCCCGTGAGCAGACGTGAACCTCCCCATGCCTATTGAGAGAATACCAGTAACTGGAACGTGCTATCGGTAGTCTGATGGCACGTTGGGACTCTGCTGTGGTAATCGGCCACCCGGTCATGTATAAATAATCTGATGTACTAATAGACCCCATACTGGGTGAACGGGCCCACATGCCCTTCTTGAGCGCCCCACGTAACGCACGATGTATCGAGCCGGCGGGGTGAGAAAGCGAGGAGAGAATGACCCAGAGGCTGCCATGCTGCTGGCAAAGTAGGCGGCGTTGCGATTACTTGATTCTTGTATGTGAAATTTGTGTGGTAAACCCGAACAAAAGGTTCATGAATTGATTTCTCAGATTTTGGGCCAAATCGAGTTCATCGACCCATGTCTCTATCAATACTGCTCTGTTAGCATAAGCAAAAATACGTCTGTATCAGCTCTATTCAGGGGTACCCTTTTCGTTTGTATCCGCCAAGTGGGTAAATATTCGTGCCCATTTCTGCTTAACACCGCGAAAAAGGGTCATGAATTGATTGACCACGTTAGTGAATCTTCCAACGGGTGAACACCAAGCGGGCTGAGTGGGTGGCGGCTGTGTCATTGGGGGCGCATTCATACATCGTGGCCACGTCAGCGGCTACGACTTGGACACCCAAGTTCCAGACACTCAAGGCGGCCTCAATGGCGGTGCTGCATCGAACTCAACTACGGCTGTCAGCTCTTCTTGCCTCCCTTTCAGCGCTCTGTTTTACAAGCCCTACGGATTGCATGCTTGATGGAACATCACGGTGAAATTGCGTCGGCCGAATTGGTTGCATACCTGATTGCGAAGAAGCCTCTACGACACCGGATGCTCGTCGAAGTTTTTGGACAAGCAGTGTAAGCTTAGTGCATGTTTAACAAGAATCGAGAAGGTCAACTCGGCAAAGACTCAGCTCCCAGTCGACCTCCCACCGGTGTTTGCTACCAGTAGTACAATACCGATATCATATCGGCGATATGCATGAAAACTGCGGGGTGGCAAGACATTTAGGTCTAGGATTGCAGTGTAGACTGCAGTAGCGAGTGGCAGTCGAAATTGTTGCAACAAACAATTTTGTTCGGTTTGCACCGACAAAATGTGTGCTGCAGACACGCGACTTTCTTTTGCGTGGCGGCAGACAGCACCACCGGATCCGAATTGCCTCACACACTGCCTATGTACAATGGTGATCGATCACTGCAATCGTTAACTGCTGCTGAGAGGTCCATCCACGCAGACTACCGAAATTGTACCGTAGGTATGCCCGTTCGCGAAACAAGCTGAAGTTTCCTGACAAGCATGTCATCTGCGCAAAATCTCGAGGGCGAAACCTAGCAGCGACAACCGCAAGGGCAGCGAGCAAGCCGACATCCCGCTGTTGCAAGCTGACCCAACACTCAAAGTCGAAAGGCAACTTGTCTTTCGGAACCCCGTCACAGGCGCATAATCCGCGGCATCATCGGCTCAATGTCGCTGTCAGATGTCGGTAGGTCGCTCGAAGACGTCGGCAGGTCGCTCCAGCAGCATCATCATGCTTATGCGTCGGCGGTTCCGCCTTTTTCTCACTCTCGTCCCAAGGACACGCAGCTTAACTGCCCAATCAGCGCCCACCCCGATCCGGGGTGAGCTGTCGTCCCAAAGCCTCAAGCCTCAGCTTCAGCCACACAAGTGCGTCAGAATCTGTTCCTCCGTCAAGAGCTCAAGCAATAGAAAAACAACCATGAGCAGCGTCGAATCCAAGCCCGAGCACTCGTCCTGGCAGACGGAGAACCCGAACAAAGCGCGCGACGCCATCACGTGGGACGCGTACACTAGCGGCCTCAAAGTCGGGGCCGTCACAGCCGTCGTCGCAGCAGGAGCCGTCCTCTCGGCCAACAAGTTCTGGCCGGCCTTCCGCAACCGCCTCAGTGTGAGCGGCAAGACGGCGCTGGTGGTGTCGCCCTTCCTGGGCGCCTTCACGCTCGTGGCGGAGGACCGTCTCATGCATGGCGCCCGCAACCCGGAGCTGTACATGTCGACCCTGGACGGCTCGTACGTGGCCCCAGTGGAAGCGGCTTCGCGCCTCAAGCTCTGGCAGAGGAGCGCCAACTTCCTGTACGACCACCCGTACCGTGCTCTCATCACCGTGGGGGTGCCTCTCGTCGGCGGCATCTACAGCTACCAGCACCTGAACAAGGGCATCTCGTCCTCGCAGCAGATCATGCACACGCGCATCTATGGCCAGGCGGCGGTGGTCGTCATGCTGCTGAGCTCCATGGCCTTCCACGACTACATGGCCAGACGCGGCAAGTTCACGGTCGAAGACAACGAGGACTAGATAGAAAGTTCCCATTGGGCTGGACGTTCTTGTCTTCTTCCGAAGCTTGTAGGTAGACACCTGCACAAAAATACAGTCAATTTTTATTATCCACGGCCACTGTTGCTTTCGTCGACGTACCTGAGGAGTTTCATGCCATCACCTGGGACGTTGCAAGTTTCGGGTTGCTCAAGTGGGCATTCGGGAGAACGCGAGCCGGTAGACAAGAGCAAGATGACGGCCAAGCCGCTTGTTCGTCCGAGCGATGTGGAAGTCCAATCGCTGGTGACGCCACTGCCGCAAGGTGTGGAAATGCCTCGAGCTTCGACTCGCAGAGCTTCGTCCAAGGGACGTCAACGCGTCAGCAGCAGCGCGAAGAAGTCGGTGACGAAGCCCAGCACCAACACCAACTCCAACACGAACCGCCCGGACAGTTCACGCATGACGCAGCAGCAACTGAAGATGTGGGAACCCGTTCTGACGCTCGGATGGTCCATTGGCATCTGCGTCGCGCTCGCAGCTTTGTGCATCGCACTCGGAGTCGTCATCATCTACACGTCCGGCACCCTCACGACACTCCGCGTGCTGTACGACGGCAACGACGACACACAAGCAGCTTTCTCCACGCAGCCTGATGGCAACGTCTCGCAGTTGAACAACTGCCGACTCAACTCTGCCGACGACGCCGACTCGTTTCATGCCGACCACACGTGCTTTGTGCACCTGAAGCTCCCAAACGACATCAAGAGCCCCGCGCGAGTCTTCTACGAGCTGGACGGGTACTACCAGAACCACCGACGCTTTGTCTCGTCCATCATTCGCACGCAGTTCACGGACGAATGGCGTCCGAACTCCGGTTGGTCGATGCTGGAGTGCTATCCCATGAAAACTGCCACGTCGGAGCTGTGCTCGGTAGGCGATTGCGAGCCGAGTTCCGCCGCCAAGGAGCGAGAGCTCTTCCCTTGTGGCATCGTGGCCAACACCATGTTCAACGACATTTTCTGGCTTCACGAAGGCGTTCTGCCGACTGGTGAGAAGCTCTCGCACACCAACATGACCTCCAGGGGCATTGCGCGTACTTACGCAGCACACAACAACAAGAACCCGACTTGGGATGTCCCCACCGACACGTACCTGCCCGTGTGGCTGAACCCGAAGATGAGTCGCGTCATCCCCCGCTGACAGGATCGACGGCCGCCCACATCACTGCAGACTACACGAACAGCACTGCGTGGGTGCATGACGCGCTCGACCCGGACTTCGGCGTTGGTGTAGGCTTGGAGAACGAGTTCTGGCGCGTGTGGGTCGAGGAGCCGCGAATCACCCGTTCCGCAAGCCTTACGGCCGCATCGAGCGCGATCTTCCAGCCGGGACCACGCTCACCTTTGCCGTGCAGTCCAACTTCTTCGTGCGGTCCTTTAGCGGGACCAAAGCGCTTGTTCTTGAAGAGGTGGGCTGGTTCGGCAGCGCCAACTACATATTGGGCGGGTTCTTCCTGGGTATAGGAGGCATATTCGTGGTGGCCGCCATCTTCTTCACTGGCCGCAAGCTGCACAGCCCACGCGCGCTTGGAGATGCAACCGCGCTAGCGTGGAAGAAAGACCAGTAGTGGAGGCTGTGAGCTTGACGAGGAGACCTTAATTATGATTGCACACTTGAATTCTTTGATCTTGATTGTCGACTGCTTCAACCTTGAGACACGCCGGACTAATCGAACGGATTGCGCACGTCCCGTTTATGATCATGGTACTCGCTATAAGGTGTGCCCACTCTGATTTGCACTCCGATCGACTTCATCAACTTGAAGCCAGCGCTATGAGCTCCACACGAATACAGCGTAGCAACACTTCTCGTATACGCACGCCACCCGTACGAGCAATTATTGCTCCACGTCTTGACCGGCGGGGGATTAATCGTTGTCTTGGTCGTGTTGACGATGCCCCGTAAGCAACGGAGTGGAAGAGTGCACCCAGCCGCACCGACTGCTCTGGTGATGGAGATCTTCAAACGACTGTCCAATGCAGGAGTTCATGCCGGTCGCCACGGATGGATGCGAATGTGGATTTGCTAACGACTTGCCATCTGAAGCAGCACACGGGGTTCACGAACCGTGGTGACCAAACCAGCCTCTCAGCGAAGTGAGGATTTCCACAATGGTTATCTCTTGGTAGGACAGCAACGCTCATCAGAGTCTGAGACAGCCTCGCGCAAACAAGTAGATTGCGTTTCGTCGGGGCTATGTACATGCGCTGACGTACTTGCACCTACCGTATTCTTCATCAACTTTTTACCGAATAATACTGTATACCCTTGCAAATCCGATGCCCTCAAACTGTAAAAGACCAAACTGACAAATACAATCTTCTTTATCCTTTCTAATCCTGTATCGTACAAGGCGTTTCAAATCGAACATACACGGTACTTGTGTTTCACCCCAGCGCGATGATCACGCATGGGCCGGCTTTACCACCGCCTTTTTGGCCGGTGGTCTGTTGGTCTCACTTGAAGTGATCCGACCATCGAAGCTGCCACGCAGCTCATTCCCCAAGTTTCCACATCGAGATCAAATAGTACAATCATCCACCACCCAAGCATCATGAGCACCGCTAACAATTCCGCCACCTGGGAGACCGTGAACCCGGACAAGAAGCGCGACATCATCTCTCGCCACGCTTACGTGAGTGGCCTGAAGACGGGCTCGTCCGTGGCCGCCGTCGTGGGTACTGCAGTGCTCACCGCCAACAAGTTCTGGCCAGCCTTCCGCAACCGCCTGAACGTGAGCGGCAAGACGGCGCTGGTGGCCATGTCGTTCCTGGCCTCGTTCACCTTTAAGGCCGAGAGCCGCATCGTCCAGGGTGCTCACAACCCGGAGATGTACATGGCGCACCTTGAAGGCACGTACGTCAAGAAGGAGGAGGAAGCATCCACGCTCAAGCTGTGGCAGCAGAGCGCTAACTTCCTGTACGACCACCCGTACCGTGCTCTCATTGGAGTGGGGGTGCCGCTTGTCGGCGGCATCTACAGCTACCAGCACCTGAACAAGGGCATCTCGTCCTCGCAGCAGATCATGCACACGCGAATCTACGGCCAGGCGGCGGTGGTCGTCATGTTGCTGAGCTCCATGGCCTTCCACGACTACATGGCCAAGCGCGGCAAGTTCGGCGAGGAACACGACGTCGAGGAGGCCTAAAAAGACATTCGGATCGACTTGTAGTGGTCGGACAGTACAATACATTGGTATCGTTTTTTATCAACTATGACGCCGCGAGGGTGTTGAGTCGTGTCAAGTTGGCCGCGATGTCCTCGCAGGCGCTGATGAGGCAGCTCATGACGATGAAGTCCTCCATGGTCACGACCTGGTCGTCCGCGTCTAGGGAGCGTAAGAGCAGCTCCCCGTAGCTCTGCTTCAGAGTCGCCGCCGTCTCGTTCAAGGAGAACGACTCGACGTTCAGCAGGGCCGCTCCTCCAGCGCTTTCAGTGCGAGCGTTGGACCACCAGCGATGCCGTCGCCTGGTCTGGTCGCTGTCTTGGCTTCTGGGCAGATACGACCCAATCCCTGACGACGACGAAGACGGTGGCGTGAAAAACATGGTCCCTCGAGGCACAGACACCCTGTTCTCTGACGCTGGGAGGCGCAGCATCGCGTCACTCGCATCGCTCGAATCCAGCAAGTCAAAGGCCGAACTGTCGTCCGAGACGCCCATGGACGCGTTGTTCTGCTCGCCACAGACGTCGAAGTTCGCGTTGCTTGGAATCATCTGCGCCAAGTTCTCGTACACCTCGAGCTCCAGACGAAAGCCCTCGTTCAGCGCCTGCATAAACTCGGCGAACGTGATCTGCCCGTCCTGGTTCTTGTCCACGAGGCGCATGAACTCGTCCACGTACTGCTCCATGTGGACGTCTCCTGGCCGCCGGCGTACGGCATGAGCTTCTCCAGCAGCACGACCAGCTCCGAGGCGTCGACCGTGCCACTGCGGTCTTTGTCTGCGAGCCGGAAGGCTTCTTTCATCTGCAGGTAAATGGCGTAGTCGTCGGCCGTCTTGTACGTGAAGTCCTTGCTGAACAGCGTCCCGAGCGCGTCCAGGGATTCCTCCACCACGCACTCGTACGCGTTTTGACTCCGATCCCATCGAGCTTTCGCCACGGCTGGAGGCGCATTGGAAGGCAGTGGAGGCAAAGGCGCTTCAGAGATGACGTCCTCTGTTGCAGGAGCGATGGCCGTCACGTACACAGTCTCCGGTCGGTTCGCTTGCTCCTCTTCTTGCTCCTTGAACGCGGCCGTGCATTCGTCATTCAGACTGCCAGCGTTTCGGCGTCGGAGCCGGAAACCTTCGTGCTCGCAGTCTTTCGTCGCCCTCGCTCGCCATTCCACGAGATCCGAGAGCAGTCGCAGCCTGTCGAGCAGCGTCCAGCAGACAATGAGCACCTGCGTGTACTGCTCGTTCGAGAACTTGCACTTCCACAAACTGGGCTCCGCTGTGGCGTCATGCACGAGTGTCTTCTGCTGCTTCAGAATCGCTGGCAACGTGATGGAAAGCTCTTTGTGCAGAGACTTCGTCTGCTTTTCATCCAGTTGAGCTGTGGTGGGAGCCATGGAGGCCGATTCCAGGACGGTGGGGAGATCTCCGACACTGGGGGCCGTAGCGTTCATGCTGCTGATGTGGTGCTCGAACACTCGCTTGAAAACATCGCTGTACGCTCCAAGAAGCTGCTGGATGTTGGAACGCAGCAGTCCACGAGCACTTTGGGGCTGGATACTGACTTCGACCAGCATCAAGATGATAATGGCCATGGAGTTCTCGGTCAGACTCGAGTACGACAGAGCTTTGGTCGTGGTTCGACAGCTGTGGTCCAGCAAAACGGACGCAGACATGTACGCGGATACCATTCCGGCCATGCGGAGGTAGGACGAGCTGTAGCACACGTACATGGACCCCACTATCCACACGAAGAGCACCGCGTTGTTGACAGCGTTGTACAAGACGTTGTCGTGGATTTTGCACACGAAGAAGTGCAAAATGGACGGCACCACAGTGCCTGCCACGAGCCCCGCCATGCGGTTCTTCATGTTCCCATACGTGCCACCGACATGGAACTGCGCCACCATAGCGATCGCAGTGGGTCCTGTAGCGCTGAACGCGAACACAAATGTGGACGCGCAGTAGGCTATCAACACGGCGACGGTTGTACGTACAGCAAATATTGTCATCTTCCGCATGTACATGGATCCTTGGTAGATGCTGCACCAAACCATGGTGAGAAACTTGCAAATCCGGTACGCGCAGGAGAAATCCTTGTGGTTGAAGCGGTCTTCAAACTGGAACAGTGTGTGGACGAACGAGTGAAAGGAATAGATGAACACGTTGAGCGACATCGTTTTCCCCACGTCTCCAGGAGTGTGAACTTCGGCTGAGAGCATGGCGCCGTACAACTTGGTGTACTTCTTCATGAAGTGAGTCAATGTTTCTTCCAGGTGCAGAAACTTCGGGGTGGGCATATCTGTTGAAGCTTCGAGTACCCTTTCTGCGATCTCGTGCAGTAAATCGTTGGCCTCTGTCTGCATGATATGAAGACTCTGCTGCATCCTTTTCATGAGAACAACATGTGTCCAGTGTCCATTCTCAGCCTCAATAGCGAATTTCATGGCTCTCAAATCCTTTAGAAGTCGCCCGTAGAGCTTCACGAACTGCTTGGCGACGTTCTTGTTGAATTTGAGACACAAACCCACGCCCACGATTTCTTCCCACCAACAATCGTCAAGAAGCTCCTCCATCTCGGACAACCGACGCTGCGCCACCTCTAACAGTCGATCCAGTCGCAGCCGAAAGAAATCCATTTTCTTGATGTCTTTAACGCGAAAGCAGTACGAATCCATAATCAAGTTGAGGATCTTGCGGATATCGTGTGGAGCTTTGTTCATGTGGCGCATGAGTTTCCTTGTAGCCCTAAAACTCACAACGAGATTAGCTCCTTCGAGTCGCGTGAACAAGTTTGCAAAAATCGACGTACAATAGCGGAAAAGGTAGCAACACCGTCATGAGTGAGATGAGCGTGCCAGCGACGCCTATTAGACTGTAGACCGCCAGATTCTTCATCAGTCCCACCGTGTTGTAGTCGCTATTGTTCAAGTCCTTCAAACCAGCCTCACCAACCCTCGGATTCATCGGGTTGATAAACTTGAGCACTGTTTTACAGCAACATTCAGTTCAAACACTCAACAAGACCGAGAAATTCGAGCATATAAACGTACTGAAGAAGGCGTTGGACATGACTGCGAACTTCTTGACGTTGTGTTGCTGCAATACTCGAAGCAGCACTCAAGTTAAATTCTGCATCGATGAAAAGTAACCACATTCATAACGTACAATGGGCAGCACGAACATCACGAGCGTGAAGGCAACCATACATATCGAAACCAGCCCCCAGTCATGCAGACTGACGTAGTACGGCTTGTCGTTCAGATTCTCAGGTACGGAAATGAGGTTTTCTTGCGTGATGGGGATCCACAAGAAAACGCCGAAGTTGTACAGCAGCGCGAGACCCACTCCGAGGTCGATCTGCCAAATCTGCTGCACCACCCCACCCACAGTGGGGGCGGAAGCGTAAATCACCATAATAGCGGCGTACGCTAACCCACCCAAGTAGTAAAAGGACGGTAGGAAATCCGACCCGGTGGACGACGCCGACGATCCCGTCTGAAGAACCCCAGCTAGCAAAACCCCCGCTGCAGCACGAACAGCACCTCCAACACGTCGACGAAAAGCTAAAACATGAAAAACTAATGGTCAGTAGCTTGAACAACTAAAAACATCATGAAAAAAAAGCTTTTTCGACCTCTTTCTTCAGGTCTGCGACTGATCTTCTTGACTCGAGTGATCGTCTTGCGACCTCGAGTTTCTTCGTTTGCAGCTGAAGAGGTCGAAGCGGTGGACATTTGTTTGCGCAGTCGAAGCTGCATGGACTGCGTCGTAGGAGTCGTGGGAGAGTCCAAGTCCAAATAGTGCTCACCCACTCCGGTGAAACCCGTGGCGGCCTCCAAAGCGGACGGACTTCGTACTCGCTTCTCCATACCCGAGGCGGATTATACAATGACCACGTTCCAGTCGGCGAGCGTCTGGCAGGATGGGGAAAACTTCAGTTTGGCGTCCATTATTATGGAAAACGACCGTGTAACGATCTACGCATCACGTTGGCAGAGGTTCATCAGTCGTTAGTTATGAAAGCTATTGAGTTCTCTCTCTCTCTCTCACGACTTGTACACTGGAAAGTCGATGTATCCACGAGGACCGGGCATGCGCGTCCCGAACCACGTGTCATACCCCGCAGGTTCGTTGAGCGGGTAGTCGTTGTAGAACCTCTCAGCCAAGTCCGGATTCGAGATGTACGGCCGTCCGAAGCTCACAAGGTCAGCCGCACCACTCAGCAGAACTCCTTCCGCAGTGTCTCGCGTGTAGCTGTTGGCAGCCATGACCGTTCCTTCAAAGTTCTTCTTGACGTCGAACGGCTTCATGAGACGCCCTTTGTCCTGGAAGCCGAAGCCGAAGCCGTCCAGAGTGGCCAAGTACGCGAGTCCGAACTTGCTCAACTGCTTCGCGACGTAGCAGCAAGTCTCGTAGTTGTCGGCACTGCCAGTGTCACCGTAGAACCCATTGGGAGACAGCCTCTAGCCGATCCGATCAGTCGGCCACCTTCTGAAGAACTTCGACCAGCTCAAGCAGGAAGCGAGCGCGGTTCTCGATGGAACCCCGTACTTGTCAGTCCTCTGGTTAGTGCACGACTGTAGGAAGCTATCGGGTAGATACCCATTGGCAGCGTGGATGTCCACCCCGTCGAACCCTGCTTCTTTGGCAAGACGAGCAGCTTTACAGAAGTCGTTGATGACTTCCGGGATCTCTTCGGTTTTCAGTTCTCGACAGAGTTCGTACGGAGCTTGTTCGGCGTTCACATTGCGGGTGTGACCCGATACAGGGCCGACAGCCGACGGTCCGACCACGTCCCCACTGAAGCTCGGGTGGCCTGGACGACCAATGTGCCAGATCTGCAGGAAGATCTTGGCACCTTTGGCGTGAACCGCTTCGACCACCGGACGCCACGAGTCGCGGTGGTTCTCCGTGTACATGCACGGAGCTCCGTACCAGCCGAAACCCTGCACCGAGATGGCCACCGCTTCCGTGATGATGAGACCCGCTCCGGCCCGTTGCGAGTAGTAGTCGACTTGCATTTGCCCGGCCTCGTGCGTCACGGGGTCGCATCGAGCTCGAGTGAGTGGGGACAAGACGATGCGGTTCTTGAGCTCGAGACTGCCGAGTTGGTACGGGGTGAAGAGCGTGTAGTCCTTGAGGGGAACAGCCATGGTGACGAAGAGCAGGGTGGGTGGAGAGGTGATGCTTGGATCAAGCAAATTGAGAAGTGAGGAGCATGTTGAAGGCCCAAGGATCGCGACTGGTGTCCGATAATTTAGCGCCTGGCCATCATCTTCGCTACGCCAAGTTTGACAAGAGCGGCTTGGAGTTCAAACACGCATCCGGCAGACAGGAACAGTAGTGCATCAAGACCGCCTACATGCAAAGGTTATCATCTCATTATGACGCAAAAGCCTGACCAATTGCCTGTCTAAAAACTTGTTCCTTGGTGATCAATGATCAGCACTGATCATGCGTGCTGTGGAAATCCTTCACGCAAGAGTCCATCCCATCAATGGGTACAAGGATGAGCGTCGTTGTTGCTTGATTCATATGACCTTCTTATGGCGGACCGGAGGCGTAGAGCTCTTTCACCACCGCTGTGAAATGTTTGGCCAGCTTCGCTCGCTTGGGCTTGAGCGTGGGGGTGACGAGGTCGTTTTCAGTGGTGAACGCTTCAGTAGTGAGGAAAATCTTCTTGACCCGCTCGAAGCCGCGCAGTCCGTCAGCCTGAGCCACGACGTCCATATCCTCCAGCACTAATCTCTCCAGACCGCGTCGGTGCTCGTCGTCCTTCTCCCAGTTTGCAAACGGCGAGCGTGCAACAACTTCAGCGTCGGGTACCACAACCGCGACGAGGTAGCTCTGCAGCGAGTCTCCATCCACAAACACCTGACCGATAAAGCTGCTCTTTGATAACCCCCCACCTTCGCGGGGGCGATGTGTTCGCCTTGAGAGAGTTTGAAAACGTGTTTTTTTGCGGTCGACGAGGCTCAGTGTACCATTGTCGTTCCAACGACCAATGTCTCCTGTAGCGTACCAGCCATCGGCATCCAGAACTTCTTTGGTGAGTTCGGGCTATTTGAAGTAACCAGAGAAGACATTTGGGCCCTTCAGCAGCACTTCGCCGAATCCTTCAGCATTGGAATAGTTCATCTGCGGTACGTCAGCAAGTTTGATAGCGAGTCCGGGGAGAGGAGCTCCTACGTGGGACCTTGCGGCATCGTAGCGCTCGAGCAGGCAACGGCACCTGCAGATTCCGTGATCCCGTACGCCTCCAGAACGGGTACACCAAAGACATACTGGAAGAACTCCTTCACTTCGCTCGTGATGGGGGCCGCACCCGTGAGAACCTGACGAATATTACCACCGAGCGTCGGCTTGAAGCGGTCGAAGAGCTCCGCATCGTATTTCTCGTGCGTTAACAGATTCAGCCGCTTCTTCTCTTCCAGTGCTTGATAGAAATACGCCACTTGCTTGGCGTCCCCACTGGCGCTCACCTTGTGCTTCAGTTGGTCGAAGATGCGGTTCATGAGTCTCGGCACCGCCACGAACATGGTCGGGTGCAGCACTTGAACATCCTCCAGAACGCTCGCCACACTTCCGTGGTAGAAACCGATGGCGGCTCCTTCGGTGATCATCATGGCATGCAAGAACCGCTCCACCACATGCGGCAGCGGCAAAAGCTGAAGTAAACGTCGTCTCGGTTGGCCTTGATCAGCGGTCGGTAAGCGTTCACCGCACTCACAAAGTTGGCGTGCGTGACCAAAACACCTTTGGGGGTACCAGTCGTCCCTGACGTGTAGCAAATCGTGCTGAGATCGTCGGGGTTTGGCGGGTCCGCTTCAGCCGGGTGGTTCCTACCAATCTTGACAACATCATCAAGCACGCAAAGCTTCACTCCGAGGGCTTCTGCTTGAGCTACTTGCTGCTCGTCCAAGTCACTCTCATACTGAACAATGGTTTTCAAGTGGGGACACTCGTGCAAGCAGTTGAGCAGCGTGGCAGTCTGTGGTTTGCCACAGAAAACCACATTCACCTCCGTGTGGTTGAGGATGTAGGGCGCGGTACTGGGCCCCAGTGTGTCGTACAGCGGCACGAGCGTGTAGGCCATGCGGTTGCAGCTCTGCCCCACGAGCGTCCACTCGTACTGCGAGCGACTGAAGACGCCGACCATTTCCTGTCGGTTGAGGCCCAGCAAGTGCTTCATGCCGGCCAACGTCTCGTCCACGTGGGTCAAGAACTCGGCGAACGTGCGCCACTCGTAGTCGCCAGTAGCGACTCCCGTCTTGAAATCGACTGGTCTGGAGCCGAACATGGGGCGACTCCCGTCGTCCACCTTGGAACGGTCCAGTAGATTGGTGTAGAGCGTCATGTGCGGCTTGTAGGGCGTCTGGATGGGACACACGCGAGCAGAACCGCAGCCAGGAGTGAGTGGATCATTGGAGAGCTCTTGCGTGTACATGTAAGTGGAGGTGGCAGTGGATGTAGAGCGCAGCCAACGCGGCGAAAGTCTCGCGGTGATGCGGGACGAGCGATGCAAGTACTGCATCGTATGGTAGGTGGAGGACTGGCGTGTGGCGGAGGGATTCGACAATGAACGGAGCCCGAGGATCCTCGGCGAGGGCAAAGATGCGCATGAAGCGGCGCCACGTTTGACAAGCTGCGACGTGTGCAGACTGAGGATGCAAGTCACAAGTTGAAGTGATTCGGCAACGGAAGCACTAGCGCAACATTGAAGCAAGAGCAACTTTATGGTAAAAGCAATTTGAAATTTTGAGGAACGTTACCGACAGTATGGAGCTACCGCAACAAGCCCGTGAAAAATTAATAATGGACGACTGTCTGTGGCTCGAACGCACAAGGACACATCGTCTTCATAGCGAATGCCTGAGAGGGAAGCGCGTCTTATTCCGATCGTGTGACTCCCCCAGCACTTTACACTTTAAGGCCATCGACGCCAAAAGGAAGGCAAAAGACACAGCACTAACACCTTCACCGACATGACTCACTGACTCGCTCCGACTTGTTGCTGACGTCAGTGGGACCATAACGCTCGAACCACGAACAGGTCTCACGTGGTTGCTAGCGCTACTACGCGTCCCAATCTCCGCTCACTCTCCAATCTTCCTCCTCGGACGCACAAGACTCACTCGCAATGGCCAAGACTTTGGCGCTCGCATCCACTCTCGCTGCGTGCGTCCTCCACCAATCCTCAGCAATTGGCGTGTGCAAGGAATCGGTCCTGGGCTCTCTGGTCACGAACCCCAACACGACCGCGTGTGCCAGCGACTCGGGCGTCGTCTTCATGGACCTCCCCGGGGCTCCGTCGGACGAGCAGCTCACCACAATCTGCGAAACCGACTCGTGCCTGTCCCTCATGGCCGCCATCCTCGCCCTCAATCCGGACGACTGCACCTTGGCCCTGAACGAGAACTTGAACCTCATGAGCGAACTCGTGGACCCCGTCGTGGAAAAGTGCTCGGCAATGGGCGTCGACATCACCGGCAGCTCGTTGGTGGGCAGCGACAGCGGCGTCAACGTCGGCGACGACGACAGCACCGCGTCCGACTCGGGGGCCAGCAGCTCGTCCGGGGCAAATCGCCTCGTCACATGTTCGATGGTCGGCGTCTTCGCCCTTGCAGTGCTTCACCTCGTGCTGTAGTTGACCCTCGATAGTCGTATACCTACCTGTAAATCAATCAATCAACCACCATGCACTTCAGCCTTTCGTGTAGGATATCTCACTTGATCTCACGCATTGATTCCAGATCGTTTCGGAGATGAAAGACGTGTGTGTGTGATATGAGTTTTGAGGCTCATCCGCCTTGGCTTTTCGCGATCCTTGGGGCATTCGTGAATCCTCCGTCCGCCACGCAAGCCAAGTCAAAGATCTCTCGTCCACTGCTCCGATGAAGCAATTCACGTACGAACTGGAAGGTTCGGCCACTGCCACCCACGGAGCTGCGCGCATGGGGCACCTCAAGAGCGGCTTCACGTCGGGGATGACGTTGTACCGGAACTTGACCGAGTACCGTCGCAAGTTCGACCCGAACGGCACCAACAACCTCTTCGGGTGGAGGCAGGTCGACCCCAAGACGGGCAAACCGGGAGCTTACGAGTGGGTGACACTCAACGACTTCCTACCCGTCGTGGACGCCTGTGCGTCGGGTATGAGCCACGTGCTCAAACTGCAACGAGGAGCCATCGTCGGGGTCTTCGCCAAGAACTGCTACGAGTGGTCCATCGTGGAGCACAGTACCAGTCGCATGGCGTACACGTTGGTGCCTCTATACGACACTTTGGGCCCCACCGCCATCCCGTTCATCTTGAACCACACCGAGATGAGCGTCGTCTTCTGTGGCAAAGAGCAATTCAAGACCCTCATGGGGGTCGTGCACCAGTGTCCCAGTATCAAGACGGTCGTTCAGTTCGAAGACGAGATCGACCAGGAGGAGACGCTGCTAGCTCAGCAGCACAAGGTCTCACTTATGACGCTGCATCAACTCACGGAGGACGGCAGCAAGCACATCGTACCCGCGGACCCCCACTTCCGAGTGACTTGGCCACAATCTGCTACACTTCGGGGACCACGGGGATCCCAAAGGGGCCATGCTCACACACGCCAATATGATGGCGGCGTCGACGTGTGCGTTGAACTTCACGCTGACGCTCCCCACCGACGTTCACTTGTCGTATCTACCGCTGGCTCACTGCTTTGAGCGGGTGATCCAGACAACCTGCATCTTCAACGGTGCTGCCGTGGGGTTCTACTCCGGTGACGTGAAAATGCTCATGGACGACTTGGAAGAGCTCAAACCGACCATCTTCCCGTCGGTGCCGAGGCTGCTGAACCGCATCCACGACAAGATTTCACAGGGGTGGAGACCGCTGGAGGGATCAAGAAATGGCTGTTTGATACGGCGTTCGCCTCGAAAGGGCCTATCTCAAAGATGGCTGCACGACCCACGCGTTCTGGGACTTCCTCGTCTTCAAGAAGGCTCAAAAGCCTTGGGTGGACGTGTTCGACGGATGATGAACGGGTCTGCACCGCTGTCCAAGGACGTCAAGGAGTTTTGCCAGATTGTTTTCGGTGCGACGATGCTGGAAGGCTACGGACTGACGGAAACGGGAGCTGTCATCTCCTGCTCCACGGACGAAATCCTCCGGGCGACCACATTGGCATCCCGCTTGGCAACGTGCAGATCTGTCTGGAAGACGTGCCGGAGATGAACTACTCGAGCAAAGACACGCCCTGTCCTCGAGGCGAAATCCTCATGAAAGGCGACAACTTGTTCGTGGGGTACTACAAGCAACCAGAACTGACGAAAGAGACGATCGACGCTGACGGGTGGCTGCACACGGGCGACATCGGGTGCTGGAACCCGGACGGCACTCTGCGAATCATCGACCGCAAGAAGAACATCTTCAAACTTTCTCAAGGCGAATACGTCGCCCCGGAGAAGATCGAGGGCATTTACATCAAGAGTTCTCTCATCGCGCAGGCTTTCGTGCACGGAGACTCCCTCAAGAGCTTCCTCGTGGGAATTATCGTCCCGGACGCTGAAGTTGTGGCCAAGTGGGCGAAGCAGAAGGGTCTGCTGGATACCTCTTTTGAAACTCAGTGCAAGTCTCCCGAGCTGAAAGCGGATATCGCCCAAGATATGGAGACACTGGCGGCAGAGCACCACCTCTTCGGCTTCGAGCGCGTCAAGAAGTTCCATGTACACTCGGAGCAATTCACACCCGAGAACAATCTCGCCACGCCCACGTTCAAACTCAAACGCCCGATCATCGTCAAGCACTTTGGCTCGGAACTCGAAAGTTTGTATGCCGAATAGTGGCGCTAACTAAGGTAAGCAAAGTGACCTCGTTGTCTAGCAATAGCACCACTTTGGCTCGTATAAATAGTGGTGGGGTAGTCTCAACGAACAATTCCTGACTGCCTGCTTCTAATCTGCATTTTTACAACTGTATTTGCAGTCATGTCGGAGCTTCCAGAGCTGCCACGATTCGAGCCTCCAGCTGCACGTCGGTTAATGCAAATGTCATCGCGTCGCGGGACCATGTTGAAGCCTGAAATGCCCCTCACTTACTAAAACTCCTACTGAAAACCCCGGAGGAGCAGCAACGGGTCGAAGCCGCGAAAATGATCTTAGTGGACGAACCAGCTCTGCGAAATGA
Source organism: Phytophthora syringae (assembly GCA_012656105.1). Taxonomy (NCBI): domain Eukaryota; phylum Oomycota; class Peronosporomycetes; order Peronosporales; family Peronosporaceae; genus Phytophthora; species Phytophthora syringae. The sequence goes on from JAAKBD010000016.1 coordinate 98,122, forward strand.
ACAGAGTTTGGACCTGGTGTACAGTTGGATGCTGCAGAATTGCAAGCAGTACAGCAACAACATCTTCGGTTCGGCTCCGGAGTACATTCGACGTGAAATCTGTCGACAAATGCGACTCATCAAGGTGAAAAGCGGAGGCCTCGTCATTCGACAGGGTGACACTGGTGATCGCTGCTACATCGTTGTCGATGGAATCGTGGATGTGTACGTTAAGATGGAAAAGACGGTCGATGTGGTGGTGACCCCAACTTCGCCACCTCCTATGCTTTCTACCATGAAGCAGCGCCGGATGTCGCGTCGTATGAGCCACGATATTAATGCTGCAGCCGCAGATTTCGGAGCCATGGTGGCCAACCTGGGGCCAGGAGCGATGTTCGGTGAGATTGTGCTGTTGAACCCGTCAGCGAGGAGGAATGCGACCATCAAGTCTTCGCAATTCACTGAACGCTGCGACTTGATTTGTCTTGAACGTGCTGATTACATTCGACTGGTACGGACTGCATCGATGGAAGCGTCACACTACAATAACGCGGAGGTACTCGACAGGATGTTTCTCTTTAGAGACTGGGAAAAACACGGTAAGTACTTACAGTTTGTGTTGCGATGGTATCGTATTATTGACCCAATTTGTGATTCATTAGAGAAAATGCGGCTTGTTAGCGCTATGAGATCACGGCATTTCACAAGCAATGTAAGGCTAAAATACTGTCAGAAGCATAGTTTAGGTTGCTAACATCTTTTACGTGACTGTAGGATTATCTCTATCGCGCTGGAACTGATGCCAAGTGGATGTATATTGTTACGGCCGGATCTCTTATCCAAGTGCACACGTCAACATGTACGTCTCACCCAAGTGTGATTTCCTGGTATCTTTTGCACAAATTGACCGTAAACTCTTGTTGATTTCGCAGTACTTGGCACTTGATGAGGATGTCAAACGTTCCATGCCCAAGATGTGGCCAACGAGGGCATCTTGCAGCGGATATGTCCAAGTGTGACAGTGTGCCACCTCGCCAGCCTTCAAGTGCTAACAACAACGGAGCTAAAAAGACCCATCGGAGACTTTGAATCCACGTAAAGCAGCTACAGCAAGGACGACTCCACTTCGGAGGCATAGGTTTGTCTTTGTTTAATGCGTACCTGCCTTACCACAAGACACGACTGACTTTTCTGGTATTGTTTATCCTCAGGAGAGATGACCAGCCCAGCACAGCTCGCCCTAGCACCGCAATCCGCAATCTCTTTGACGATTCCTACCTGCCCACGGCTAAAGAGCAGCTTCAACACTGTCGAGAGCGTAGATTACAATTGTAGTGCGAAAAAATACTTCTCACGCGCTCACTAATTGATTGCGGTCGTCTGCCATCTATCAATCGCAACCTGAAATTTCCTAGCTTTCATTTCTCGATTTTCCCCGACGAGCTCAAGATGCGTCTTAAAGAGTTGGAGTTCATGTCGGCATGGTACGCGTCAATGAAAACGCTGCTTAAAGAAACTGGTAGCGAGGTGAAGCTCTGGCGCTGGGGTCCCAATTATGATCCTTTTGTCCAGTTCTCCGTCGGGTGCTGTCCATACATACCTAGTGAACTCTTATACTGTGCTGATATAAGCAACAAGCTGTTGGTGCTTCGTGAGGGACTCGCACTGTTCGCTGCTATCGCATCCATCGATACAAAAGTCCTCGTCCAGCTACTCACAAATTTTGTGTGCCAACCAGAAGAAATTTATCGAGATGACGTGTCCGACATGGACGAACTGCCGACTATGATTGAGTTGAAGCTACCAAAATGTGGTGGAAATTTAGACTTCATCAACGAGGGTCTGGTGGTAATGTGCTCTCAATTAGGGCCGCACAATACGAGCACCGAGTTCAAGCAAGCTTGGACGCAGATTGAGGCGTTGCCGAAGACGACAAACGATTTTCCTCCGTCTGTAGCAGGTGGATCACGTTTTGCTCTCAAAATTCCAGTGCGTCTCGTTGTTGATGCATTTAATTCGAAGTATTACAGTATCGTACTGGCACGGGCTTGGGAAGTTATCAAACACAACGTGGATAATGACCAAGTGAGCTGGGGTGGACTTCGTTGAGCCCGGAGAGTATGGCTTCGTGCTCTAAGCACTTCGTACAAGATTTCTACACCTCTTTCATCTTGGATTCCATCAGAACAAGTGAAGTTGACACGGAGCACGGCCACACTTGCGAAATAAGCACTCCATTTCTCCAGACAATTGACGGTATGTGTGGCCGTGTCCGGTTTTCGAGGTTGGCGTTTTGTCTGCCAACCTCGCGACTGGAAACAGAGAGCGATTCAGTAGCCATGTGCAGAATGATATCAAGTTTACTTTCTAGGGAGAACCAATTGACTAATGCCGAGCCAGATCCACGTACTGCGAATGCTGTTCAAGTGCAGTTTGAGTCACGGGCGGATTGGCAGCTTGAAGCGTTCTGTGCGGCTCTCGCAGTGACGCAGACGTGTCAATCAGTTCACATATCCCCATCGCAGTGTTACTGTCGAGCCAAGGATTGGCAATGGTTGGCGTACGCGTTTTTCTCGAAGCGAGCGCTTTCTCACTCTTCGGTCAGAAACATTAAACTTTCCACGGTGCGTCTTAGTGCTGAAGATGCAGAAGCTATGGCGAAAATCCTTGAGAGTGACAGCCCGGAGCAAGAACTATTCAACACCAAGTGGCAAACAGCGTTGACTGTAGTGCCAAATGAACAAGAGTATCAAGTTAATGAGGACGCAATTGTGAGATTGAACGAGTTGGGAGGGACAGTATTTGAGTCGCGCGGTGTTTGTCGTCGGGGGTATGTGGGCGGTGTCAGGTTGGTGGGGATCGATGACAAGGAAAGTGAGTGGGTCGATGTGATGGTCCCTGGAGTTGGTCTTTGTGAGGTACAACGAAGTAAACTTGTACGATCCAACTCTGGGCAGGTCAAGGAAAACCACGCCGAATTGCAGTTGGACATTGACATCCTATACGGACCTGAAGACGGACTTGCTCGTCTACTGGAACTTGTCGGGGCATCGCTGCAATGTCTACGACTAGCTCTACGTGAAGGTATGTGCTACTCGTCGGCTGCACTCGACATGTCGTGGATACTTTCTTCATGTTCTCGACTATTAGAGCTGACAATCACCAACCGACGAGTTGCTGTTGAATCTTTTGTGCTCGCTTGCGAACGGAATAATTCTCGACTCCGTAGACTGCAAGTCTGGTTCGACGACTTTAATGTGGTGGCAAATACGCTGAAAGACGAATCGCATCCTCTAACGAAGCATCTACAGTGGTGGCATTGCTACTTTTATAATGCAAGGGTACAGCCGCTGCAGGAAATGCTCGACGTTAACCGATCATTGACACACCTCACCGTAGCAACATTCAAGAATTTGATCGCAGACGTTAAGCTACAGCTGGACGAGTATGATTTACAAGAGCTTGATGCACAAGGACAAAAGTTTGGGACAGCGGGCAAGACGGCCTTTTGAGCGTGTTCAGCTCAGCTTTCAATCATTCCCCACCAAAGAAACAAGACCACGGTCTACATGTGTCGACACTGCAACTTCCTGACGTCCACGTGATGGCGATCATTTTCAACTTTGCATCCGAGCGCGCGGTGCGAAAAATTCACATTGTCCGCGGGTAAGAATCGAACGCTGTGAGCTTCTTTGAGAGCAGCGATGCATTTGCCACATCGACGCCAGTGTAAAATGGCAGCATGGCCTCGCTGACCGTTTTGTGGAGGTGGGTGCACTCCAGTGCTCTTGCTTTTCAAGCATTTTAAGACAAGAATCGTGAAACTACTTTCGAGTGAAGAAGAAGGTATTGATCATTCGTCACTGCTGTCGCTACAACTTAATAACTTCATAAAGACGCAACTGTTCATCCATTTTCGATGCTCAGCAAATTGGTTCTGCTGATCGCACATCACGAAAGTCTTAGTGCTGCACGGGTACACGAACCGATCGTTGCTCAGGTGTCGCCGCGAGACGGAAAATCAATTCCAGTACATTTTCGTCCAAACGATGGACAGCCTTCGCGTAACAGGCAGCACGCTTTAGTTCATTTCCAGTTTGCACCACACTGAGCAGCGCAGCCTTCGACGATGGAGGAGCTTTATCCTTTGCAATCGGCAAAAACTCGCCGTCGTGCTCTTTCAGTTCATCCACAGTCACTTGAAATTCCGTTATCTGCTCTGCGGTCAGCCAGATATTCAGCTCTACTAGCTCTCGAGACATTCGCAGCGTGGCGTCACTCAAGAATTTCAAGCAGGTCTCAATGCTGATCTGGTTGTTCGGGTACTTCACGGTCAACGGCTTGAGACCCCGCTCGCTCAACACGTTTTCCTGATCGGTCACAAAAATGTTGCTTCTTTCAAGGGAGAGACAGGTTAACTGAGGACATGAAGATGCCAACACTTAGGTCCACCTCAGTTTGACTCAGAGCTATCATGTCCATCCTTAGAGAACATAGATTCTCTCCGATTAACGGCAGCAAGTCCATCATCGCATCACCACTCTCAGAGTTCGAGAAGATGAACTTGAGTGAGCGAACAGCCGTCGATGTTTTGGCAATAGCAGTCGACTTCGCTTGTCGATCTCGGACAAACGTATTTCCATCCTCACTTAGGTTTACCCTGCAAATTCCATGCCCGGGAACGACGACGCCTGCCTCCTCTTGCATCAAAGCGGGGTCATAAAGTGCTCTGCAGCAACAGAAACTCGGTATCGTCAATTTCTACCAACCCACGAGTGTGGAGTTGGGTTCCTGCCTGAAGGTCGACGTAGCCGTACTGCACATTGTGTGAAGATTGCGATTCTGGTTCAGGGTAATTCTCTGTCAGTGCTGTCTTGAACGCTGCTACGCCAAGCTGATCTAACTCCATACCCCGAATCGTTAACTTTTGAGCAGAGAACCTCGACGCTTCGCCCAACACTGCGAAAGCTAACCACCCCCAATACACATGATGAGTAGGGTTAACCGTCTCGTTATGAGTAAACATAACGATCTGCCAATTGACAACCGCTCGAGCTCACTAGCTTCAGTGATTGCGCTGCTTATCGCGACAAACCTCGGACCCAGAGCACAATCGAATAGTAGCTCCAGCCTTCTACCTTTCCCTTGGTTCAAGATCGAGAATTCATATCTTTCCCCATTGGCATACATAGCGCGCGACCACAGACTAGTCCGGCAATCAAAATCCAAAATTCACCATCGATATCCCCTCGACACGTTCTCCAGCAAAGTGCAGTTGGATTTTGACAACCGTCGGATATGTGTGACGAGCCAGCGCCGCAGCTACTTCTTGTACGCTCAGACTTGCACGATCGAGGTTGAAATACGGCGAGATCAGATAACGCATCTTGTCAATCACCAATTCGTCCGATACAGTCCGAGGCATCCGTCCCCAAGCTTCGACTAGCGTAGCAGTATCGTCCACAGCACACAACTGCACAGCTGGTGGGGCCTTAAAACGGAAGAACTTGCTCAAATGGCTGGCAAACTGTTCCGTCGTTGCTGGAGCGTCCTGTTCTGCCTCTGAAACAATCGTCCGTTGATTTCCACTCAACTCAAAACCACGGAAAACTCGACTGTAATCGAGCCTATATAGCACTGACTGGTACAGCCAGCGTTGCCCTTCCAGCCCCATCGTCTCCAATTTGGCCATAGCTTCCCGGAACTTCTCCGAATAGTCTCTGGGGTCTTTTGGACAGCCGAACAGCTCCCCACGTCACAGCTGCCTGTGTCGTTACTGGGTCTTCCGAGGGCAATTTCCCTTTAACTTTAGCAATCAGGCGGAGAAAAGCACTATTTGCTCTTAGCCACTTTCATGTACTTGGCCGTTAGGGTCTTGAACACTTTATTGTTCACTGCTGCTAACATGGTGAAGAGCTCCATGGCTTCCCGGAGTTTCTGTTGCTCCCGTTCATTGGCTGGGACTCCCACGTGGATTAATCGGCCTTCTGGACGAGCTTCAGGGCTTTTGTCGGGGGACAACGAGCAATAGAAGACAACAGTCACGAAGACGTCGTGCTCGGTGCCGGGGCGGTAGTCCAGTGACATGCACTCTCGGAGCACACGGCCCCATGGCTTGAGGAAAGTCCATTCTTTCATTCTTAAGCACTCTCTAAATTTCCTGTTTCTCTGGATCGATCTTTTTAAAAATGTAATTCCTCTTACGTTTTATAGGCTTACTTCAAACGTACATAAATAGGGGTGTCAGAATTACGAAAAGTCGCTCAACCTGGCGTGTGATTTCTCCTTCAAATCGCATGTCATTTGGCGCCAAAACGTTTGCAAATGACACGGGGTCTCAGAATTGAGGCTAATAAGGTTTCATGTTGTTGCACTGTATATTATACAGTGCAACAACATGAAAACCCATACCGGTAAAGGCATCGTCTCGCCTACGTAGTCTAACGCGTCTCGCTTTCAACCTTACTCCTGCCACCCTCTTTGTCGTCATCGACATGTTTGTTTTGTTTTTGTTTTTCGTTGAGGTACATTGATGTCACTTAGTGCTTGCCTAACGACTTCCTATGCCCGTCCTAACAGCCGCCCCTACGTCGGCGGTTAGTTTCCTTCGGTCGGACTCCGCATCAGGCCGATACTCGCCGCGTGTCCTATGGACTGTCGGCTACAGTGACCACTTGCCCTGTGTCTTCCTTGTCGTTGGACCAATGGGCCAAATCATCGTCTCGATACTGTGCGATTGCGCTCCAGCCCCTTGTCGTATCTTCCGTCTCCCGTAGGGTCCATTGTCTGTTTGTCTTCGTGGTCATTGTCATCCCTGCAAGCGCTGTAGCCATTCGGTTTCCCTCCCCAGGATGGTGTCGCCACCGTACGGCACCTAAGTATCGCATCATGTTCCGGCATCGCCAGTATATGTCTCTGAGATGTGCCGCTGTCGGCGGACACCGCTGAGTGTGCTGCGTGAGCAGTTGCGGTGTGGACCCGACCACGTGTAGCAGCCCACAGGTGTGTCTCCGGCAGCCTTGTAGTCCGGTCTGCAATCCCATCGCGTCGGCTGTAGAATTAGTCGTCCCTGGTCCAAATGCCATACTTGCCCCCATACGAGGCGGCCAACAGCGCCGTCCCCTTTCATGTCAACCACCACGGCCCCGCAGCCCCCGGCGCGCAGCTTGCTGCTTGTTCTGCCCGCAAAAACCAGAATGAGGACCGCTGTGCTGATGGTGCGCTCCGGTCCCGTGGCCCAGGTACCGTCTGTCCGCATCGCGCGGCGCAGTACTCTGGCGACAACCACCGCAGTCCGAGAGTCGGTCACTTGCCTCATTTGGTTTTCGATGGTCGTGTATGCCGTGCGCAGTCGCTTCTTCAGTCCTCCTACGTGGTGTCCGTGCGTGACGTTCATTTGGTCATCAAAGTGACTGGTCCTCCAATGCCAAACTGCGTTCAGATACGTGGCTGCCGCTATCTTCCAACAGTCAGCCGTCATCGTCCGGATTGCCGCAGTGACTTGCTTCGGCGTGAGCAGTGTGTGCTTCACCGTCTCATCTGTGATGGTCCAGATCCCCGTAGGAATATCCGGGAGCGTCAACCCAAATACTGCCTCTTGTATGGCCGGTCCGCTGAGTCCCAGCCGGTGCCAAGGCTGCAGCATAATAGTCCTGAGGTGTCGTGCCGCACCACACTCCCAAAAACGTGATGTAAGTTCACGTCTGCCATGTGGACGCACCGCTCATGCGGGCATCCCCTTTGTTATGCACCGGGTCATATAGGGAGAGTGCTCGAGCTTTGACCCGGTAGATCAACAGGTCGTCATCGACATGTCAAATCGGTTCAAGTAAAGGACGTACAACGAATTTAATATATTACGGGCGTTAGAAATGCACACTTGATCTCTTTACAGCCCGTTGAGCGCCCAGTCAAGCGTACCTGTCAAGTGGCCGCACACGTCGAATGGCAAAAGACGTTCGCTTTAACTCGAGCCTTGGTCTTTTCCTCCGACGCGAGTCTTGTTAGTTTAGCCATCACTACATCAGCATAGGTCAACAACACGGGTGTTAGCGGAGAAGGAGCAGTGCGTTGTTATCAGGCGCCTTACCTAGCAACTCAGTAGACCACGAAGCTCGGTGACGTCCCGGAAGTAGCTGACTGCACTTGCGCAGACTCAGTCGGAGGCGTGCCGCTCTAGCAACGAAGACGTGCGTCTCAGATGACCAAAAGGTAAAATGAGCAACGTTTCCTCCAACGTGCGATTTCCCCACGGAACGCACCGTGCCAAATCACCCACCTCCAGAGGTGTGTGATTTCGATTTGGCGCCAAATGACATGCGATTTGAAGGAGAAATCACACGCCAGGTTGAGCGAAATCGCATGCGATTTCGACCCGACTTTTCGTAATTCTGACACCCCTAATAATACATATTATGTATAGATCTATTTTACTGGCGTAAAATTTCTAGAGGGTTTCTTATTATAAGCATCGCCGATTTAAAAAAATGGGCGATGAAGATGTAGCACGATGAACCACTAAAAAAATGGGCTACCGGTAGACTTGTATACATAGGTGTATTGATGCGTTGCTACTACCGGTAGGAGCAGTCTAGAGTGAAATCAATCTTGCGTATTTCCGGATTTCACTGATAGTTCAGCAACACTGGTTATGCCGTTGCCGTACGGATATCACATTTCAGATTTCCAAAATTCTTCAACGTGATCTCCATCGACGCCGCAAGCAGTATTGGGCTATTGTACCTGGCAACATTTGCCGATATTTTCAATGCATGTGTCATCGCTTTTCATGTGTGGCGGAGGGTGCATTCCGCCCAGTCGCGTGGACGTCTTGCGTTCCTATTTCACGTTTCAGTCCTCGTTGCTGTCGAGTTTAGGGGCGTGCCGTGATGGCACAAATGAAGAAGCTTGAATTGTAGTGCCTCCGCTGCCAGGGTGTGGCGTGAAGGATACCCCACCATCTCGCTGCAGAGAAGGCTTCACTAGCATAGCGTGTGCCATATTCGATGTTAGCCGCCCACTAATGCGTGTATATCGTTCCACTGCATCGAATTTCCACCTTCCGAATAATTTCACCGCCAAGCTTTCGAATCCGGCGTTAAACAGTGCCGTTGCACCACCACTACGAAGCGAGTGAGATCCATATCGTTGTGGGGCTTCTCCTGCCTACTTGGCAGCCGACTTAGTCGAGTTTACGACATCGCGAACTTGAAGGTTGGTAGCTGAATCCACCTTGCACAGCAAAGTGGTTGCCTGAACGCCCAATGACTTATGATGATTCACGAGATACCAAGCAGCTAGCACAGGGCAACACGACCGCTGTCCCGACCGCTCCAATATTCTGCTAGTCCCATCGCCAAATTGATCCGTTTTGCTTCCGCGAAATCGGACAACCACTGCATTTGCCTCCTGTAGCAGGTCGGTCTCTTGTTCGTTCTTCTTGAGAAATTTGATGTCTGCTCTTTGAATGGCATATGGGTGTACCTTGGTACCTTGGGCTAGATACTCGGATCGCCTTAAAAGATAGAAGAAGCCCAGCACCGAAGCCCCCAAATGATTCGGTGCTGGGCAACTGTAAAATCGAGGTACTTGTGCATGTATTTGAGAATGGCTGTCGTGACGGGAGATTTGCGGTTGGCTGGTGGGTCAGAACGGCGCATTCCAGTGATGGCGAGCTGGTGACCGGGTAAGAGCCCAACACTGAAGCCGAGTGCTCGCCGATGATGCCACGAAATACGGCTGATTTAGTGAGCACGGTGGCGACAGCGTTTCCGGAGTCGGAGTGATCCCAACCATATCTCCAGCAATACGTAGCGAACAAAGCAAGTTGATAAGAGTGTTTCGTACGTTCGGCCGGTAACCACATGGGGAATTGGAGCCACTCACACCATTTGGTCCACTGCGCCCAGGTACTCGCGTACTTCGTTGCGGAGGTCGAAGCCAATGATTGGGACTGAAGCGACTCGAGAATTCGCTGTAAATTCTTCTGCATTCCAGAGGCACTGGTATCTGTGTCCAACAGGTAGCGAAGTTAGTCCAGCGTGTTAGATGAGGTTCGGTCGATGCCCGCGAAGCGGAGTCAGCCATCCAGTTAGTCGATCCAGGTAAGTGCTCGGCCGAAACCCGCAAGTTGAAGTAGGCTTCCGCAAGTCCGATTGCCCTATTTATTTCTTGACTCAACGCATTTCTGAAATGGAGTGAATTGCACCATACGACCGCTGCAGTATTGTCACCCCAACATTTAACGTGCACCAGTCTTCTTGCTGCTTGCTTCGTCCACTTGGATCCCCCGTCCAAAGAGCGAGAGCTATGCACATGTGCTCCCTCACATTAATGGAGAACTCTGCTTCGGCCGATGCATCTCGATTTATCCACGATATTTCTTCATGATCAAACTTGATCTGAATAAATTCGTTTGCGGCGTGGTTGAGGACTGCCAGACCGAGATTGGAAGCATCCATGTAGAGCTCGACGTCGGGTGTTGATATGGCCCCGAAAATTGCTAACGGTAATTGAGCTAGGCATCCGTGTTCCAGAATCTGGTTGAACCATGATAAATCATCCTTTGCCCCATTCGACAAACTTACTTCTCCAAATCTTGGAGCGACTGTGCACTGAGACTGCAAACGCTGGTAGAATGGTTTAGCCGTACGCAAGCAAATGGCGACATAGCGAAGGGAGCCAAGTACTTTGTAAAATTCTGTCTTCGTGGCCGTGCCTTTCTGCAACATTGCATCGACGCGATATCTTGCTTTGGCAATTTTCTCTGCTGGAATGGAGACCGTTCGATGCGATGTATTCCATAGCAGACCAAGTGCAACAAGTTCCGAGCTCCAAGCAGAAAATTTTGCCTCGTTTATCGACCGAGGTCCTAGAACTTCCAGCATAGCATGACGCAAAGTGGCTTCAGCTAGCTGTAGCCTATCGTCGATGTCAGGTTCGACAAAAATATGATCATCCACCCACTCGTACGGGAAAAATGGATCGACGTCAGGTGACCCCGATACAGAAGCCGGCGAATTATTTCCCATGAGCCACGATATTGCACGACCAAATAAAGCGTAACAGGGAGGTGAACCAGACCAACCCAACGGGGCCGCCATATCTATCACAAGAACACCCAATTCCCGCAAGAGAGCTGCCATGCGAAACACTTGCTTAGCGCGATTGTGAAGGTGATGAAACGCACCCTTCACGTCACCTTTGAGAATCCGAATGTGCCCGGCGTGCCCAGTGTTGGCAAGATGCTCAATTCTTCTGGCAATGATAATAACCGATTGGTAGCGTACTTTCGGCACTGAATCTGCAAGATACGCCGCGTTGACCGATTGATCTCTCGGAAATGAAAGATCATGAATTGTTCGCACCTCTTCTGTTGGATCCACACCTTTCTTTTCCACTGCACCGAGAGGGCTGCATATGACACCCGGCCAACGCTCAAGTATATCCGCATCCACGACGATGTATTGGCCCGCATCTTGACCTTCTCGAATGCTGCGCGCGACCGCACGAATATATCGTTTGCACGAGCCATGATTTTTGTGAGTGGGTCGCTGTGGTGACGGTCCATCTCTCCATTGTGATTCAAACCCTTATTCTGCAATTTTAATCAGCAGCTCGAGATGTTCGTAACCGTGAAGAACCAGGCGTAGACGCTTCGGGTCAAGAGCTTTGTTCGGCCTGCAATCGACGTCATCTTCTCTTCGAACGAATTGCGTGACCTCCTCCAGGGTCATATTGCGGGAGCGAATGATCCGAGAAAGCGAATCACACGCGACTTTATCGATGGTAAATACAGGGAGCGGCTGGCACGCCGTGTCCTATTGAAACCCCATTTTCGATGTTTGATCGAAACTCTGCATTCCTCTCGGAGTAACTGGGCCTCAAGTGCAGAGTGTATTTTGGTGGCTGATGCCAATGACAACCTGAATACATCAGCGGCCTGGCTTGGATATTCACTGCCGGACATGCTGCTTGTCATAGCTTTGTTGGACCGTCCAGTTCTGGAATGACAACTTGTACCTCCAGAAATTGGACTTGCACTTGAATCAGCAAAATTTCTGCCTCGCACTGCAAACTGGCGACAGGCTACCATGTCGATCTTGCTTGTTGCCGTCCAGACTGAATGGCGGCAAGGCCTCGAACGACAACCACCTGTTCGCCCTTCAGCTTGCTTCAGTGCCCACATCACCCGTTCGTCACCATGGGAAGCCGGCTGGGGGCCGACTACCACGTCGATCTTGCTCGGGGAATGTAATACTGTACGTCCGCACGGCCTCGAAAGACAACTACCTGTACTTCCTGCAGCTCGCATTACTCTCGACGACGTCAGGTCGTCTCCACGAGATACCAACTGAGGACAGGCTACTATGTCGGTCTTGCACTTTGCTTCCGCCACCGAATGACTGTGTGACTTCGATCGACGACCGTCTGTACTTCGTTCAACTAAGTCCACGTTCGACGATGAAAATTCGTCGCCGAACGCTACTGGCTGAGGACAGACTATCATGTCAATCTTGACTTGGCGTATGATCATGGTGTCACGAGCTGTTCTAGGCGCAAAGAAATTCGCATCTCCCTTGCTGCCCCGGCACCCTGTCAGTTCGCTTATACCCTGCTGAGTTTGCTGCGCTGAATCACGACTCCGAGACAGACGTGCCGCTAATCCGTCCTTGAGGAGTCAAAGCTGCTTGTACTCCTCCTTCAACCCGCCAAAACGCTTTCCAATCTCAGTCTTGACAATCTCAGGTAGTTTCTTTGGAACAAAATGACCGTGTTCGCTGGGGCAAACGCCATCACTATCGGATGAACACCCCGTCTTGGAGAGAAAGCGCATGCACCGATTTTGGGACTTGCCAGATGCCGGATCCACTTTCACTGGTAGTTGACGGAGCACGTCTCTAGAAATTCGTCCCAGCCTTTTCTTGCTATCGCCATGAGTCGGGTACTTGCGTTGCGCTGCTTCGTGATGGCGATCTCCGGACGCAGCCACCACCGACGATTTCGCCTTTCGCATGTCACTCGCCTGACGATGAACTTTGACAAACATTAAGTCCCGGAGAAGTCAGTCGTCGGTAGAACATCGACTTCTAACGCGACTTAGGTCCTCGTCATTTTCTGCCGCGGTACGAAAATCTTCAAGCAGATCATTTACCCAGTACACCAGGGACGGAAGATCATTGGAGCTCCATGAAACGCGCATAAGTGTTTCTTCGATAAACTCCACGATGCCCTCTACAAGTGCAATTAGATCAGCACAGCAAAACTCGCGAGCGTATGTCAGAAAAACTCTGGTCGCATCCACCACCTCTTCGACGCATGTGGCTGGCGTAGCAGCAGAAAACTCGGCTGTGGAACAAAGGTTGTCGAAGTTAGAACCACCAGATTCCAGCCACGTCATCCGTTCTGCTTGGGAAAGACGAGCGAAATGTCTTGTCGATATACCACTTGACCCAAATCGAAGATCGTAAACTCGTGTGCAAACCCCGGGTAGCGCTTTAAACTTTGCATGCTCGGACCGAACCACGCTTTTCACATGGATAGAAGCAGTCTTACCTTTGTGTTTGACGGATGTCACGCGTTCATGGACGCGTTGCTGTTCTTCACGAGGAACAAAATCATATTTTGACGTCTTTCGCTGTGGAGATGACTTCATCGGCGATCTTGGTACTGTCTTCTCATCCACGATGCACTGACTGTCTCCACTGGAATGATACCGGTCATGTCGGTCGGATAAGAACCTCTCAATTAAGTCAGGATCATCTCTCAGTTTCTTCACTATCATAGCGTCTTGATCCAGGGCCGTTCGACGCAGTTTGTGCCTTGCGGCTGGCGCAACCTCTTCCTCCATGATGACGGGCCCTTCTCATCCCCGTTTGCCGCTTGATACTGGAGCGAGGGCGGCGACTGTGCTCTCGTTATCAGCTATTACTGGCTCTTGCGCAGACTCGTCATCATCAGCAAATGGGTCAAAACGCGCGTCCAATTCAGGACCGTTGGAGCCAACCTGCACTTGCACACTTGGGGGTCGACAGAATGATGTACCAACAGTACTTGGCACGTTACCAGCACCACCATCTGCGTAATGCGCATATGTTGTAATTGGAAACTTGTGTAACTTCCCGTTAGTGGGTCAATCCAACGACAGACCTTAGTTGAGGTTGGGTAACTCTCTTCAGCCAACAACCCATCAAATATGTCCGCTATGTCATTGGTGCTGGACACCCCAGTCCGGCCAAGAATGCGGTTCAAAATTGCTGCTTCGACAGGCTCGATCTCGTCGCCACTCCATTCAGCGCAGTTAAACTCGACATGGTTCAGCAGCAACGCCACCACCGGCGCCACTACTGTAATAGCATCCTTCGTCGTATGAAATTGTGAGCCCTCGGTTTGAACCGTCGCACGGTCACTGTCAACGGCCACGACCTGCCCATAGTGAACTCGTTCGTCTATCTTCACCGCAACTGGTCGTCGTAAGATTGAGACTCGCCCAGCCTTGTTGACTTGACTTGCCGGTAACGTGTGCTGTTCTGCTATGTCGCGATCCACGATGCCTTCGTCTCCTTCAAGACTTCGAAATTGCACCTTGTCTTCAGCTCAGTCACCTTCGCGTAGAAGGGATACTCGAAGCTTGCGTCGACTTGTTCCGGCATCAAAAGCAGATACGAGCGGGAAGACAGGCGGGACCATGTTCCGGAGTGCTGAGGGCTGCAAGCGTGAGGCAGGAGGGCTTAAGCTCGAGAAGGGAAAACTAAAACTAACTACGACTGCTCGCTGGCCCCGAGCTCCTACGTTCGTTTCGTCGTTGCCACGAGATCCTACGTTGGTTTCATCTTCGCGACCTTGCCTGACAAACTATTTTCACGCGTTGCTTGAAAATTCCCATGCGCAAATGGCTGCTTGTGGATTCTGCGGCTTCCAGTTCTTCATTTTCTGTTGTTGTGAAAGGCAGAGCATCTGCTAGCGCGATAGCAATTAGTTCTGCGATAAGTTTTTATAATCTGCTAACAAAGTTTTGTAGAAAGTGATTTGATGGCGAAAGAGGAGGAATTGTTGCTGCATTCCACCTAAAACAAAGTCGTTTCCACGGACTGGTGACTGTGTTACCTTCTGACACTTCGTAGATCGCAGACTCGTCTACAGCCGCGCCACCGCCCAGTCGATGACGCTTTCCAGAATTTTTCGTATCCCTCAATATTCAACACTTCATGCGGGGCATTTGGAATGACACTGAGGGTCTTGTCCTTCTGCGCACACGCCGTGTAGAACTTGACCGCCCCTTGTGGATACGTCAGCGTGTCCTGCTCGCCCACGACGACGTAGAGAGGGGAAGGGAAACGTTTCGCCAGTTCATTGTCAACCCGCGCAAATCGATCGCCTTCTGTGATGAGACTGCTCACAATTCGCGCAGTAGCGCCTTGGTTTGGGATGAGGCTGTCTCGTGACCAGCGTTTGAACACTTCCACGTCGTTCCCGATTTTACTGAACTCGAATCGGGGAACGTTCAGCCTCGGCATCCACGACAGAACCCGCACCCAACCAGGGACACCCCCACCCGGAACCAACCAGAGTGCTGGTGCAGACAGAATGACCCCGTTCCAACTGAGTGCGCTTTCCATTGACAGCTCCACAAGTTGCAGCGTCAAAAGACCGCCCATCGAGTGGCCCATTGCGAACCTCGGCAGGTCCTTCCAGTGCACATGAGCATGAGCGTCCAGGTCTGCGTCCACCACCGAAGCGTTCTTGTCTCCCGGCTTGGGGCCGTCCAGAACGTGCTGCACGAACTCGAGAAAGTCCTGCGAGAGATCCTGCACGCTGTCCGCGTACATGCGTTCGCCGTCGCTCCTTCCGTGGCCCTGATGGTCCACCGAGAAGACTGCGAATCCCTTTCTGGCCAGCGCGCGCCCACGTGGTCGTAGCGTCCTGCGTGCTCCCCAGTCCGTGCAGGAGGAAGAAGACGCCTCGGGGCGGGCGATCGAAGCGCGGCAGCCACTTGCGCACGTAGAGCGCCAGCCCTTTGGACGTGACGAAATACGGCCGCAGGACGTCCACGTGACTGGGAGGACGCACTCCCTTGGGCACAATGGGGAGGCGGTGAGGTGAACTGCACGCAGCATTCGCAATAGCAGCAAGTAGTTGCCATACACAATAGCCTACAGCGATGTAGCCAAGTGCAGCGTTGACGGAGACCATGCTGATCCGCAAATGACGAATGTAGCCATCTGCAAACGTCCCGACGATCTTTGGAATTTGCAACTATAGCCGAGACGGAGACAGTGGGTTTGTAAGGCACTACAAACGTGGAGAGGATCAGAACATCGTATTTACATGCTAGCCATTCCGCATTTAACATCGTGGCATACAAACACCAAGTGTTGCGTGCTTGAAGTCGCACGTCGGGTCGACAGATCTTCAAGCACGAGGGAAAAAATATCTTCGTAAAAAATTTGTGGCGCCTCTTCATTCCGCATTCTGGCAGGTAGCGCGCACATTCACTCCTGCTTGTCCGCATTATGGGGGCCGCCAGCAGCTCCGAGCTGCCGATGAGCGAGGTCGACTTCGAGTCCTACAGGGGCCTGCGCTACACGACCGCGGTGCCCCACACGGGCGACGCGTCCCACGGCCCCACGTACGAGGTGCCCGACTCGCTGGCCGTGGACGAGGCGCAGCTGACGCTGTACCACAACTTCCTGCGCGGCTGGAGCCGCGAGAACGGCGCCCGGCCCTGCTACGGCCGCCGCCAAGTGGACCCGTCGACCGGCAAAGTGGGCGCCTTCCAGTGGCTCTCGTACGCGGACGTCAAGACCCGCGTGGACGCCTTGGCGGCTGGTTTGACCCGCTCCTGCGGCTTGAAGCGCCAGGAGAACGTCGGCATCTTCGCCAAGAACCAGATCGAGTGGTGTCTGGCGGCTCACGCGTGCGACCGCATGGCCTACGTGCTGGTGCCGCTGTACGACACGCTCGGGCCCGACGCCGTGCCGTTTATCGCGAACCACACGGAGCTGCGCGTCTTGTTCTGCGGCTTGGACCAGTTCCACGTCGTTATGGACTGCCGAGACGCGTGTCCCAAGCTGCAGACGGTCGTGCAGTTCGAGCCCGTGACGGAGGAGCAGCGCCGCGTGGCGGCGAGCAAGAACATTGAGCTTAAGAGCCTGAGCGACTTGGAGTTGATCGGACGCGCGGAGCCGCTTGCGGCCGACCCCCGCTACCCACGGACGTGTCCACGTTGTGCTACACGTCGGGCACGACGGGGACCCCAAGGGCGTCATCTTGCTGCACCGGAACTTTACTTTGGTGAGTGCGTTGGCTGGCGAGAGGCTGAAAGTGGACGCGACGGACGTGCACTTGTCGTACTTGCCGTTGCCCCATGTGTTTGAGAGAGCGGTGATTGGCTCCATCTTGCAGAATAGCGCGGCGGCAGGGTTCTACCAGGGAGACGTGTTGTTCCTGATGGAGGACCTGGCGGAATTGGCTCCGACGCTCTTTGTGTCGGTGCCGAGACTGTTTAACCGAGTGTACGACAAGATCACACAGGGAGTGGCTGCTGCTGGAGGACTGAAGAAGCTCATGTTCGACCAGGCTTATGCCAGCAAACGCGCGGGACTGAGTGCGGGCTACAAGACCCACGCGTTGTGGGACGCTCTGATTTTTGCCAAGATCCGACAGGTACTGGGAGGACGCGTTCGAACGATTCTGTCGGGATCGGCTCCGTTGAGTGCTGATGTGAAGGAGTTCATGAAGATCGTCTTCTGCTGTGACGTGGTGGAAGGATACGGGCTTAGTGAGACGGCTGCCGGGCTTACTCTTGCTTCAGGCGACATGCCTCTAGGCCCACATGTTGGCCCGCCCCTCGTACGGGTGCAGGTGTGTCTCGAAGATGTGCCGGAAATGGGCTACACAAGCAAGGACAAGCCTCGTCCTCGTGGTGAGATTCTCACGAAGGGGCCGATTTTGTTTGCTGGGTACTACAAGCAGCCTGAGAAAACAGCAGAGGTCATTGATGAGAATGGCTGGTTTCACACGGGAGACATTGGATGCTGGAACGCTGATGGTACGCTGAGTATCATCGATCGTAAGAAGAATATTTTCAAGCTGTCGCAAGGTGAATACGTGGCCGCCGAGAAGGTCGAGGAGTGTACCTCAAGTGCAAGTACGTGGCGCAAGTCTTCGTTTACGGCGATTCTTTGCAGAGCTGCCTTGTAGCAATTGTGGTACCTGACCCTGAAACCACAGAGGCTTGGGGTCACGCCAACGGACTTTCAGGCGAGCATGCTGCCGTCGCACAGCTTGTTCACAATGCGGACTTCCAGAAGGAGGTTCTTGCAGACATGCAGGCCGTGGCCAAGGAGGCCCAGCTTCGTGGCTTTGAGTTTGTGAAGAAGGTCCACTTCCACCCAGACGCTTTCTCCATGGAAGACGGATTAATCACACCCACCTTCAAGCTGAAGCGCCCGCAGCTTAAAACTCGTTTCCAGCCTGAGATCAAGCACATGTATGAAAATCTCAAGTAAGGCGAGGCACACAAGATTTTCGTACGTGGTGGGTTACAAGAGGTAAGGAGGATCAAAATACATGTTTGCAGGTCGTCTGTTCGTTCGTAGGGGCTCAAGCGTTTATGGATATTTTACCCTCACTTCCAGTTTCGTCCTAATGCAACAGGTGCACCCCGACATGACTAGAACTGATGTCATGGTTCAACTTGGAACTTGTTTGTCGTTCTTTGCTGGAACAACGCCCTCGATTGCCGCGTTTGCTGGTACAATGTCATCCACTGGCCAAGAAGTCGAGTTATACTGTACGTGGCACTACAAAAAAGATCGCTGAAGGTGGTCGAAAAGGCTCCGGAAAGTTGCGTATTCATCCCGTCATTATTGATTGTTGTTGCGTGGTCCCATCGATCGGATCGCCAGCAGATAATGACGACTCACTTCATAATTTCAAGCCGAGAAGGCACTCAGCCTTGAATCACGTCCAAAATGGGCTGTCGACCCATGTTTTTGCTCGACGCAGGCGAAGCGAAGGCGCTTATTCCTCTCAAAATGGTCTTCGTCGTCCACAACTACTGCTATTCGCTCGTTGCGTATCTGCCGGTACGACGTCGTGCTTGTCTTACTTGAGCTCTGTGCTAATTGCAATGATTGATGTCTACTGTAGATCTTCTTCCAAGAGTCCAGCTTCTCTACGAGTGAAACCGGCATTCTACTTGCCATCCCGTGCCTGTGCACAATCATTGGCCCTCCGGTCTGGGGTGCAATCGCTGACGTGCTGCACCGACACAAGGAAGTTCTCCTGTTTTGCCACGTCACTTCTGCAGTGTTAATTTTTGCCATCCAATTCGTGACTTCGTTCCCGGTCATGTGCATCGTCGTCTTCGTTGCGTACTGCCAGTTTATTCCAACCCTCGCACTACTGGATCTGGCAGCAATGAAGCTAACCAGCAAATTTGGAGGTGACTTCGGCAAGCAAAGACTGTACGGAGCTTTCGGCTACGGTGTGGGAGGTTATATATCTGGCATGCTGGCGGACGCGGTTGGAATCAAGTGGTGTTTTACCATGATGCTTGGCGTATCGTGTATTTCGTTGTTGTTGCTGGTATGGTGCATTCCTGCTGGTTATGGGGACGACGATGGACAACCTCGGCAGAAGGGTCTACTACGGAGCTCGGTCAAACATATTTTCAGTCGACCAGACGTGCTTGTCCTGTTCATGGTCGCTCTCGCGACAGGTATCAATGGTGGATTTATCGATTCCTACCTCTTCCTCAACGTGTACGATCTGTCAGAAGATGGAGCGACCATTGTGAGCGTCTTCGTGGCGGTGGAAACGCTATCTGAGATCCCGTTGTTTTTCCTGTCCAGTGCTATAATCGAGCGCTTCGGTACGCCCGTGTGTCTTATTATCGTCATCGCTGCCTTCTTTGTGCGAGATATCGTGTACGCCTACATGGAGGAACCCTGGCATATTGTGCCGTTGGAAATGCTTCATGGCGTGACTTACGGGCTGCTTCTCGCCTCGTTGACCACTTATCTCTACGACGCTGCACCAAAGGGAGCTGCTGGTACGATGATCGGACTCCTTTCAGCATTTATGCGCGGAATTGGGGCTGGAATTGCTTCTCTTGCTGGAGGATACGTTTACGACGGCTATAGCGCGAGAACAATGTGGAAAGTGGGTGCCTTTGGTATCGTCCCGGCATCCCTGCTGCTCGTGGGTATTTTCGCGTGGCTGGCGCGTCCACACTTTGGGGTCACGGGAGATCTTACAGAACAGCTCGTTGAAGAGGTCGAGTCACAGGAAGATCCGAGCAAAAGTGTTCAGTGACACAACACGAAGCAGAACCAACTCTCCGAGTATCGCGGACACCCACCGACAGACACAAGATATACTCTCGCGTCTTACTGCATATCAGGCTTCTATAGAAAACAAAACTTAACAAAACCAAATAGAAGGCCATATTAATCATCATCAACAAAGGTAAATGCTACCAGCAGCACAAACGATGTTTGTCTACAGCCAGAAACTTTTGACGTCGGCATGTATTTTAACAGGTTCCAAAACTAAACTTTGTTTGGTTCGCAGATTTGAACTTTGACACTAAGTCTTTGTGTGTCAATGCTACCGTACTCGAAATATATTTTTGATGAGTGGATGAAGTTGCAGCTTGCGTACCTCCGCTTCATTATCCGTGCTGTGTATACAAAGCTACATGTATTCACTGCTTGAAGTACACTAAATCTCTGGCACGGTTCATTTCCTCTTTGACTACTTCGGGACGTACCAGAAAACTATTTGGTGAAGACAACATGGGTTTTCGCCCAATGTTCTTGCTCGATGCTGGTGAAGCAAAAGAGCTTATCCCGCTTAAGATGCTCTTTGTAACTCGCTACTACTGCAACTCGCTCATCGCGTACTTGTCGGTACGTTGGAACCATTTGTAGATGTTGCAAAGGGCTAACATCATTTTTTCATTCTGCCTAAATACCAGATTTTCTTCGAAGGCAAGGGTTTCGCCACCAATAGAATTGGAATTCTGCCGGCGATTCCGTGTCTGTGCACTCTTCTCGGACCACCAAGTTGGGGTGCAATAGCCGACACGCTGCAGCGCCACAAGCAAATTCACGAACGTTCGGATACGGTATGGGTGGATACATTTCGGGTCTGCAATCGGCATCGAGTGGTGCTTCACCATGATGCTGGTCGTATCGTGCATCTCGCTGTGCATATTAATTTGCTATATCCCCGCCGGCAACGGAGACAGTGATGACCATCCTCGTCAAAAAGGTCTGATCTGGAGTAGCTTCAAAACCACCATCTTTCATCGACCGGACGTTCTGGTGCTATTCATCGTAGCTCTCGCGACGGGTGTTAGCGGTGGGTTTATCAATGCTTACCTCTTTCTGAATATTTACGATCTGTCCGACAACGGATCAACCATCGTCGGTGTTTTCGTCGCAGTGCAGCTGTCGGAAATTCCAATATGTTTCGTGGCTAGCTCCATGATCAAGCGCTTTGGTACTGCTGTATGTATCTTCATCGTCATGTTGGCTTTGTTAGTGCGTACTATCGTTTACGCCTATATGGAACAGCCATGACACGTCGTTCCGCTCGAAATGCTTGGCGGCTACACTGACTACGCCGCCTCTCCGAAAGGGTCTTTTGTCGGCTTTTCAGCGTGGTATTGCATCTGCCATTGCGTCTCTCGTCGGTGGATATATCTATGATCAGTATGGTGTTCGCACAATGTGGAAGGTGAGTGCTTTCGGCATCGTACCAGCCTCGTTTCTTTTGGTTGGACTTTTTGTGTATTGCACCGAGGAGAATGTGGAGTTACAAGAGCAACTTGTAGAGCAGATCGAGTCCCCAACTGTTCTGAACAATAGCCCACCACTGTAGTAGATGCCGTCGAGAAGTTGCAGCGTTTGTAAAACAAAATGAGGCCTTCAAAACCATGAAAACGCTCCACTGGTAAAAAAAAACAATTTCAAAACCTCACACAGCAAGGGGTAATTGCACAAGCAGGCCCATTCAGTGTTAGTCTATTTGACGCACTTCTCCACCTTTTAACTAAAAAGCGTCGCCTCCAATCGCGCAATGCGCTCATCGAGTAAGTATCCACGTTGTCGAGCCATCCACTCCGGAGAACTTGCAACCGAACGATTAGTTAGGCCTTGAGGGAGATTCGTAACAAATAAAATCACCAGTGCACGTACCCTGAACGGTAGTCACTGAGGCAGTCCATGCAGGGCTGGCTAGCGCGTAAGGAGGAGCCGAAGAGAAGGTTCTACAGCACATACTTCAGTCAGCACAAGACCAACGTGTACACTGTTGCAGCAAATGATACCCACCTCGGTAGTGTGGCTGAGTACTGTGCAGAGTGAGGGGCCGCACTCAGTCTCAATATCGTCGCTTGGGATACCCCGCGGCTGTATTCTGAACACGACAGCACTTCAACAGTGAGCAACGCAATTGCAAATACTGATCCGAGCGAACGTACGCATAAACAGCTATTGACGGCAACGCTTGACGCTCGAATTGCAGTCTGTCCCAAAACTCCACCACATCAGCAACAAATGTCACCTCAAGCGCATCCAGGCAGCAAACCCACCGGACAAAATTGCAGGGGAAGGGCAGCGTCACGACCACCTCCCGATTATGAGGCAAGTTGGCCATCCTCTTCACTGCTCCAAAAAGTCACCAATTAGCCAAGAATTTCTACAATTTCCCCACTATATCCACTGTACCATGGATAAAAGACCTCAATCGGTTCTCCACCGCCACACTCACACTCACAGCACAGGCATTCTACCAAATGTAAAATAAAATAAAGCTCAGTAAGTGAGACTGTCTCATTTTTCCATCACATTTCAAATTTACCTTGTTCAAAATCCGGATTTCCGACAGCAGCGTTTTGGTTTCCCTTAGAAGCAAATAAGAAAGTGATGAACTTTGATGACAAAAATCACAATAGCTTCAAACTGGAACCTTACAATACCAACACGAGCGTCTCCTTCGACCGCACGTAGCTCTGCCAACACGAGCGCGTCGAGTAGAGCAGCAGGTGGTTCGTGGAGCCCGTTCCAGCCGCACCCGACGCCGACCGCACCTGGAACCCCACAGCCTTCACGCCCTCCTCTCTATCGCCCATTTGGGCCGTTTCAAATTCTAAAACTGTGCAAACACAATTACTCTAATCAGACACATAACCGGGCCATTAGACCTGGACCAAAATTAACTGGGTGAGTGGGTTATTCTCGACCCATTAAACCCAATCTTCAGATCCGTTATTTGCCTACTGTGGACTTCGGCCGACCATGTTCCCGTCCGAGGAGCCGCTGCTGGACGCGCAGCTGTACACGATGATCGACCTGGAGGGCGGTCGCTACCGCGCCTTCTTCTCCAAGCTGAGCGACGGCGGCGGCTTCATCTCCCGCGAGGCCGCGCTGGCCTTCTTCCGCAAGAGCAGCCTCTCTGAACCCCAGGTGCAGGAGCTGTACAGCCGCCTCAAGGCGCTGCAGCTGCTAAGGGACCCGCAGCGCATGAACGAGAGTGAGTTCATCATGGGGATGCACTTCATCGTGTGCATGACCAAGCGCAACCTCGTGCAGATCCCGCCCAACTTCCCCTCCTACTTGTTCCCCACCCTGGACTTGACCCCGGAGAAACTCGTCGCGAGCTTTGAGTTCCCCAGCCCTCAAGAGCCCTCAAGAAACTTAAATGAGGTAAACCCTCATTTAAGCTCCTACGATGAGGCTTCACCCATTGCCTCAACGGACGCCAAGTCCCTCACTGAGTTGGTGGCCGGCCAAATCCGCAGTAAAGGACAGGAACTTGAGGTTTTGTCCCGGGTGGACGAGTCCCAAGCCAAAGCCATGCAGAGTTTGCACGTGTGTGTGGTACGTATCTCCGACCGGGTGGACGCGTTGGGATTTCCCGTGCCGAGCTCGGCGCGGGCGTTGGACGCACTGGACGATCTGAAGAATTTGCTGCAAAAACATTTGCAGACGGCCAAGCAGGAGATTCAGAGTTTGCAGATTGACGCGCAGATGTGCGCCGCAGCGTCCGACGCCACGCAGAGCGGACCACGGGAGGACCCGCTGAAAACTGCCAGTTATTTGACGCAGGAGCTCATGGCGCTGCAGCTCCAGACGGCGCAGCTGATGGCCAAGAAAGCGGACGTGGTGGGACGCATCATAGCGGTGACGTCGGGGGCATCTGCTGATGGGAGTATCAGCCACTCGGGGACCGGTTCCTTCACGGAATCGAAGAACCCTGCATTCGCCTTGTCCAAGGGGGCTCTGACGGTGGGGAGCTCTCGGCGTCCACGACACCACCGAAATCTGCAGGAAATAACGCGAACCCGTCGTTGATGCAGTCGCACAACAGTGCGTCGAGCGGGGGCTGGGGACGTTTGGCGCGGCGAAGTCGCAGGACGCTCCTCCTCCGCCGCCATTTGCAGCCAAGAGCGAGGATGCTCCGGCGGCGACTGACCCTTTCGGCTTCGCGCCTGCCCCTCAAAAGTCCGAGTCAACACCGGCGCCTGACTTCGCATGGGGGTCGTTCCAGTAGGGAAACTATTCTCATACTTTCATGGTCTTGTTCCTGCAAGTTGAAGTTGAAGGGAGACCATCACTCCTTAATTGTTTTGGCCAATCATCAACTCCCTTTCAAAACATCACGCTGTTTGTATCCGCAAGTGCATGTTTCCCATTCACTTTCTCTTCAACCCATGAGTGGAAGGGAAACGTTGCAGTTGATCGCCAGCCTCTCCAAGGAGATTGAGGATGAGAGGTGCGCGCATGGAGCCACCCAAGAGCGTCTGGACGCGTCTCTGCGCGCCAACGCCAAGTTCCTGGACGCCGCCTCGTCCTACGGCAACAGTTTTCGAGGCGTCCGGGCGCAACTCATTACTCTCGGCCTGTTGTGCCCGAGGGGAAGAAATACGTCGCCCCGTCATGATGCCCAGCAGCCCCGGCTCTATCAGAGTGGAGTTCGTGGTGGAGGACTCGGTCGAGGCTGTGGCCCGTAGAATCCAAGAGAAAACGGGCAGTTGCTGCCTGGAGTTCAGCCGATGCTGGTGGAATCAGAAGCCGAAGTCGGGCAGATGAAAAAGTTCATTGTGGCGAGGGCAACGCGCTCTTGAAGGAACGAGCGAAGGAGATGGAGACGGTGGGGGTTCATTGGAAAGGGAAAGTAAAGGGTTAAGTGCTGATTGTGGGGTAGTTGTCGTTTGCAGGAGACACCGTCTTCTTTGAAGAGACGACGCGCGGAGACCTCTTGAAGGTGATTAACGAGGCGTTCATGGTCGGGGAGACGGTGACGAGTATTGTGGAGCAGCTGCAGAGTGATGCGGGGAAGCTGTAGGAGATGGGGATTGAGTATGTGAAGTGGCTGTGATGGCAGTGGAGGGACTTCATTGACGACGTATTGGCTTACGCTTGCCAAGTGACGTCTATTGCATGTTCGACCCGGAGAGACTGTCAACATCATTCGTAAGTGGTCCTTACCGAATATTTTTTCCAATTAACTAATACTTCGAAGAAGCCTAAAAACATTTCGATGCCTGTCATCGGAGCAAATGTTGTTGATTGATCAATTCACGCCGTGCTTAAGCTCTGGATTTCAAGTATCGGAGCACATCTGAGGTTGTCGACTGCACAATGTTTACCGCGTCTTGCAGCGGGTAAAACTGTCCACAACATTTTCTTTGGATACTTTTCGGACGTGAGGTAGCATGATTTATGGGAAAGGGTTTCACACGTGGTGCTCCGTATTGACGAATTCTTGGATGATTTTCCGGGGCAGAAAGCGTTTAACGCTGCATGTAAACGTGGGGCTTCTGCGCAATCTCTCGAGTATCTGCTCGGTCGATCAGTTCCGAATTGGGAAAAAGAGATCTGTCTTGTTCCTCAAGGCGGGCACCTGCATACGCTCCAATGGGTGGCGGTCAAGCGAGAAGACCACCGAGGACCTTGGAAGAAGATTTCAGGAAGGCAACACGCGACGCTGCAGCTCAAGGACATCTTGAGACTGTAATTTGGCTGGTCAACAACTTCACAGCTGAGGATCCGTTGATGACATTGTGTTTGGCAGCGAAAAATGGACATTTGACTGTCGTCCAGTGGCTGCATGAACTCGGCATCGAAGATAAATGGCGCCTTGCGATGATTAATGCTGCTGCTACTGGTCAGTTAGAGGTTGTCAAGTGGCTTCAGTCTCGAGGAATGGTGCACCCGAAAGCAATTGTCAAAGCAGCTGAAAGAGGTCATCTCGAGGTCATCCAGTGGTTGCATCAGAGTTTGGGTGCAGACTGCAGGGAGGCAATGTATGCCGCTGCTGGTGCCGGTCATATCGAGGTTATGCAGTGGCTGTGCGCTAATACGAGAAAGCAATGGAGTCCCTGTTTTACCGAAAGAGACGCGTATAAGTATGCAGCTCGGCAAGGGCAGTTAGAAGTGATGAAATTGTTTCGAGGACGCTACCAGACCTGCAGCTACAATGAATTAGCGCTTTCGAACGAGATGGCTCGTCGGGGACACTTGCACATTCTGAAATGGATATCAAATGTGGATGGTTGCTATCTTTCGAGTGGCGCTATGAACGGTGCTGCAGCCAACGGCCACTTGGGGGTTGTGTAGTGGTTGCACAGCGAGGAGCGGTTGCACAACCCTAACGAGAAAGCTTGCACCGAGGAAGCGATGGATAAGGCTGCAGGGAATGGACACTTGGCAGTGGTGCAGTTTCTACATGATCATCGTCGAGAAGGCTGCACAACAAAAGCCATGGATCTTGCAGCTTCCAATGGACATTTAGATGTAATTCGTTGGCTGGATGAAAATCGGACTCAGGGGTGTAGCTGGCAGGCGATCCTAAACGCTGCGAAGAACGGTCATGTTGAAATTGTGCGTTGGCTCTATGAAAACTACGAGTTTCCACTAACTGTGCTGATGGAAGCAGCAGCGACCGCTGCCAAAAGCAGTTTGAAAATGCTTTAAATATTTGGAACGAATGACTGGTTTTCGCATCCGAGATACCTGACGTCAGTGATGGTCGCTGCCTTTGAGGAGGGTAACGTGACTGTGGTGGAGTGGCTGCTTCAAATGGGCTACCAAGTCCGACCAAAAGATCGCAATTGGGCCGCAAAAGAATTAGAGGTTATGATGATAACTTACCGCGCACCTGAAGTAAGTGTTCCCGATGTGCGCACCACGGTTTTGAAGCGAGGGGATTTACGGATGGCTCGCTGGCTTTCCTGTCACGGATGCAATGTAAACTCGCAATTGTACACGGATACATTTTACAGGAATGTACGCTTCGATTGGGTTTTGTTTCGGTGGCGACTTGAGAACGGTTTGAAGCTTGATATATCCGCAGTCTGGGATATTTTCTCGCGTTGTGGGCGTCCAGAAGTGACGGAATGGATACCAGAATCGGATCGCGTGTCGACCGTGTCTCGGGCGATCTCCACGAAGACGAATTTGAGCGAGACTCTGTGGGTACTGGAAAATGTGGATTTTCCACTCGTCAGCTCACGTCTCGGCATTCGAAGTTCGCTTGAGCACGCGAGTGATGATACGAAGTTGTGGTTTAAGGAAAATCTTGGAAACGTTGAGGTTTGGTCGTGGTGTTTCGCTGATGAAGACAATAAGAGCGAAAGGCCCTCCAAGCGAGTCCGACGCCATTAGTGGGTTCGTGATGCGGGAAAAAGTCTGTCAAGGTGCTAGCTCGAATTTTCGCTGGAAGTTGGGTCAGACGTGATCTCAACCTCTATTAGTTTCTTTTCCTAACAGAAATTGAGGAAATGGAACGCTTTTGCCGATGCCAACAGCTTTCATAACTTATTATTTACGCTCACCCCGAATCCCCAACTTTGACGATGCGATTGAGCTTGAAACTGTTGAAACCCGGTTGTCGTTGAGTTTGGAAGTGGCTCCAATTTTTTTGATGAAGTCATGGTAATCTAGGGCAGTCTAGTCTCGAAGGCGTGTCAAGTCGCGTATCGGATCCACCGACAGAGAGATCAAATGGTCGTGCTGTTCATATCTTGGCAACCGAGCGGTGCCCACAACAAGCGTTCATCTCCCACAGACGGCGGTGGCGACCAGGATTATTTGGATAGCGATCACGTTCGAGAGCCTCGGTCTGCTACACCCGAAGCGACTTTCGAAGTGCCATCACCAGTTCACTCTCACATTTGCCTTCAACGAGCAAAGCATGAAGTTCTTCGCCCCCACGATTGTACTCGCTCTCCTGGTCAGTGCCGCTCAGGCCTCACCAATGGTCCAGCAAGGCACAACCAAGTGCAACTCCAAGACTTCCACCCCGTCCACCTCGACAGTGAGCACCAGCACGGTGAGCCCTAGTGCGACCGCATCGGTGGCCGCATCGGCAGCTTCTGGTTCTAGTATGACCACCACCTCGGCACCAACGGCGACGACGGCCGCATCGGTGGCAGCTTCGGCTGCTTCGGCTTCTGTCGATAGCACGGACGCCTCCATTGGTGCTGAAGCCGATGACTTTAGTGCGGTGTCCGACTACGCGTCTTCATCTTCAACCAGCTCGTACTGCTGCTTCGGCCACCGATTCGACTCAGTACTGGTCATCAACGTACTCATCCTACACGTCCACCGATGCCAGCGCTACGTCGGACTACTCGGCCAGTGCCGCAAGTAAGACCACCAACTATTCCACACCGACCAGCGTTACGTCGGACTACTCGGCCAGTTCTGCAGGTGAGCCCACCGACTACTCAACGACGACCAGCGCTACGTCGGACTTCTCTGCTACTAGTGCGGCAACGGACTATTCATCCACGACAGCCAGTACTACGACGGACTACTCGGCCAGTGCTGCAAGCGAGACATCGGACTACTCGGCCAGCACGTCGGACTCGTCGAGTGAAGCCGCGTCAACTGCCACCGCTTCTAGTAGCTCGACCACGACAACCACCGCAGCCTGCACTTGGTCTGGCGGAACAGACGTGTCTTCCTGCAGCAGCATTGTGATCAGCGACTTGACTGTCCCCAAGGGTGTGATGCTGGATTTGACCGACATTGCCGACGGAGCCACCATCACGTTCGAAGGCACCACCACATTCGGAGAGGAGGAATGGGACGGTTCGCTGATCCCATTGACGGGTAACAAGTTGACTGTGACCGGTTCAGGTACTTTGGACGGCCAAGGTGGGAGCAGGGCACGTCCATCACCAAGCCCGTGTTCTTCCGTCTCAACAAGGTCATGTCGTCTACACTGGAGAACTTCAACATCAAGAACTCGCCGTACCGCACGTTCAGTATCTTGGACTGTGAGGAAACGACAATCACCGGGTTGACTTTGGACTCCAGTGCTGGTGACGACTCTGTTGCGAACACGGACGGCTTTGACTTGAGTCGCAATATCGGCTTGACGATCTCGGATTGCACCGTATACAATCAAGACGATTGTCTCGCTATGCAGTCCAGTAACGACACGACTTTCTCGGGTAACACGTGCAGCGGCGGCCACGGAAACTCCATCGGTTCTCTGGGCGGTGACTCTGTCACGGAGTCGGATATTGTGAGTGGATTGACCGTCAAGAACAACACGATCATCGACAGCGTTAACGGAATCCGAATCAAGACAATCATCGACTTGTACGGCACCGTCACGGGTGCCACTTACACGGACAACACGCTGTCGAACGTCGAGAACGCCATTGTGATCCACTCGGACTACAGCAAATCCGAGGGCGGCTACACTGGCGACGCCTCCAGTAAAGTGCAGATCACGGACATTACGATCTCGGGACTCTCCGGTACAGCTGACGATATCTACGACATTTTGGTGAACGCTGACGTGGTTTCGGACCTTCTCCGATATCACGGTCAATGGAGACACGGGAAGCTGCAGCGGTGAACCCAGTGGCGTGGACTGCTAAGCGGTTTAAGGTGATGCATTTTCTTGCATTTTCTGCATTTTCGTAGTGTGCTATGGTGAGTTTTGAATGCCTTTGAGAAGTCCCAATTTCAATTCGTATTCAATTGTTATGTTGCTGTTCATTCCAGTCGTGTTGGCGCCTACGCAGAGACTGCAGGTGTCAAGCGAGTCAACGGCGTGACTTCCACTTCAAGTGGACCCTTGACAGGGATAGTGAGTGAGAACTCGTACGTGAGTTCCCACGGGTTTTCAACAGTCTTGATGTCGAACTTGCTGAAAAGCGTTGCCATCGCCAACTTGATTTCCATTTGAGCGAATTTCTGGCCGATGCATACGTGCTGACCCGACCCGAACGCACTGAAGACGAACGGCGACAGAACACGCAGTTTACCGGTCTCAGGGTCGATCATACGCTCCGGTTTGAACTCTTGCGCGTCCTCCCCCAAGTTTTTGTTGCGGGCGTTGCAGTACGACGAGACCATCATCGTCTGACCCTTTTCGACGAAAGTTCCATCCACCAGCGTCGTGTTCTCCATTGCTTCACGGACGATAAAACCCGTGGACGGGTGAAGACGCATGTTTTCCTTCACCACAGCTTCCAAGTACACGAGCTCGCGGATCTGCTCCTCCGTCGGGACCCGAATTTCGCCAGTGAGAAGACCCGGCAGCTTCTCCTTCATCTCTTCGCGGATTTTCTTCAGCACTTCCGGGTAGCGGTTCATGTTGACAATGAACCAGCCCATACTGTGCGCTGTCGAGTCCTTGCCAGCAAACACAAACGTCATGACCATATCACGCATAATGGTGGCGTCGTCGTCCTCAATGTGCATATCCTCCGTCTGGCGTAATTTACTCTCCATGAAGAGAGAGACGAGGTCTCTGGCCACCATTTTCTCGCCCTTGGCAGCAAGCTCCGCCTTCTTGTCCATGGACTGAATGATCACCTTGTTGATGAACTCGTGCATGATTCTCGTGTTGTCCATGAGGTTCTTCTCCCAGCCGATGTTGAGATACTTTTTCAGCTCCCAAAGCCACATCGGCGACTGAATCCGCACGCCGAAGCCCACCGATCCCTCGTTGAAAGCCTGCAAGAACTCGTGGTCTTCTTCACGGTCCGGACTGTTCTTCAAAGTGTCCATCTCAAGTCCGAAGCCGATCTTGGCAATGGCGTCCATAGTGAAGTGACTGAGCTCCTCCTTGATACTGAACGGTTTACCGCGTTGGTGGTAGATGTCCAGTACATCCAGAAACACTCCGAGCTTCTCACACACGGTGGCTTCCATCACGTCCTTCATCATCTGCATAGAGAACAAGTGGCTCGCTGTCTTGCGGTGGAAGAACCACGGATCTCCGTCCGTGATGACCATCCCATTGCCAAAGATGTCGCGACTGATGTACTGCCCCACTGGTCCACGCAGGAAAATGTCATCTTGAGTTTTGAGAACGTCCTCGAACATTTCGGGCGAGGACAGCACGATAGACGCCGGACGGCCCGGGATGGTGAACATCCACGGTCGGTTCTCAAACTCGACGGATTGTTCGTTCAGCCAGTCGTGGAAACGCTCAGCGTTGCCACCAGCGTCTAAAATGTTTTTGAGGATGGGGAGGGTGGTCTTCGGCATGGGAGGGAGTTTGCGCGCTCCGGTCGACTGGTTCTTCTTGGAGTTGTGCAGTAGCAGCGTCAGACCCAAACTCACAGCC
The DNA here is from genome assembly GCA_012656105.1 of Phytophthora syringae. Classification (NCBI taxonomy): domain Eukaryota; phylum Oomycota; class Peronosporomycetes; order Peronosporales; family Peronosporaceae; genus Phytophthora; species Phytophthora syringae. The sequence continues at coordinate 129,712 of JAAKBD010000016.1, forward strand.
ACCGCTGCGGCGGCGGTCACGGCAAATTCGTTACGGTCTCCGAAAAGTTCCGACACGGATTTCATGGTAGTGAAAGGTAGTGGAGACTTTGCGGTTGAAAAGCAGGAGTGAGCGGAGGGAAACGCATCGACAGACAATCGAGGGATTTTGGGGTCCACGGCGTGGACTTCACGCACTGAAGAGACTTCCCTCGTCGAGACGAGCCACAAGTTGACACCCGGCAAGAAAAAAGTACAGGTCCCTTTCCATTTTATGATTGAAGAGGCTAAAGGTATACTAGTAATACCGTATTGGAATATCTGCTCGGTAATCTATCCGTAATATATTACACGTATATTTATCTGCTTTTATTCCACCTTTTGTTGCGTAGAGAATTTAACGAGTTTCTGCGAAATGGTTCTGCTTGACGAGATGAATCCCAAAGGAAACGCAGACAAGATCAGAACTTTAGCTTTCTATCCGGGGACAATGTTAATCTTTCGCACCGCGCGCTCGGATGCAAAGTTGAAAATGATTGCCATCACGTGGACGTCGGGAAGTCGCAGTGCCGATACATGTAGACCGCGGTCTTGCTCCTTTGGTGGAGAATACTTGAAAGTTGAGTCGAACACACTCAAAAACGCCGCCTTGCAATCGGCCCGCAACTTTTGTCCCTGCGTCTCGAGCTCTTGCAGATTATACTTCCCCAGTTGCAGTTGAACCTCTTCAAATTGACCTTTGAATGTTGCTACGGCGAGGCACCTCAGCGGTCGATTCACATCGAGCATTTCATGGAGCGACTGGATCCTGACAGTATAAAGGTAGCAATGCCAGAACTGTAGATGTTTTGTCAGAGGATGCGATTCGTCTTTCAGCGTATTTGCCACCACATTAAAGTCGTCGAACCAGACTTGCAGTCTACTGAGTCGAGAATTATTCCGCTCGCAAGCGAGCACAAAAGATTCCGCAGCAACTCGTCGTTCCGTGATTGCCAGCTCTGATAGTCGGGGCACGAAGACAATATCCCCGACATATCGAGTGCAGCCCGCGAGTAGCCGACACCTTCACGTAGAGTTAGTCGTAAACATTGCAGCGATGTCCCGACAAGTTCCAGTAGACGAGGAAGTCCACTTCCAGGGTAATCGTTGATTTCAATGTCCAACGTCAGTTCATTGCAGCGTTCCTTGGCTTGTCGACTGTTGGATCGTACAAGACTACTTCGTTGTACCTCACAAAGACCAACTCCAGGGACCATCACATCGACCCACTCACTTTCCTCGTCATCGACCCCACTACCCTGACGCCACCCACATTCTCCCCACGAAAAATATCTCGCGACTCAAATACCCTCCCTTCCACCTCGTACAGTTTGACCAATGCGTCCTCATTCAGTTGATACTCTTGTTCATTTGGCACTGCAGTCAACGCTTTCTGCCATTTGGCGTTGAATAGTTCCTGCTCCGGATTGTCACTCTCAAGGATTTTCGCCATAGCTTCTGCATCTTCAGCACTAAGACGCACCGTGGAAAGTTTAATGTTTCTGACCGAAGAGTGAGAAAGCGCTCGCTTCGAGAAAAACGCGTACGCCAACCATTGCCAATCCTTGGCTCGACAGTAACACTGCGATGGGGATATGTGAACTGATTGACACGTCTGCGTCACTGCGAGAGCCGCACAGAACGCTTCAAGCTGCCAATCCGCCCATGACTCAAACTGCACTTGAACAGCATTCGCAGTACGTGGATCTGGCTCGGCATTAGTCAATTGGTTCTCCCTAGAAAGTAAACTTGATATCATTCTGCACATGGCTACTGAATCGCTCTCTGTTTCCAGTCGCGAGGTTGGCAGACAAAACGCCAACCTCGAAAACCGGACACGGCCACACATACCGTCAATTGTCTGGAGAAATGGAGTGCTTATTTCGCAAGTGTGGCCGCGCTCCGTGTCAGCTTCACTTGTTCTGATGGAATCCAAGATGAAAGAGGTGTAGAAATCTTGTACTAAGTGCTTAGAGCACGATGCCATACTCTCCGGGCTCAACGAAGTCCACCCCAGCTCACTTGGTCATTATCCACGTTGTGTTTGATAACTTCCCAAGCCCGTGCCAGTACGATACTGTAATACTTCGAATTAAATGCATCAACAACGAGACGCACTGGAATTTTGAGAGCAAAACGTGATCCACCTGCTACAGACGGAGGAAAATCGTTTGTCGTCTTCGGCAACGCCTCAATCTGCGTCCAAGCTTGCTTGAACTCGGTGCTCGTATTGTGCGGCCCTAATTGAGAGCACATTACCACCAGACCCTCGTTGATGAAGTCTAAATTTCCACCACATTTTGGTAGCTTCAACTCAATCATAGTCGGCAGTTCGTCCATGTCGGACACGTTATCTCGATAAATTTCTTCTGGTTGGCCCACAAAATTTGTGAGTAGCTGGACGAGGACTTCTGTATCGATGGATGCGATAGCAGCGAACAGTGCGAGTCCCTCACGAAGCACCAACAGCTTGTTGCTTATATCAGCACAGTATAAGAGTTCACTAGGTATGTATGGACAGCACCCGACGGAGAACTGGACAAAAGGATCGTAATTGGGACCCCAGCGCCAGAGCTTCACCTCGCTACCAGTTTCTTTAAGCAGCGTCTTCATTGACGCGCACCATGCCGACATGAATTCCAACTCTGCAAGACGCATCGTTGACCTCCTCGGAGAGAATGTAGAAATGAAAGTTGCGAAGACAGAAAATTTCCAGATCGGGTGATAGATGGCAGTCGACACCATTGAAGAGAATTCCACGATTGGGCTGCGAACTCGTCCTTCTCGTGGACAGATCGCATTTGGAACCCAAGATAACGCGTATTTCATCTCCAAAGTTCGGGTCACCAACGAGAGAAATGATTCGAGCAACATTTTCGACTTTATCTGCAACATTTGAATTTTATCCGTATCAGGTACAGACTCAACAATGTAAGCCTGAAAGTTACCGTAATGATAACCACGTGAGCCGTCATAGCCAGTCAATAGTTCGGTGGTCACCACGAGGTCCTCACGACAAAGGAACCTGACAACTATAATAGTGCTGCGGCCGAGGACCTGATTGCCCAGCTTTGCGAGGCAAAATTGACTTCAACAAGCCAAATATGTGTTCTACACGTACACAAAAGCTTGTCTTGCTTGCACCTTGTACACCTTGGAAACGAGCGAGCTGTTCCGTGCGAAGTCGCGGCTTTTTGTTCGTGCTATTAGACTATTAGAGCGTTTAAGCTGCAGCACGAAAACGACTTTCACAACGAAAAAAAAATCGTTATGCGATTTCAGAACGAACTCCCAAAATGGCACGTAAGCAGCACCAACGAAACGAAGTCGATCATCAAATCATTTTTACATCTAACTCCCCTCTAAGATAGCAATGGCTGCTGTTGCTGCTACCGGTAGAGACAGCAGCGAAAGCGACAGCCTTCTCGGCGATATGGCGAGCTACAACAGGACCCCCTCCTTCTTCACCGCAAGAGCCCCCAAGTTGAGCAACACGCTGGTGGCTGAGAGCCATGATGTGATGTAAAGCAGGATGAGAATGCTGACTCGAGCTTCTGTCGCAGCTACGAGGAAATAGCTGCGACAGAAGCTCCATTGCGGCTTAGTAGACGTGTTGGCGGTGCGTGAAACAGTAGAATAGCATCCGTGATCTTGTCGATGCCAAATCGAACACGACACGTACTAAGTACAGAATTGATAAGCCAGAGCAGCGTAGTCGTACAGCCGCTTCTCAGTCATGAACTTGCTTCACGTTTGATGTAGAAGGCAGCTCCCTCGCCACGCGGCGGGATGTGAGGATGTCGTCGTCGTTGTCAGAGTCCACCACGGCAGGGAGCAGGCCGCAAAATTCATACTGAAAAAATGTCTGATTCCGTTTCGTGCTGTAAAGCAGCCACGCAACTTATCGTCTCCAAAGACGACAACGAAACGAATTTTGCTTAAAATTATCAGAACTTATCAGATTTTCATCAGATTTTCGTTTCGTTCTGAACTGCTTAAGCGCTCTATTGTAATGACGTCTTGACGTATCCCTCTCGTTTTAGCACCTCGTGATGTGAAAGCTATGACATCCCCTCAAGTATTGTAAAATACTTTTTACAACTTGTATAGCAAAACCAGTCGCCAAGTTTCATCCCACTGTCCTGTCCTGGATACCCATGTGAAGATTAGCAGTGGGTGGGGGTGGGAATGGCTCCATCAAAGTCCCTTTTCTTCAAGAAACACAACAGCATGTGTCAATCCATGGCTCGTCTGAAAGAGGTCTCCGCAATTCGCCTCCTGACCTCACTCGCGCTTTTTCAGCCCATCAGAAGCGCAAAGTCTCCACTATGAAATCCGTGTCGGAACTTTTCGGAGACCGCAACGAGTTGGCCGCCACGGCTGCTGCAGCGGTGACCGTGAGTTTGGGCCTGACGTTGCTACTGCACAACTCCAAGAAGAACAAGTCGATCGAGACCCGCAAACTCCCTCCCGAGCCAAAGACCACCCTCCCCATCCTCAAAAACATTTTAGACGCCGGTGGCAACGCTGAGCGTTTCCACGACTGGCTGAACGAACAATCCGTCGAGTTTGAGAACCGACCGTGGATGTTCACCATCCCGGGCCGTCCGGCGTCTATCGTGCTGTCCTCGCCCGAAATGTTCGAGGACGTTCTGAAAACTCAAGATGAAGTTTTCCTGCGTGGACCAGTGGGGCAGTACATCAGTCACGACTTGTTCGGCAATGGGATGGTCATCACGGACGGAGATTTGTGGTTCTACCACCGCAAGACAGCGAGTCACTTGTTCTCCATGCAGATGATGAAGGACGTGATGGAAGCCACAGTGGTCGACAAGTTGGCTGTGTTTTTGGATGTACTGGACGTCTACCACAGACGCGGTGAAACGTTTAGTGTCAAGCAGGAATTGAGTCATTTCACGATGGATGTCATTGCCAAAATCGCGTTTGGCATTGAGTTGGACACGTTGAAGGACAGTCCGGACCGTGAAGAAGACCACGAGTTCTTGAAGGCGTTCACGAAGGCCTGTGTGGCTTTTGGTGTGCGTATTCAGTCACCGTCGTGGCTTTGGGAGCTGAAAAGGTACCTCAACATTGGCTGGGAGCGGGTGTTCAAGGAGAACAATACCATTATCCAGAAGTTCATCAACGATGTGATCGTGCAATCCATGAACAAGAAGGCGGAGCTCGCTGCCAAGGGCGAGAAGATGGTGGCTAGAGACCTCATCACGCTCTTCATGGAGAGTAAATTACGACAGACGGAGGAGATGCACATTGAGGACGACGATGCCACCATTATGCGGGATATGGTCATGTCGTTCGCTTTCGCTGGCAAGGACTCGACGGCCGACAACATGTGCTGGTTCATTGTCAATATGAACCGCTACCCGGAGGTGCTGAAGAAAATCCGCGAAGAGATGAAGGAGAAACTGCCCGGTTTGCTCACTGGCGAGGTGAAGGTGCCGACGCAGGACCAGGCCCGCGAACTGGTCTACCTTGAAGCTGTGATTAAGGAGAACATGCGTCTTCACCCGTCCACGGGTTTTATCGTCCGTGAAGCGATGGAAAACACGACGCTGGTGGATGGGACTTTCATTGAAAAGGGCCAGACACTCATGATCTCGTCGTACTGCAACGCGCGCAACAAAAGGCTTGGGGGAGGACGCTCTTGAGTTCAATCCTGAACGTATGATCGACCCTGAGACCGGTAAACTTCGTGTGATTTCCCCCTACGTCTTTAGTGGCTTTGGCTCTGGCCAGCACGTGTGCATCGGCCAGAAATTCGCCATGATGGAGATCAAACTGACGCTGGCTACGATCTTCAGCAAGTTCGACATCAAGACGGTCGAGAATCCGTGGGAGCTCACGTACGAGTTCTCGCTCACGACCCCCGTTAAGGGCGGACTGAACGTGGAAGTCACGCCGTTGGCTCCCTTGACACCTGCAGCCTCCGCGTAGGCACTTTATGATGTTCATGAATGGGGCTAATGGCTGAATCAAATGGAAAGGATTTTGTTGATTGATTCTCGTTTTATCCGTGGATGTACTTGCACGTGCAGGCCCAACGTAAGCAGTATGGCACTAATCGGTTTAGAGAACGCGAACCTTGCGCACTGTGCGCTCAGTTGCAAAAGCAAAAATCTTCGAGATCACGTCAGGGGCTAGAAACTGCGTTGGCATTAGATGTCCATGCGTCTGCTTTTTCAACGCAGGGGATCATTCGAGTTGACCACGAACACGCTCAAGAAGGCCAGTTTACAATGCGTTGGGAGTTGTTTCGGCCGCACTTCTCGCTCATACCCTTTCAACCCATCTCGGATCGTGTTATTGTAGCTTTGAGTTTGCACAGTCAAGTATTCCAGCGAGTGATTGGTGGTAAGCATTGTCTGCAGAGATTCCAGTTCATCTTGACCAACTTGCGGACAATGCCACCACTGCAGGCGCTTCGACAATGGGTGAGAGACATCACACAGTGCACTCGCCACCACGGATAAATCATCAAACACAACTTCCAGATGACGTACACGACAATCGTTTTTCTCACAGGCAAGAACAAAGCGTTTAGCCGAAATTCGCCGATTTCTTACAGATAGTTCCACCAGGTTGGGGCATGACACAATGATCCACGTAGGATCAAGTACACGAGTCGACATCATGCAACCAGCAAGCGTCAGTCGCAGAGATTGCAGAGACGACCCCATCAGTTGTAGCAAACACGGAAGTCCTGCAGCAGCTCCAGGGGAATAAGCGAATTCGAACTCCAGTGATAATCCAGGCACCTCCTTGGTAGTTGTCACACGACTGCATTGGGTGAGACTGCGACGCTGGAGCTCACACAAACCAACACCAGGAACGAGAACTTCCACCCACTCCGATCTACCATCATCGTCTCCGATGATTCTCACACCACAAACCCGTTTTCCTCGTAAAACTTCAGAGGATTCTAATGTCACCAAATGATTTCCTAGAATCGTTTTCATTGTGCTCGTGTTCGCATGATACTCTTGTTCAACTTGAGCTTCATCTCCATGTTTAACATTAGAGATTGCTGGCACTGGAGAATCGCTCGCAAGGACTTTGTCGATTTCTCTAGCATCTCCAATACTTAAATGTACCTCCGTAAGTTTGATTCTTTTGACGGAGGATCGAGTCCGAGCACGCTTCGAGAACAGCGCGTATGCCAGCCATTGCCACTGCAGCGCTCGAATTGTACTTTCAGGACTGTAGTTCCAGTTGGGCTTAATTTGAATCGACCGACACGATCGCGTCACTGCAAGTGCAGCACAAAACGCTTTGACTTCCCAATTGAAACCCTCATAAAACTTCACTTGGATGGAGTGTGCAGTGCATGTTTGATCAGTTGGGTTTGTGCATGTATTCCGGTCAAGAATCGCCAAAAGTGCTCGGGAAATAGTTTCTGCTGTATCTGCCCCTTGCGCATTCAGCAACGCGAACTGCAACTGTGAAAATTGAACGTGACCACTAATTTCATCGAGGAGCTCCAGGAATTTAGTACTGTCCTCACGACAAGTTGTACTCGCTGTGCAGTTCCTGATTGAATCCAAGAGAAATGAAGAATAACGAGTCGCTCTTGAGCAGGATGACACGGACCCGCCAAGAATCGACGGAGCCCAGCCCCATCGGATCTGATCCTTATCCAGGATATCTCTTATGACACCCCATGCTCGTCTCAATAAAGCTTCACAGCTCCTGGTATCATACCCCTCGATTGTAATCCGTACTGGAATGTTGATACCTCTCAGCGTGGGTGTCAGTAACTCGATCTTTCTCCACGCTTCCTGAAATTCGCGACTTGTATTGTGAGATCCCAGACTGCAACACACGGAAACAAGTACACACTCCATCCAACGTAGATCCCTAGATGGGTGGTATAGCGATGACATCCTCAGCTGGACGAATGTTAGAACCTCCTCCGTTTCCAAGACATCATATTTCCAAAATTCCTGAGTAATGCACCGTTTCGACCGTAGTAAGAGAAGCAATGCTTCTTCATCGACCCAAGCAACCGCGGCAAAAAGCGACAGCCCCTCGCGAAGCTTCTTTAGTTGAATCTGACGCTCAATCAATGAACCATCTAAAATGTTTGGAAAGTCAAAGTAGAACTGGAAAGCCGCTTCGTACTTCGGACCCCACCGCCAAACTTTGATCTCGCTCTCTGTGTCATCAACGATATTTTTCATGAACGAGCACCAAGGCTCCAGGAATTCCAGCTCGGCCGCGTCCATTTTTTCTTTGGGGGAGGAGTTTGTCCCGTCCCAGAGAGAAACGTCGATGTGGTTGATAGTAATAGATCAATTTTTAACCACACGAAAAACAAAAAGAACGATGTTAACCCTATCGTTACCAAAAAGATACCTGAGGTATCTTTTGATGAGACCATACTGGAGCCAAGATATTTTATTGTTGTATTTGGGGCAGACAGCGAACCGTCGCCGACCCGGCCGACCAATGGCAGCTCTTCAAAGTAAAGCAAAAATACATACGTAGTCCACATAGCGTTCACCCTATTGTGTCTCTTGCAGTACTTGTTGCCAAATGATTCCGCCATGGGCCGTCGTGGTGTTCGGCGAGTCACTGGAGCTTTGAGGCTCGCAGCGACTCCAGTCTATTGGATAGTGACCCTACTAGCCTTTTGCCGGACACGACGCGCAGCGACCAGACCGGACGGAGTGTCAAGTCTGGTTCCGGCCTTTCAAGCTCGCACCCCAAGGCTCTGCCGAACTTCTCGGACAAGCGTACCGTGCGTGGTGACCGTGAAAAGAGGCTGCAGACGTTCCTGTACGGCTGTATGTTGCACCCGCTGCTGCGACGCCAACGCCTTGAAGGCATCACGGAACAGCTTCGTCAGTTGCAGAAGAGCGGCAAGAAGTCGCCGTACAACACGGACGAGTACAACACGTTCATCAAGTCGCTCCGTCTGGGATCCGTACTAAGGTGAACGCGCTGATAAACCGCCTTGAAGCAGCGTCTTGCCAAGCGTGATGCTGCTCAGAACATCCGTCGTGAGCAGGATGCGTTCCTTTTCTAAGCTGTTCAGTGTCGTAAGGAAGCCCAAACCGAGCTTGTGGAGCGTGAGAAGAGCGTTACGAGAAGCCGTCGAGCAAGACGCACTTTCAATTCTTCGACGTAGTGCGCGACCTGTATGTCCACAACACGGGAAGGAGACGTGCATCAAGGAGAATGTCGAGTTTACCAAGTCCAAGGACAGCTTCAAGCAGGACACCACGCAGTGGCCCAAAAACGACATGACCAGTGGTCCTACTGGTCTGAGGCTCCCAACCCGGCTGTAGTGCCAACGACTGGATCGTTCACGTACGGTATCTTCCACTTGTCAACACCCAGGAGAACAAGAATCGCCGCGAGGTCATCTTGTCCCATCAAGACGGTAGAGCTGCCGGCTCAGAAATATAAATCAAGTTCAAAAGCGGCGACCTTAGAGCAAATGTATTTATATTTGTATGGGTCTTGGGTCGCGACTATGAGGTTGCGCATGTAAGAACATGTAAGAGCGAGGCAGGTTACAAGGCACTACGCAGATGGGATATGATGGCTATGCAGCGGACAGCTCTGTATCCCAACGTTGAGTCATGGTTGAGAAAACAGAAACACCACAAGCGTATTGTATAGTGGTTTCTCACCGGTGACTCAACGTTGGGAAGCGAGTTGGCGGTTTCTCACCGGTGACTCAACGTTGGGAAGCGAGTATAACCGCATCTTGATGGCGGCCAGCACTCCCGAGTAATAATAAGTGAGGTGTATTGTGTTACGTGGTCGTGGAGGCCATCGATCAACCGCACCTAGAAAGCACATTTGGGGCTGTCGGTGGCCCCCACGGCCACGTACACCGCCGCCGTTACGGCTACCACGACGCTAGAGTAAAGCAGAGCTGCCCCTGTCTACCATACTTGCTGCCAGCCGTCGTTCGGTAGTTCACCGAGGCTATCAACCGCATCTAGAAAGCATAGTTGGCGCTGCCGGTGGCCTCCACTGCCACGTACGTCGCCTCCGCTACGGCTACCACGACGCTAGAGTAAAGCAGAGCTGCCCCTGTCTACCATACTTGCTGCCAGCCGTCGTTCGGTAGTTCACCGAGGCTATTAACCGCATCTAGAAAGCACATTTAGGATGCCGGTGGCCTCCACGACCACGTACACCGCCTCCGCTATGGCTACCACGACGCTCGAGTCGGTGTTCAATGCACCAGGATTGCTGTGCAGTGGCACGGTAGTGGATGTCAATCGCAAAAGTGCTGCAACTATGACGAATCGACTACTCCTAGTGGAGCGCGAATACCCCCAATACGGTCTCTGCCAGTGCCGTTCCTGTACGTCACCGAGTCTACTTGACTAGATAAAAAGGGTACGTAACGATTTTAGTTTAGGGTCGAAGGTGTCCCATTTGCATTGCGAATATTGCGGTAGCATCGCATTCCCAAGCTTTTGCTCGGCTGTTCAAACATTTCCCGGTTTCCCCGAAAGCTCGCTTTCGGAAGATTCCGCCAATCCGAGGCAAGCGTCGCCTCGGAAACGATCCTGATTGGCTGCATGTTTGAAAATGGGCGGTTGAAGTTGAGTTCAAACGAGCGGTCGCCCCTTGGAGCGAATCGGGCGCGGCCTTTTGGCGGGGAATTGGCGGGAGAATTGAACGCCGCCCAAATAACACAAACCTCATTTCCAAATCTGCCGGCTCCGACTCACGCACTACCCAGCACGACGCAGGCCGCCATGCTGCGATTCGCTCTCAAGCCACACTGCGAACTGTCGACGTGCTGCTCGTCATCATGATGCAGTCGCCGCGCTGCTCGACGAGCTGCTCGACCTGCTGCTACTCGGCGTGCTGATCAACCTGCTACTACTCGGCGTGCTGCTCGACCTGCTACTACTCGGCGCGCTGCTCGACCTGCTACTACTCGGCGTGCGGCTCGACCTGCTACTACTCGGCGTGCTGATCAACCTGCTACTACTCGGCGCGCTGCTCGACCTGCTGCTACTGGACGTGCTGATCGACCTGCTGCTAGTCGGCGTGCTGCTCGGCGTGCAGCTACTCCCTGTGCTGCTCCTCGGCGTGCCACTACCCGGAGTGCGCATTATGCTGATGGTGTACCTTGTGACTCGTCATGTTTCTCGCGGGTGGGATGATGTTGGCGTGCACCGCGGCGTGTTGCTACTCGGTGTGCTGCTACTTGAAGTGCGTGATCGGCGAGTTGATATCCACCGTGCTCGTCGTGTATGTCATCGTTGCGGTGCGGTTGCAGTACTCTCCGCCTGAAACTTGCGGTAAGCTGGCTGGATTTTGTGGATGGCATCCCAACGTTGAGTCACCAGTGAGAAACCGCCAACTCACTTCCCAACGTTGAGTCACCGGTGAGAAAAGTCATTGGTGATACACCGCTATACAGTACGCCCGCGACCAAGAAAGTACAAAAACGAGCGGTTGCCAACTTTACTCAGGCGATACGGACTACGGACATCGCGTGCAGGACAAGCTGGACGCAATGGAGACAAGCGCTAGTGGTGCTTCTGTTTTCCCAACCGTGAGATCATGTTGAGATATTGAGCTGTCCGGTCACCGGATTGGCGAATGGCCACCAGAGCGAGGACAAGCGCTATCGTAGCGGCCTCAAGTTACCTCTTGAGACACGGTCTCAGGCGCGACCGACCTTCACGGATCTACGCTATGTGCGGACGAGAAGAGAGTGAGCGAAGGAGAGAGGAAACGGTTAATATATTATTTTTTAAGATTGCGCATGATGTCACTGTTGGTTCAACGTTGAGATACAATCTACTGCATCGATGAGCCACCATTGGGAAAGCAGAACCCACTACCAATGCAATACTCGCTTCCCAATGTTCAGCCACTGGTGAGAATCCGGAAATAGTTGCCATACAATACGCTATTCGCAAGAAGGGTGGTGTTGATGTGATCTCGTTCCTGGTAGAATATATTGGTAGCGACGGTTGTCAATGCTGAATTGGATAAATGGCAAGTGAAAGCAAGCAAGTCATTAACGTCTTTAAGATGGCAGCGCCTGCACTATTAGTGATTCCAAACGCTACCCGTCCTCAGCAGAATTTTACTGGAGCCTAGACGTCTGGATCAACCGTGTACAGACATGACGAAAACTCCGTCAAGTCCTCAGATTTCAACTGGTAGTATTGACGACGAGCATCGTCATCTGTAATGGCTTGCCACGTGCGCTTGGAAAACTGTATGGCATGTTGTTCGTCACGACACGTAAAGGTAACCATGATCATGACACCTTGTCACTCTTTTTCCGTCCACAGTGCCAGAACCTCTGCCACGGTCGGAGCCCATGCAGCTCTCGTAAGATTCCGATCGTCGACGATCACCACGTCCGCAACCTGCGTAGATTGCAAAATATCTTCCCTAGCCAGTTCCGTAGACTCGTCGACATTTCGCCCGAAAACTTGGTAGAATGAGCTGCTACAAATTCGTACTTGCCGGTGAAGTCCGGTTACAGCAACTTGCCCTTGTGCTTGCTTTCTCATTTGCTTGGCTAGCAAATCGTAAAGACAGTCTTCCCGCACCCAGCTACCCCGTGCAGGAACACAACGTACTTGTCGTGTTGCCAGCAACCTCCAAGCGAAGCGTCGATTACAGAGTTGATAACGACATCCCACTCGCGCTTGTTGTTGATCTGGCCCGCCATGTCTACTAAATGTATTGTTGCTCTCGCAGCACTTCCTCAATGTGGATGGAGTAGATCTGGAGTATCCGAGCACCGAGTGAGAAGAGAAAACCAGTTGTGTTGCTGAAGTGTTGTTGTAGCTCGCCCCCACAACTTATGACTACAACAGTAACGAAGCTGTACGCGCGCAGGAGCAGTTCCGAGAAACTCGCAGGTCTCTCCGTCACACCCAACAAACACTATTTATTGTAGCGATGTACTGTCCGATACGGTTGCAGTGGAAAACTACGGGAATCGCTCTGTGCACCGGCACGTGTCATAGATGCAAACAACGTGACGCGGTCACTTCCCATCATGAAGGTTTGTTTGTGTGTTCACACCAATTTCTTCGCCCCTTCAATTTCTTCTTCATTTGTCGTTTGACCAGAAGAAGAAGACATGGAGGAGTTTCGCCGCACCTACGACCGCATCGCGGCTGAGATCGTGGACCCATTCATGGAAGCCGTCCATGTGCAAGACGTTTTTCCCGTTCTCGCTTGCTCGTTGTGATGAGAGGGCTTCCAGGATCTGGCAAGACGACGCTCGCAGAAGCGATCGTCGCGTACGCCAAAGAAAAGCACTTGAGAAGTGAGATTTTTCGGCGAACCACTTGTTCATGGTCAATGGAGAATTTGTGTTCGATGCGAACAATCTCGGTCTTGCCCATGATATTTGCTATAACCATTGCGAGAAGGAACTGAGACGACCGAGAAACGAAGGCTTGGAAATTATCATTGTCGACAACACGAATTTGCGGACTAACGATTTCGAACTCTACGCTGATCTTCCTGAGAACCCCGATTGGCTGGCAGTTGTGGCTTTTGCGTGCCCTCCCGATGAGCAAGCAGCCCAGCCACTGCTCAATCGGGCCCACGCCATGGGCCACATGATACATATCTACAAGTGGTTGACGTGGCTTCGCATCTGGCGCGAAAATCAGTTCGACGATCGGAACCGTTGGCTCATTCGTCTCGAGGATTTCTTGGGCCCCCGTAGTCGTCTACCATAAGGAGAAAACTGTTCCCCACGTTTAGTCGACTAATAATGTTTGAGTTTTCAGCTTTATTCCACTTACTGCGTATTACCAATCTTAACTAGGTCGCCGTTCGACTTGGCTGGGAATACCTGAGGAGTTATGTAGTAGTAGGTGAAGCTCATAGTAGTAGGTGAAGCTCATCTTTGATTTAGTTTGTTAGGACCAGTTCATCACCGACTCGGCTGCGGCTGGGTCAAAGCTGTTGCGAGGCAGTGGGCACTTGGCACGCCCTCCATTGTACTGCACTTCACTTCGAGCCCTTGAAGCATCCCAGCTGGACCAAGGACACCACCCCGTCCGCAAACTCGGCTCCCCATCCTCCTTCACCCTCACAGAGGCCACACGATGTTTTCTAACGAACACCGTGCGCACCCCAGGACGCACGTTCTCGACGCTGATGTCGATGAAGGTCTGGGTGAGCGCCGCATTGAGTGCAGGGAACCGCAAAGCCGAAGCAGATGACACCGTCAAAGCCTCCGAAGTCCGTGAGTTGTCTCGGAGCTCACGGCCTGACGCATGATGTCAATGTTGGTTCAATGTTGAGAAACGAATACTCGCTTCCCAACGTTGGGTCGCAGGTGAGAAACCGCCAACTGGCTTCCCAACGTTGAGACACCGGTGAGAAACCGCCAAACAATACGCTAGTGTTATTTCTGTTTTCCCAACTGTGACTCAACGTTGGGATACCGCGCTGTCTGACCATCCGATTGGCGAATGGCACCAGCAAGTCCTAATCCGTCACAGATTCTAACCGTCGAATAGGAAACCGCTGTCCAAACTAACCTTGCAAAAGTGATACGAAACGAATAAGGAAGGTATCCGAGGTTGCAACACAACCGTAAAAGAAGGTCGAGAAGCATGTCAAGAGCCGAGGCCGCCGCTAACGCCGAGGCAACAGAGGAGACGCAATCCAAGGTGGTCGCATCTACAAGCGTCGGTGATGTGACCAGAGGAAAAAGCGCAAGCGGACGAACGCCGGCAGCTCTGATGCGGGGAAGGGTGCGAAGTCGTCTGGAAGCGCTAAGAAAAAGAGCAAGTCGGACACGCCCAAAGGCAAATCAAAGGCCTCGACGGCGACTACCGCTGGTAGAGGCTCCGGGGTTTCCGCTGGTTCTAAAGTGGATATGACGAGGTGAAACGCGTGGATCAAGAGCAAGATGAAGATGAAGAAGACCGTCAGCATTTGGTGCCGCTGGATTGCCTTGAGAAGGCAAAGATGGTTTTCAAGCACACGTTTTAGAAGCAGAAGAAGGGTGCTCGACAATTGGGGAGGGTCGGTAAAAACCGCCGATTTGATCTGGCAAACTACCAAATAAGTTTGTGGGCGGACAGGTATGTCGCTGCACGAAATTTGGGCAAGCCTGTGGACTACGAGAAGCTGTGCGAGACGAAGCACTTCAGTCGATTTAAGGGGCATCCAAGCGAGTTGGCAAAGCATGAACCATGGTTGCTCCAGCAGTTTGAGTTGGTTTATCGAGAGAGTTGTGATGGAGTTGAATCTGAATCAAAAGAGCAAGTGTCAGCGAAGAAGATTGAGGAATCTCTGCGTCTGTGGTTGGTGAGTGAAATGAGGAAAGGGTTTAGCGTCATGCGAGAGTATATCGCCAAGGATATCAATGAATTCGGCAGCGATCTGTGGAGTGGAATGAAGGTAACCCTCGAAGATGATAAAGTACGCAACGTGGCTCAGCAGCTTATGGTGGACACATACTACGTTTCCGACAGCGACTTCGACTTCGTGTCCACACCAACCGCAAAGCTGCATCAAGCGTGCTCTACGGCCAGCACCCACTTGAGCGCGAAAATTACGAAGTTGGAGAATGAGCGTGACGGGAAAACCCTGGAAGTTAGCGACTGCAACGCCAACGATGTTGAATTGTAGCGCAAGTACGACAGAGCGATCCATGACGTGAAGGACCAGATCGCGATCGCAAGGGACCTCGGGTAAAGTGCCAGCAACTTTATTTAGTGCCAGCATGTCGAAAAGAAGATTATAATGGTCTCAAGGAACAGCGACAATCAAAGCTCAATACGAATTTGGAGTTTTTTAAATGCGCCCCAAGTGTTACACTGTGTTATTATGAATATGCTCCAGTAGAAAGTAAAGCAGTAGGAATTCTAACCCAACACAGGTAATGTAGGGCGGCTAGAATCTCCCGTCGCAAAACGTATACGCCGCCAGTTTGTGAAGAACAGCATGATCACACCGACGAGCTTCAAACTCCTTTTCTTTCGCAAACCACTCGCTGGTATGCTGCTGAAGAGCTCGTTCATCGACAGGCGCAGTACATCCCATTTCAATGTTTGTTTCGACGTGCTCATCCACGTCCTCATCTAGGCGGGCAATATCGCACGCGATATACTCCAGCCGGCTCCATAGCATTGAATACGTTATCTGCGGACGGAACAAAATAAGTCAAACCATATTCCGACACCATAAGTCACTTTAATGTTGTACCTGCGAGGCATCGAGGGATGCCATCAGCCATGCGATAATGGAGGCCCGGTCCTTCCTTCCATCTGCTCTTGCATTTCACACCACGGCAAAGCTGCAAGGAAGTCTTCAACTTGACTGGTAGAGCCAAACTTGGTCACATAAGTCTACAGTGAACTAACAGGTTAGAGCTGGGATCAATGAACCTTGAGCAGTCTTATTAACTTACACCGGGAAGCGATGAAGTGTTGACCAGTGGTAACGAACTAAAGTCCAGGACACCTTGGTTCCATCGATATTTTTGTAGATGCTACAATCAAGTTAGTACCAGTCTGCGCATCCACGGAATTAATATACCAAAGCGGACCTCATCCCAGGACGAGAACGCTCTCCGATCAACGTCCGCTTCAGATGCCTTCAAAACCAAGGTACAGTGTAAGATGTGGATTAGCGAAATTTGACAGTTACGAGGACTAGGCATACCGGCTCTGGTTCATTGCTGCTATTGTCGCCAGGGCGAAGCCAGTGCTCTCAGACTCGTCTCGATCGCCCACACTCTTCGAGCCGCTGACATACGATGTCATGCTCTCCCTTCCGAATATGAAAGATTCCCCACGACTCTTCATGATTCACCGACCCAATCAGCGCGCGTTTTTAGATTTCTGACATCTCTCTGGACGCTACACGGTAAACCAGAGTGCGGTCTATATTATACAGATGACACTCACCTTCTGTCAACTGTGGCCCAACATTGGCATACGTCGGTCGCTCCTGAGACCAATGTTGGTTCAATGTTGAGATACAATCTACTGCGAAGCCACCGTTGAGCCACCATTGGGAAAGCAAAACCCACATCACTTTTGCAAGGTTAGTTTGGACAGCGGTTTCCTATTCGACGGTTAGCATCTGTGACGGATTAGGACTTGCTGGTGCCGCCAAGAGTATTTCCCACAGTTTTCCACTTCAACGGGGTACCAGGTTTCCTATTGGACGATTAGGATTCGTGATGGATTAGGACTTGCATGCGCACAAAGCTTTTCCCACAGTTTTCCATTTGAACCGTATTGGACACGATGGACCAGGACAACAATCCCAGCGCTTGGATGCAAGTGGTCGACGCTATAGTGGACGATATGCTTGGAGGTTCCTACCGATACGACAAATACGTCGTGTTCCTGCGCGGGGTAGCTGGGTGCGGGAAATCTATCTTTCGCGAATTGCTTCAAGCGGAAATAGTAAATCACGGAGAAGGAACTTGCAATGAGACGTCCGCGCACGTCCGTGGAGTGGTGTAGCGGCGACTTTCACCCCACGACGAGCCCGTGGAAAGGGCTTTATATGAGCAAGACATTTTAAACATGACTCAAGTTGCGGACGTGGTGATTGCCAAGGATCGGAATCTTACGAGAGCTGATTGGAGTCCAATTGTGGATAAGGTTCAAAAGGTGTGGGGAGATGAAGTTGGAAGGTGCCTTTTTCATGGTTACATCTACGTGTCGTGACGAACAACATGCCATACAGCTTTCCAAGCGCACGTGGCAAGCCATTACAGATGACGATGCTCGTCGTCAATACTACCAGTTGAAATCTGAGGACTTGACGGAGTTTTCGTCATGTCTGTACACGGTTGATCCAGACGTCTAGGCTCCAGTAAAATTCTGCTGAGGACGGGTAGCGTTTGGAATCACTAATAGTGCAGGCGCTGCCATCTTAAAGACGTTAATGACTTGCTTGCTTTCACTTGCCATTTATCCAATTCAGCATTGACAACCGTCGCTACCAATATATTCTACCAGGAACGAGATCACATCAACACCACCCTTCTTGCGAATAGCGTATTGTATGGCAACTATTTCCGGATTCTCACCAGTGGCTGAACATTGGGAAGCGAGTATTGCATTGGTAGTGGGTTCTGCTTTCCCAATGGTGGCTCATCGATGCAGTAGATTGTATCTCAACGTTGAACCAACAGTGACATCATGCGCAATCTTAAAAATAATATATTAACCGTTTCCTCTCTCCTTCGCTCACTCTCTTCTCGTCCGCACATAGCGTAGATCCGTGAAGGTCGGTCGCGCCTGAGACCGTGTCTCAAGAGGCAACTTGAGGCCGCTACGATAGCGCTTGTCCTCGCTCTGGTGGCCATTCGCCAATCCGGTGACCGGACAGCTCAATATCTCAACATGATCTCACGGTTGGGAAAACAGAAGCACCACTAGCGCTTGTCTCCATTGCGTCCAGCTTGTCCTGCACGCGATGTCCGTAGTCCGTATCGCCTGAGTAAAGTTGGCAACCGCTCGTTTTTGTACTTTCTTGGTCGCGGGCGTACTGTATAGCGGTGTATCACCAATGACTTTTCTCACCGGTGACTCAACGTTGGGAAGTGAGTTGGCGGTTTCTCACTGGTGACTCAACGTTGGGATGCCATCCACAAAATCCAGCCAGCTTACCGCAAGTTTCAGGCGGAGAGTACTGCAACTGCATCGCAACGATGACGAGCACGAGCACGAGCACAGTGGATATAAGCTCGTGCGGTCATCATCGCAGGACGCCCGGCCTGTGGCACATACACGTCGGCACTCTTCAAGCTCGTAGCGTTGAGCACCACCCTCCATTGCGGTGCCTAGATCTACGGCACTTATCTCCTGTCGCACCGTCGTCACCGCGGATCTGCCTACCAACACCACTGCGCCAGCACGAGATGCAGTTAGCAGTTCTCACGAGCTGTTGAAGTGGGGCAGTCCCACGATTTCACAAATTCACGCATGAGTCCGACAAATTTTGGCTCTAAGGTGGCTGCAAATGTTTGCGTACCGACCAATCACAGGCGAGATGAAAAAGGGTGCAACGATTTTAGCGTTTCGATTTAGGGTCGAAGGTGTCCCATTTGCATTGCGAATATTGCGGTAGCGGTAGCGGCGCATTCCCATGCTTTTGCTCGGCTGTTCAAACATTTCCCGGGTTTCCCCGAAAGCTCGCTTTCGGAAGATTCCGCCAATCCGAGGCAAGCGTCGCCTCGGAAACGATCCTGATTGGCTGCATGTTTGAAAATGGGCGGTTGAAGTTGAGTTCAAACGAGCGGTCGCCCCTTGGAGCGAATCGGGCGCGGCCTTTTGGCGGGGAATTGGCGGGAGAATTGAACGCCGCCCAAATAACACAAACCTCATTTCCAAATCTGCCGGCTCCGACTCACGCACTACCCAGCACGACGCAGGCCGCCATGCTGCGATTCGCCCTCAAGCCACACTGCGAACTGTCGACGTGCTGCTCGTCATCATGATGCGGTCGCCGCGCTGCTCGACGTGCTCCTCGGCATGCTACTACCCGGCGTGCTGCTCTGCTGCTGCTACTCGGTGTACTGCTCGGCGTGCTGATCGGGGTGCTACTACTCGGCGTGCTGCTAGTGGCCGTGCTGCTTTTCGACTGCTACTACTGTAGTCCGGCGTGATGCTCTGCGTGCTGATCGACCTGCTGCTATTCAGCGAGCTGCTTGTCATGATGCGGTTGCTGTGCTGCTCGGTGTGCTGCTACTTGACATGCTGCTTCTCAGTCGTGCTGCTTGTCATGCTGCTGCAGTTCGCGGGTGTAATATATTACGTTTTTATCCCATCCTTCAAGACGCAAAATTGCACAATATTGCCAATAATTTTCTACCAACTTCTAAAATCTGACCGAATTCACAAGATGATTCTCGTAGGAGCTTTGCTAAAGTTCCTTGGCCCCAACGCGACCTTTCAGGACACTATAGTGGGTCTGCGCATGAGACGCATACAAACACAAGTACAATTGATCGAAGGTCGCCGCTTGAACTAGCGAAATTCTCTGACCCTCACTTCGGAATCTTTACGGTGAGCCCTGCAGTACCCATGTCGCATAAGCGAAAGCAGCGCGTGCAAGATAGTGGCTATGCTACACGACGGTCGTCTCGCAGGCGCCAATCTATTGATCCAGCCCAAACTCACGGTACGGTGTCGTTATCCCTAACGCTAAAGCTGCCATGTTTGTAATCTCTTTGGTATGCTACGCTTTTGATGCAGAATTGGCATTCGATCGTGCAATGTTTGGTGCTGTGTGGTGTACTCTGGCGAAAGCGGGTTGGACTTCAAAGCCCCCGGTTACGGTGCCCTCACTAACCTATTTAGCTACATCCCTCCCAGTGGTGACCTGAAAGGAGTGGAGGGTGTGGACTTTGTTTTGGGCGAGCAGTCACTTATGGAGCACTACAGGAGAAACATTAGTGTACTTCCCCGAGTCAATGATGGTGTTGTGGCTAGTTTGACGAGTGGTGACGCAATTGGTGGCGAAAATCTCGCTGGGCATATTGTCGGTGAACTCAATGGCAATATCACGTCGCCCAACGATGCCCATGGTGACGCCAATCCCACAGCCGAGAGTACTGTATACAATGGAGATTTCGGTTCTGGTGATCGAGTTGGCGATACCATTTATTCCGATAGATGTTCTCCCTCTGATACGACGGAAGGTGGTGAGCTGGCGCGTGCCAGCATCTCCGACGCCTCTGGTCTCGATTGTTCCGATCCAAGTTCAATGCGTATTATTCCAAGCGCTGCCCCTGATAGTTCAAAGGGTTTACACGACCAGCTTGATAATTCTGATTCTGACAGAACAACGGAGACGCCCGCAGCAGGTGATAGCGCACGATGTGCAGTTTGCGATGAGGAGTGTACTACTGAACGCAGTTGTACGTGGTGTAAAAAGTGTATTCATCACTTTTGCTCTCATGACGTTTGCGTGGCTCTAAACCTTCCTGACCGTAGTGGTGGATTCCTTCAAGATTTTGGCGATAGTTGCTATTGCAGCGGATTGTGCTACAAAATGCTACAGGAAGTGGCGGACGAAGGCCGCTTGCTCTGGATGAGTCAGCAAATACTGAGATAAGTGTTGGATCTGCAAGCGAAGTCACTTGTTTGACTCAGCATAGTACGCGGCCGACAGAGTCAGCGAAAACTAAGCAGAAACGACGTGCTAAGTCCCAGCAAAAACGACCAGCCTCCAAATCAACTCAAGGTGTAGCTGCTGCGAAATCAAAGCAGAAGGGGGGCGAAGGCGAGCCCCGCAAACAGCACAAAACAAACTACTTTGTCTGCAGCAATGAAGGCTGAGCTCTCTCGTTGAGCACGCGCAAGTGCTGAAAAATTTGTTGGCGCTAGTGTGGCATTCTCTCCAGCTGCCGAGGGGGACTGGATGCCACCCAAATGGTACTCTGACGTTGGAGCAGCATATCTAGTTGGAGTTGTTACGCGCTACGAAATGGCAGACCAAAAAGATGCAGCTGGTGTTAGTATGCCAACGGCCAGATTCCGGATTCAGTGGACTTGTACCAGCTTCCATAGTAAAGATCACGTCCATTTGATTTCTGAAGACCTGGTAATTCGTGGGATTCGTCAGTACGCGAAAACACATCAAGGAGATCTACAATTTGGAGAGTCGTGGACGTCGCTGTGCAACTTGGTCCCAACCCTATCAAATATCCCTGCACTTACTAATGAATTTGAGAAGATGGATGAATAAGGCTATCGAGAATGGTCTACATTCCGCGGTCGCAAAGAGTTGCAAGTTGCTTTGTGTCCTGCTGAGGTTGAAACGATAGAATCAATGACCTTTTCACCCACAGCATCTTTAGGACAGCCTACCGGGCTATTCACACATCCGGACGGATCGACGACTACAAAAATACGACCAGAAAGCCAAAAACATTTGGTGGCTCAGCAACGTCAGCATTTTTCGCCTTCATTCCGCTGTCCTTTTGGACTCAAGTGGTGGTCTTCACGAATGAATACGCTGATGCTACAGGCAAACCATCGCCGAAGCCAGTCACTTTAGACCAACTGATGAAATTACTGGGTATTCTTTGGTACATGACGTTGGTAGACAAGGGCGAGATGAGAAACTATTGGGCAGATGAAGAGGAGGCATCTATTTTTCCCGGTCCTAGATCTCCTACCCTAGAGTCGATTATGACATGGCGTAGATTTATCTACATTCGCTCAAACTTAAGTTTTCGTTCAGCCGTCTCCCAAGCCGACATCAAACGAGATCCAGCTGCCAGAATAAGACCTCTGATCAACATTCTCAAGTCTCGATGTGTGCGCCATGTTGAGGTTGGCCGAAACGTGGCAGTCGACGAGGCTAGCATAGCCTGTCGATCACAATATGCTCGGCATATTATTGTTTTCAAGCCGCAAAAACCTACAGGAAAGTACCATTTCAAATTGTACGTTTGCTGCTGTTCAACGTCGTGGTATGCGGTAAACTTCAAGTTACACGGCTGCAATAACCTGTTCGATCGACTGGGTGGTGTATTTCCTGATTCAGAAATTGCGAAGCACGCGGATCTGACGGAGAAGTCGTCTGACGTTCGCTCTCACGTGTTGGAAGTTACGTCTACGTTGAAAGGATCTAATCGGATTGTCAACACCGATAATTTTTACACCTCGTGCTTGCTGTTGGAAAGTCTAAGGTCGGTGGGTCTCTATGGGCGTGGCACGGTTCGCTCCGGTAGCAAACATTTTCCACATTTCACGATGATTAAAAAGTAAGACGGAAAACCTCGTGGTTATATGAAGCAAGGGGTTTGTGAAGCAAAGCACATTGTTGCGGCAAGTTGGGTTGACGGATCAATCGTCAACATTGTCTCCAATGAACTGTTTACCGTCAAATAATAGAAAAAGATGTCGCTTTCACCGCTCCTACCTGTATTGGTGAATACAACGCATCCATGCAAGCCGTCGATCGTCATGACCAATTGCGTGGCCGATTCTCGCTAGCTGGTGGTCACTCCTTTCAGAAGTGGCACAAAAAGCTCGCCATGGCCATGATTGATATCGCCAAGTGCAATGCGTATGTCTGCGATAACCTAGCGCGCAACAGCAGCGATGATTCTTCCAGAACCAGAAGCCGTGACCCTCACCGACAATTTGTGACTTCACTCGTACGAGAGATGTTCAATGGGGACTGGAAGAAATGCATGGATACTGACCGTGGCATGGTGTACTCTACCAACGCAGTGGTTCCGCCAACACTACCTAAAGCGCCGGCTACGGCTACATCTGTGACTCCGGTGGATACGCAACAGGCATGCGTAGCAATGGAATCGTGGGTGGTGCTGCAGGGAAGAAGCCGTTCAAAACGCCAGTGCACTGTATGCAGATTTGAATGCAGAAAAGCTACCCAAAAGACAGACTACTGCGAAACGCATGGAGTTTCGCTGTGTAAGCGCTCATATCCCGTTGACCCGACAAAATCGCATCTATGCCAACAAGAATCGTGGACGTGCTGGCAAAAGTTTCACTTGTTTTACTTGCCTAAGCAAGTCTTCACGGTCGACGGCAACTTGAGACGGACGTCTCCGATTTATAAAGCCCAGTATCCGTTTCTGAGGGCTCGTCGAGGTGCCAGCACAACATTTAGTTGTTAAGTTTCTCACCGGTGAATCAACGTTGGGAAGCGAGTGGCGGTTTCTCACCGGGGCCTCAACGTTGGGAAGAGGGTTGCCGGTTTCTCACGGGTGACTCAACGTTGGGAAGAGAGTTGCTGGTTTTTCACCGGTGAACCAACGTTGGGAAGCGAGTGGCGGTAGCTCACGGGTGACTCAACGTTGGGAAGCGAATTGGCGGTTTCTCACCGGTGAATCAACGTTGGGAAGCGAGTGGCGGTTTCTCACCGGTGAATCAACGTTGGGAAGCGAGTTGGCGGTTTCTCACCGGTGAATCAACGTTGGGAAGCGAGTGGCGGTTTCTCACCGGTGAATCAACGTTGGGAAGCGAGTGGCGGTTGCTCACGGGTGACTCAACCTTGGGAAGCGAGTTGGCGGTTTCTCCCCGGTGACCCAACTTTGGGAAGCGAGTATAACCGCATCATGATGGCGGCCAGCACTCCGAGTAATTATAAGTGAGGTGTATTGTGTTACTGGTTCCTGATGTTCCCGAACTCTAATACCCATTCTTGCCTAGCATCTAGATCCTTGCAAGTTTCCCGCCCCTCTGCTCTTAGCTACGCTGGGTCGACTCCTCTTTCTATATATCTGACCTCCGCCAGCACTCCGAGTAGAATAGCAGCACGTCAAGTAGCAGCACGCCGAGTAGTAGCACGCCGAGTAGCAGCACGCCGAGCAGTAGCACGCCGAGCAGCACGCCGAGCAGTAGCACGCCAAGCAGCACGCCGAGCAGCACCCGAGTAAGCACGCCGAGTAGCATCATGCCGATTAGCAGCCATGCCGAGCAGTAGCACGCCGAGAAGTACCCCGAGTAGCAGCACGCCCAGAAGCAGCACGGAGGTGGCTCGCGGGGTCGCCGAGCGATGAATCGAAGCGGCCCACGTTTATGCCTCCTCCAGCAGACCTTTCTCGGACCAGCACACGCAGCCCATCGTACATAAGATCTCGGGCTTGCTTTCTCCTCAGCAGCAAAAATTGTGTAGCTCTTGGGTATGACGATCTTTTGCCGCCGTCTCAACGCAATTTTCTCAGTGACCGTCGCCCACGGTACTGCTCTGGCTCCGACGGTACTGCTCTTGCTGCTATTTTTGCATTGAACCCCCAATCAAAACGTTTCAGTAAAATGGTACCTGAGGTATCTTTTTATCGAAAAGTCGCGTAAAACCTCCCTATTTCTATCATTTGAGACCAATTACCTCTGCAACCTTATGCAATAGAATGGGACTTTAAGTACCATTTTAGGGCGTTTATCTTGAAGTTTGTATGGAATCCCTTCAAACAGTAAATGTATGGCGGTAACGATAGGGTTAAAGGTATTTCTATCGAAGTATTTTACGAAGTATTTTACGCTAGATGAACCGTATCATTCCACTTAAATACGATTTTACTTAGTGTCTCGAGTCTGTATAATACCATACAAAAAACCGAAGATGGACCTGGCAGAGCTGGACTTCCTGGAGCCTTGGTGCTCGTTCATGAAAAGCATCGTTGATGACACAGAGAGCGAGATCAAAGTTTGGCGGTGGGGTCCGAAGTACGAAGCCGCTTTTCAGTTCTCTTTTGACTATCCAAACCTTCTAGTTGGGTCGTCGATTGAGCGTCAGATTCTGCTCGAGAAGTTCCGTGACGGCTGTCGCTTTTTGCTGCGGTTGCTTGGGTCGACGCAGAAGCATTGCTTGTCTTACTGCGGTTAAAACGATGCCATCCTCGGCACAAATGGGTGGATCACGTCTTGGATATGGAGGAGGTTCCAACATTTGTCGAGCTGAGGATGTCATCGCCATACGACCCATCTAGTGATCTGAGTTGGGTGGAGGATGTACTTGTTTCCATTTGTTGCAGTCTTGAATCTCACAACACAAGTCACGAATTTCAGGAAGCGTGGAGAAAGATGGAGTTACTGGCACCTACGCTGAGAGGTGTCAACATTCCAGTACGGATTAAATTGGACGGGTATGATACCAGGAGCTGTGAAGCTTTATTGAGACGTGCATGGGGTGTCATAAGAGACATCCTGGAGAAGGATCAGATCCGCTGGGGTTGGGCCCCGTCGATTTTGGTGGGTCCGTGGCATCCTGCTCAAGAATTGATCGCTATTCTTCATTTCTCTTGGATTCAATCAGACCCTATACAGCGAGTACAACTTGTGGCGAGGACAGTACCAAATACCTGGAGCTTCTTGGTGAAATTAGTGGTCACATCCGGGTTTCGAAGTTGGTGTTGAGGTTGAAGAACGAGCAACCTGCAGATACAGTGGAAACTTCGTGCCGAGCACTGTTGGCGATTCTTGACGGGGATACGTGCACCCAACCCCATTGAGCAAACGGGATGCACTGCAAACTCCGTCCAAGTGGCGTTTGATGAGGGTTTCAATTGGGAACTCAAAGCGTTTTGTGCTGCACTTGCAGTGACGCGATCGTGTCTGTCAATTCACATTAAGCCCAACTGGAAATACAGTCCGGACAGTACAGTTCGAGCGCTGCAGTGGCAATGGCTGGCATACTGGCTGTTCTCGAAGCATGCTCGGACTCGATCCTCCGTCGGAAGAATCAAACTTACGGAGGTACATCTCAGTATTGGAGATGCTAGGGAAATCGAGAAAGTCCTTGCGAACGATTCCCCAGTGCCACCAATCTCTAATGTCAAACATGGAGAAGAAGCTCAAGTTGAACGAGAGTATCATGCGAACACGAGCGCAATGGTCCGAGTGAAAACGATTCGAAGAAATGATTTAGTGACATTAGAATTCTCTGAAGTTTTACGAGGAAAACGGGTTTGTGGTGTGAGAATCATCGGAGACGATGATGGTAGATCGGAGTGGGTGGAAGTTCTCGTTCCTGGTGTTGGTTTGTGTGAGCTCCAGCGTCGCAGTCTCACCCAATGCTATCGTGTGACAACTACCAAGGAGGTGCCTGGATTATCACTGGAGTTCGAATTCGCTTATTCCCCTGGAGCTGCTGCAGGACTTCCGTGTTTGCTACAACTGATGGGGTCGTCTCTGCAATCTCTGCGACTGACGCTTGCTGGTTGCATGATGTCGACTCGTGTACTTGATCCTACGTGGATCATTGTGTCATGCCCCAACCTGGTGGAACTATCTGTAAGAAATCGGCGAATTTCGGCTAAACGCTTTGTTCTTGCCTGTGAGAAAAACGATTGTCGTGTACGTCATCTGGAAGTTGTGTTTGATGATTTATCCGTGGTGGCGAATGCACTGTGTGATGTCTCTCACCCATTGTCGAAGCGCCTGCAGTGGTGGCATTGTCCGCAAGTTGGTCAAGATGAACTGGAATCTCTGCAGACAATGCTTACCACCAATCACTCGCTGGAATACTTGACTGTGCAAACTCAAAGCTACAATAACACGATCCGAGATGGGTTGAAAGGGTATGAGCGAGAAGTGCGGCCGAAACAACTCCCAACGAATTGTAAACTGGCCTTCCTGAGCGTGTTCGTGGTCAACTCGAATGATCCCCCTGCGTTGAAAAAGCAAACGCATGGACATCTAAAGCCAACGCAGTTTCTAGCCCCGATGTGATCTCGAAGATTTTTGCTTTTGCAGTGGAGCACACGTGGCGGAAGGTGAAGGTTCTCCAAATGTAATAAGCCACGTTTGGAATGCATCACATGCACTTTTGAATACATCCTTCATCTCAATTGATAGGCAGTGGTATGTTCCTCGGTAAGAGACAAAATTTCGACAACGATCCGTGTAAGGGAAACGATCAATTAGGGGCCGGTCCATAATTGAATCTCTCCTCCCTTCGTTCGAGAGGAGCGTCTGCGACTTGCAGTAAGTTATTCAACACTTTAATAAACTCCCAAACATACATCTAACTATCACGAACTGGATCGTAGCTTCTTTCAACTCGCAGCGTCATGAAGCCTCCGCTCACATGTACTCGCGGATAGCTGCCGTGATTTTGTGGAGTTTCCGAGACGCCGCATACTGCGCCAGCATGAGGTCATCGGTGACTTTGATCATCGGTTTTGCGTGGTGATACAGCAGCACTCTGGCCACTTTGTCGTTGTCGTCCTCGTTCGAGATGACGGAGATCAGCAGCGGCGTCTGCTGTCGGTCGTTCACAGCGTTCACGGACGCCCCAGCTCTCAACAACATGTAGACGATCGTTGCTCCGTCCGGGACATTGGGACTAGCAGCGTAGTGGAGCGGGTGGTTGCCACGGGTGTCCGCTTTGCGCAGTAGTTCAGGTTCCGTCTCCAGTAGCTTCTTGACCTCCTGCTTGTCACCCTTTCGAACTGCACTGTGAAGACGTGATCGTCCGTACTTGTTGTTAACCTGGTGAACTACCTTCGGAGACTCTGGTTTCTTGTCCGTAGTTGGTAATTTGTTGATGCTGTTGATGGTCAGACACTTGGCTGAGAGAGACCGACCTCGTTTCGAAGCAGTTGTAGGTATCCGTCGGTTTGCTGCTTCTGCTTCAGGAGGAGCCGAATGCGATCGCTCGATTCGAGCTTCGCAAGAGCGAGTGGAGGAAAGGTATTCCCGAACGTGAGTGATGCGAGGCTCCTTCTCCTTGCTCACCGATATCGTTGCAGTCTCGGAGATGGTCACGAGGTGGGGCGAGTACTTAGATTTCGGACGACGCATTGTTCAAGTACTTTGATGTTGTACGTCCCGGCAGCACGCGTCGAAAGTGGAAATGGCTGATTCTGTGACTGGACAATGGTCCGACTCAAGTCGCGGTGGGTAAACTGCAGAAACAGAATGCAGACCATGCGGACATGAGAATCCATCCACACGCATCGGGCTCCGATACGAGCCACGAAAGACTGGTCCACTGGTGATGCAGAGGACCTGCTGTTTTCCAGGCTCTCGACGCCTGGCCGTCGTCGAGTTGTCATTGAGCAGCGAAATACCGACGACTCGCAGATACTCGGACAAGAAATGGCTGGATTAATGCTACGTGTGCATGCGTTAGCCACTATTATAGTACGAGGAGCGTATGATTTCTTATGTCGAGCTTGCAGATGCTGGGATTTCCCGTAGCAAACATGCAAACTCGTTGATGACCGTGTGAAGACGTTGCTATCCAAAGAGGTCCTTATCTACTGTCTGCAGTTAAGGCCAGCGCGTCGACATTAGAGAATCGAAAGCGCGTCGCCGAAGTCAGCTGGAGAAAGTGTTGGACATGTGCATGTAGTGCCCGGTAATGGTGCTCCTCTAGTTGATAGGTGTGCGTTGGTGTTGGCTGTTCCAGCATCATTCGTTTCGTGTTATCAATATGCTATCCTCCCACCTTCTGTCTCCCTTTCCGAGTTGCGGCATAGCGTTACAGGTGGTCGTAAGTGGTGCGGCTGGTTCCTCGACTTACAGTTGAAGACGCTTTCGAAGCATTAAAGGGTTGAGCTCTTCCCAGATACTTCTTGTCCACACCATACAAAACAAAAGTAGTATTATAGATAAAACTTTTGTTTCCTTGTTCGCCCACGACATGCGTCTATGCTGCTGCTCGTCACTTTACGTTTAAGTTTAAAAAACAAGCGGTTGATTTTGTTCACTTGGTCGCTTGGATCATCCCTCTAGTCCGCTGGGCGTGCAAGTGAAGATGCAGTTGCACCTGGTTGGTGAGCTCGGTGAACGCCGAGCACTCAAACGTGAGGAAGAAGAAGGTCAACACGTACTCCGTCACGCTGATCATCCCAAAGAGCAGCACGGCGATCCAGGACCACTTCGACACCACGATGGACGTCATGTGGGTGACAAACACCGCCAGCGCTGCCACGAAAAACGCCACCGCTCGCCACAGCCGCGTGTGCCGGGCTGCAATTGCCTCGTTGCGACCAATGAAGAGCAGGTTCTGCACCTCCTGTAGGCACGCAGCGTCTTCAGCAGCTTTTTCTTCCTCATCCTGCTGCTTGTCCTGTTCACCGTAGTGTGAGCTCGTCGTTGGAGAGGCCTGGGGCGAGTCCACTTCGTCCGTGGACACGACATCGTAGCCCTCCTGTTGCTCACAGACGTGCGATCTAGACTCACTGAAGACAAACTCCGCTCGGACGCCAAAGTGGTCTGACAATGGTGTCTTCTCGCCGCGTGCATCCGTGAAGAAGCCCTTGAAGATGCTGCTCTTCACCAGATGCCAGTCCGGCGCGCCCTTGAGCTGCGTGTCGATCTTGTACATGACGTAGTCCATGCGCATGGGGTGCTCTCCGTGCGAGTACTTGTTGTCCGGACTCGCAAACGTGTGTCCGTCTTCGTCGTTCGTGTCTGTGTACGCGTCTCTCAGATTCAACAATTGTTTGGGCACTTTAAGCTCCAGACAATCCGGAGACGAGTTGAAGTCTCCGCAGAGGATCGTGAGCTTGTTGCGGTTGGTGGCTGAGATGAACTGCGTGAGCTCGTAGCTCTGGCCCGTTCGGTGTCCTTGGTAGAAATCCCCCGGTCCGGGTTTGCCTCCTGTGTTGTAGTTGGCTAGTAAATGAGTCACGTACACGTCGATCTGGCCCGCGGGGGTCTCGACCCGAAGCAGACCCACCCCTTTATTGGCCACAAAGTCCGACTCGTGGAGAGCGTAGGGCCTCCCACTGAGACTGAAGGAATGGTACAAAGCATTAGAAATGGGCAACTTGGACAGAACTAACAACCCCGTGCCGAACGAGTCCGCCCCCATTGGGAACGGGAACCCCACGGCCGGGTTGAAGTAGTGGTAGTAATAGAAACCACTCTGCTGCGCTTTAGAAATGACGAGGTTCCGTTCTCGAAGGTGCCAAATTTCTTGCAGCACCACCAAGTCGTAGTCGCTGGAGATGGCGCTGGCGATTTCAGCTGCTCGTTCTGTGCATTTAGGGGCGACAGGAAGGCCTAGAGCAAGAGCAGTTAGTTCCTATACATCGTTTCTAAAAGGCAAATAAGAAAAGTGTATACAATGTATACACTGTACTGTATACACACCCCAGGCGTTGAGACTCAGCACGCGAAGTCGCACGTGGCGCTTGTCCTCCTCGCCCCAGTCGGGCCACGACGCCCGAGACGGCTCGGGTGTAGCCACCGGGTCCAGGTTGAAGACCTCCAGCAGCACGCGCTGGCGGATGCGCTCAATACGTGCTCCTCCATTATCGACAGCTTTAGAAACGACTTTAGAACTGAAAAGAGTTTTGAAGTGATGGCGACTTGGAAACTGAGTGACCTGAGAATTGTTTTTGGGGGTAAAGGAGGATGGGCCGTGGTTCTACCCAATCACAGGGCGCGTTGGTCGGATCGTCGGGATCATGGACGACGAAAGTTGTTGCGTCGGTATCTGCTGCGATCGACAAGGGAGCTTGGTGCTGGATGTTTCGAGCTCATGAGATTGCGCTCGGTGGCCGACGGCAGGAAGGAATAACGACAGAGGAACGTGTGGTCGTGGCTCTGCGATCGTTGACGTGGACGCGTGTTGGGGTTGGGCTGCGGGTTTACCACGATATTGCTGTCGTTCGGATGGAGACGTCTCCGCGTTTAACAAGATGGATCTTGCCTTGTCACTTCAAATTCAAATTCGTGCCCCGATATTTGTCTCACGAAACGGAACTTCTGCTCGCTTCAGTGCAGGGGTGGGTCTGATGCTGAAGGAGGCGGCTCCAATCTCTTAAATAGGAGATTACCGCAGGTGATGGCGAGGCATCCAGGTCCGTCTTAGCTCGGGAAAACCTGCAGTACGTCACAAATGATACAGCAGTTCTCGGCAGGAACCATGAATTGATCGTGCAAAGCGGCGGAAGAACACGCGCATATTCTCCAATTTCCGATTCTCGTCTAGAAAACGACGATACAAACTGCTAGAGCTGCGCTATGCTTGGGCAAGGGTAACCGGCATAGCGGCAAGAAGTGAGAGCAGCACAGTTTAGACTAAAAGTTTTCGCACACGTCGCACATCTGTCCTATTGGTAAAAACACAGCTCAGAGTGCTGGTCACTTTAATCTTTTCAGCCAATCGTCGTGGCTAAATCTGGCGCCAGATTCAAAGCTAAAGAACGCGCCAAAAGCCGCAGCGAATTAGTCATGGGCGTGCAGGGCCTTCTGCCGGTGCTCAAGAGCGTCACCGACCAGGTGCACGTGTCCAAGTACTCGGGGAAGACTGTGGGCGTCGATGCGTCCGGGTGGCTCTACAAGGGCGCGTACAGCTGCCCCGTAGACCTCTTGCTGGGGAGACCCACCGACGCGTGCGCAACGAATTAACCTTCGTTTTAGCAAATATAAGGTGGAATTACCGCTAAAAAGTGCAATTGTGCCTGTAACAGGTACCTGAACTTCAGCATCCAGCAGATCAAGCTCCTCCAAGAGCACAACATCACACCCATCTTGGTGTTCGACGGGGCTCCTCTACCTGCTAAAGCTCGAGAGAACGCTGCACGAAGCAGGTCCGGAGGAGAGGAATTAGGCTAAAATGCTGCTTCAGGACGCTAAAATTAGGCTATTTTTCTGATGTTCTAGAAATCGTGCAGACTGGAAGCTGAAGGCCAAGAAGCTGCTGCAGGAACAGAACGACAATGCCGATAGTCGTGTTATCTTTTCAGCCTGCACGAGAGCTGTGTCCGTGACCAATGACATGGTCACGAGACTCATTGGCGTGCTCCGACGGATGAACGTCACATTCTACGTCGCTCCGTACGAGGCGGATGCTCAGCTGGCGTTCATGTCCAGGCAGAAAATTGTAGACGTCGTCATCTCAGACGACTCGGACTGCGTGCCCTATGGAGTCAAGACGGTGCTCTTCAAGTTCAGTCAGGATGGATGGGGTAGCGAACTCAAGAGGAGGAGTCTGGGTGCAAACGAAGAGCTGTCGTTCGTTGGATGGTCGGAAGAAATGGTTCGTGGGTTGTGTTTATGAGACTTGAGAGGTAGCTGTGCTAATTTCGGTTTGGGCGTTGTCTTTGAAAGTTTATCGAGCTGTGTGTGCTTGCTGGTTGCGACTATTGCCCGTCGGTCAGCGGCGTCGGCATCATCACTGCCTACAAGCTCATCAGTGAGTACAAGACACCGGCTGAGGTACGGCAAGCTTAGTGCGAAGTTTATGCGGTCATCTCACATTACAATTTTGCTCTGTGTAGATTTTGGCAGCGCTGCAGAAGCAAAAGGGTTCATCACTACCTGATAACTTTTCTGAGCACTTCTACTCGGCAATTCTCACATACCGCCATCAACTTGTGTTCGACCCACGTGATGCGGTACGCCTGAGTGTGTTTGGTGTTTGCAGATTGTGTGTATCTAATGTTTGCTTGTTGTGTACGTTATCTATTAGAAACTGAAAATGTTGAGCCCTCTCGACTTGTCAAAGGACATTCTACCGCTAGTGGATAAGGGGCTTCACTTTCTTGGCAATGTGGAGCTTCGGGACGACGTTGTATCATCCATTGCGTCTGGAAAAATCCATCCGGTCACACATGAAAGCTACGTCTGGAAGGATACTGCTGCTGCAGTCCTGCTGGAGGAACAGCAAGGAGATTCAAATCCCAAGCCAAGCAGGACGCGCTCTTCAACCTCCTCCACGAGTAGCGGGGTGGTGATGCCTCACCGAATCGGCAGTCGACGTCAAAGGACACCTCCAACACCCTAGATGACTCGTCACAAGAAGAAATTACTGCTAGTACGAGCAGGCTCCGAGCTGCGATGTCGCGTGTCCGATACGAAAAGCCAAGACCGTCATCCCAATCCTCCTGGACGCACCTTGACAGCGTTTTAGGTTCCTCGGATCATATCGTCAACTTCCGAAGCCCGAAGGTGAGCGAGAATTTCAGGCCTCTAGCCGCGCTACACAACCCGTTAGCATCGACAGGCGGTTCAAGCATCAGCGCGCAACATCTCAAGGCGTTCGAAAGCCGACCAGCGCGTGACCACATCAAACGTGTCCGAAACCCAACGAACCGAAGACGAGATGGGAAAGGCAGCGGCTTCGAAGGTGAAGTGCTCTGTAAAGTGGATGCAAACAGCAGCACCCACCTCCAGCACAATACTGCCGCAGTCAACAGCGACGCTGACCGTCTGACGGATGAAGAGAGTGCTCCACCACCGCAAGCGAAGCGACCAAAACTCTTCGGCGGTTCCTCGTCGCCACCTTCGTCACCGTCGTCGAGGGCGTCGGAAGCCAGCAACCAGCCGCAACTCATCCGCCCAACACCGTTTGGCTGCGGTGAAATGCCATCAAGTCCAACCCGCAGTGTCAACCTCAAATGGACACTGCCACCTCGTCACTCGCAGCCACGCAGCATCCAAACCGCCCCGAAAGCACGACATAGCTACGCCACATGCGCTGAGGAGAAATGGGACCGCATCCTCGAGGACGAGCTCGACGACCCCAGCCAGGTAAGTGACCACGAGACTACCAGTCCTCCGTCTAGCAAGCAGTCGTCCACCTCCCACTAAAGACTTGAGACTTAGCTAGACTCAACACCAAACATGGAGAAGGTAAAAGGGGTGGTCATTGAGTACACACAACCTACAAGGCCAGCCCTTCCGTCGCCGGTCGAGCTTCGTCGTCTTTGCCACTGCCTCGAGCTGCTTGCAGAGCGAAAAGCCGTCGTCTCCGCACCGCGTCTTCGTCTGCAGTTCTGCTGAAAAGGGTCGGGGGTGGAGTGACTCGGGCAACAGCTACGGGGACCAAGTGGTTCCTGTCCACAGGGATCGGAACGGGAGCCACGAGAGCTGCGCGGGTCGGTGCCTCTCGCGTCACGAAGCTCGTCTCCTCCATGGATTCCTCCAGCGCTCGCATCCAGTGGGAACTGTCGTCGTCCGAGTTCGGAGCACCCCCGTCCACGCCTCCTCGTCGACCGAAGCGGCCGCGTTGATAGTCCCGTAACGGGGGCATCTTCTCGAGGAATTTCAGGTTAGCGGAGACCATGGAGCGTTTGCGTCGCGGCTGCTGCTGGTCGTCGAACTGGTTCTCGCGAAAGTACATGGACAGCTCGTCACCACTCGCGTGCTTTGCAGAGGGCGAAGCTTGCGGGCGTGAACGCTTGGAACGAGGTCGGAGCGCCATGTCGGACGAGTTGGCGTGGGTTTGGGAGTGAAGAACTTTGGCGCGAGGGGTTCGCAGTCGTTTCGCGCAAAGAGACGCGTTGCGAACGCGCTTGATTCCGGTCTGCGCGACACGAGGGCTTTTCCAGCAATGTTTGCCATATGAGCCAAGTCGGGCTCTGGATTGTTTCTGGGGCGGTTCCTGCTCGATTTGTCTGCTGGCAGAGGCGATGGTTGCAGCGCATTTGCACGGGTTTCATCGGGGCTGACACCTTCGCGTACGTGTCATCTTCACCTGTAGCAACTTGCGCCTAGAAAAATGCTACGGAGTCCTTGTCCTTCCAGCATGAAGCAGAAGTACTTCGAGATTCACACACCCTGTAGGTGACCTACCGGTACCTACAGTACCTCCTGATTCCTCTCTCCAGCTGGGCATCGTCCGATTGAGCGATGTGCCGGAGGCACCACCGCGAATGGTGCCGCATGAACTCGGTGAAGCGAGATGGAAAGGTGACAGTGTCT
This sequence comes from Phytophthora syringae, assembly GCA_012656105.1. Classification (NCBI taxonomy): domain Eukaryota; phylum Oomycota; class Peronosporomycetes; order Peronosporales; family Peronosporaceae; genus Phytophthora; species Phytophthora syringae. The sequence goes on from JAAKBD010000016.1 coordinate 164,834, forward strand.
GGTACTGTAGTACTTCGAAGTACTTGGGTGCAGCGTTTGGAATAAAGTTAACGTAGTTTTTCATTCTTGCGTCTCTGCATGCACTTTTCAAGAGCGTCGCACTTTTCCATGGTCAATTCTATCGCTTACAACTTTCCTGTCTACGCAGAGGACGCAGGTTCCAACGGAGTCAGAGGAGTGACTAGCACATCGAGCGGACCCCGAACAGGAATCGTGAGCGAGAAATCGTACGTGAGTTTCCACGGGTCCTCCACAGTTTTGATGTCGAACTTGCTCAGGAGCGTGGCCATCGCCAGCTTCATCTGCATCATGGCGAACTTCTGGCCGATGCACACGTGCTGGCCCGAGCCGAAGCCGCTGTACTGGTACGGCGAGAAGACTCGGAGCTTGCCGTTCTCGTGGTCGATCATGCGGTCCGGGTTGAACTCGAGCGCGTCTTCTCCCCAGAGCTTCTTGTTGCGCGTGTTGCAGTAGGACGAGACCATGATCGTCTCACCCTTTCCAACGAAAGTGCCGTCCACCAGCGTCGTGTCACGCATGGCCTCACGGGCGATGAACCCCGTGGACGGGAACAGACGCACGTTCTCCTTGATCGCAGCTTCGAGGTAAATGAGTTCACGGAGCTGCTCGTGCTTGGGGACGCGGATTTCACCCGTCAGAAGACCCGGCAGCTTCTCCTTCATCTCTTCACGGATTTTCTTCAGAGTCTCTGGGTAGCGGTTCATGTGCACAATGAACCAGCTGAGTGCGTGACCCACCGTGTCCTTACCAGCGAACATGAAGGTCGTGACCATGTCCCGCATGATAGTGGCCTGGTCGTCCTTGAAATTCATGTGCTCCGTCTCCTTGAGGTTGCTCTCCATGAACATCGTGATGAGGTCTCTGGCCTCCATCTTCTCGCCCTTGGCAGCGAGTTCCGCCTTCCTGTTCATCGACTGCAGAATCACCTCGTCGATGAAGTCGTGCACGATCTTGACGTTGTCTTTGAAGACCTTCTCCCAACCAACATTGAAGAACCGTTTGGGCTCCCAGATCCAGGACGGGGTCTGCACACGAACAACGAAAGCGATGGAGGCCAAGTCGAAGGCCTTGAGAAGTTTGTGGTCCTCGTCACTGTCAGGGCCGTTCTTGAGCGTGTCCAACTCAATACCAAAGCCGATCTTGCAAATAGCGTCAGTCGTGAAATGACTGATGTCTTTCTTGATACTGAACGGTTTACCACGTTGGTGGTAGATGTCCAGCACATCGAGAAACACGTCCAGCTTCTCACGCACTGTGGTCTCCATCACGTCCTTCATCATTTGCATGGAGAACAAGTGGCTGGACGTCTTGCGGTGGAAAAACCACGGATCATTGTCCGTGACAATCATACCGTTGCCGAAGATGTCTTCACTCATGTACTGCGTCAAAGGGCCGCGCAGGAAAACGTCTTCCTGGGTCACCATGACGTCTTTGAGGTATTCAGGAGCCGTGAGCACGATCGTCACTGGGCGGCCAGGGATGGAGTACATCCACGGTTTGTTGTCGAACTCGTTGGACCGCTCCAGCAGCCAGTCGTGGAACCGGTCGAGGTTGTTGCCAATGTCGAACAAACTCTTGAAAACGGGCAGCGTGGTCTTGGGCATGGGTGGCAGTTTGCGAGTCTCGGTTGTCTTGTTCTTCTTGCTCTTGTGCACCAGCAACGAGAGTCCCAAACTCACGGCCACCGCAGCAGCAGCAGTGACTGCCAGGTCATTCCGATCGCCGAGAAGTTCCGAGACGGTCTTCATGTCGAGTTACTTGTCAGACTTGGTGGAGCGATTCCGATGGTGTTATCGGCGGCTGAAAAAACGCGAGTGAGACGGAGGGAGCACGCGGCGGAGATCAACAATAGTCGAGGGGTTGTGGAGGCCACATCATGTCGATGTCATGAAGAGAAAGGTCGAAAAAGCTAATCTTCGGAGCGGTGGTGCTCGCCGCGAATGATTGTGAAGATACTGTGAATTTCTGCATGAGCAACGGAAGAGCAATGACCGTCTCAAGCCATGAAACTTACCCCTGGTGACGGAGCTGTAGCCAACCTGTACTGTCATGCGTTGTATGAAGCAACAACCTTACCTCATTGACTTTCAAGAAGAACTACCGCATTAGAATTAGCTTGATCCGTTCGCGGTTGGCTGACTGGTACCTGTATCCGTAGTGCTGGCATTAGCAGTAGAAGTAGCAGTAGGCTTAGGCCGTGAGTGTTTCTTAGCTGGTTTGCCCTTGCCTGAACGTTCATGCCACTTCTCTTCACAGAACGAGCGTGCAGCGTTCAAATACGCTCCCCAAGCCTCTTTACCTTGGGCGTCGTAGATACGAGGAGGCAGCTCGTCTCTTCGCAAAGCATTCTTAATGACAACGATGTTCGTGTTGAACTCTCCGTCACGTACCCCGCGTCTTTCTCCAATAGCCGCATCTCCAAAGGGTAAGCTACCACACCGACGAAAAACACGGCTACCATAGGAAGCTCCGCGTTCTCCAGCAACAACCCGCTGTCATCCATGATGTGGGCCAGTCTTTTCTGAGCATTCGACACTTCCAAGTAGTATGTGTACGCCTTGGCCAACTGTTTCAGAAGCGCATCGACAGGTCGATCCTCTCCTGGTACTTGTCCCTGACTTAGCGCGTTCATCAAGCTGGCACGTATTCGTGCAGCAGCGACATCGTCCATGGTGTCCAGAAACCCGTGAAGTCGACTTCGCAGCACTTTGCCTCGTGCATGAAGCACAATACCGAGCATGATGTCAATCACATCGTGCTCTTCCTTGCACGCCAATACCCAGGACCCCACTTCCTTCAGCCTCCCGTACGCCATGTTCTCTTGCAGTAGCGCAATGTAAAACCGCAAATACTTCAGCCGGTAGTAGTCATACTTCAACTGTCGCTGGTTCAGTTCCTCAAACTTCTTGGCGGTGGGGATATACTCAGAGAACCAGATCGCCACCACCTGAGGTCGTCTCTTGTCGAAGATTGGGGTCATCTCTTTCAGCGCCCGTGCCGCAGCGTGCGATGGCCCCTCCACCGTATCCTCGCTGTAGCGAGATTGCACAGCTTTGAGCAGCGCTTGGACGCTGTCACCCTTGAAATTGCTCTGTGTAAGAGCAGAGTAAAACGTTGACAACCAGTACACCACGCGCGCTAGAACGTACCGCGAAGGATGGAAATATCGGTCCTCGTCCGGAATTGATTCCAGCGCCTCGATAATATTCAGCGCCAGCCAACCTCGCGCTACCGTGATATTCAGATCACGAATGGAATCGTCACTTTCAGCATCCGACAGTAGGGCAAGAATATCGTCCTTCTTCGTAGCGCTTGCATTGCTTGTAGTGTCACTTTGTGCGGTGGTCTTGGAGCCAGGCGAATTTGATATAGTGTTTGAGACTGTAGACGCAACTTTCTCTTGGCTGCTAGCCTTTTCGTCTGTACCGTTAGTAGAAACAGAGTTGGTGTCGTCCTCCTCCTCTGCTTCTTCGTCTTCGTAAAAATGACTGCAAACCAAGCGCAGCGCAGAAATTGATGGCGACTCGCTGAGTATAAGGTCAATCCGCAACGCCTGAAGGGAGTAAAACGCATGGACGAGCGTGCTCCGTGTCTCCTTCTTCACGAGCTGCCTCGGCCTTCGAAAAACACTCGGCCATTTCGGTTGCTGTAGCCAACGCCTCTGGATCGGGCGATTCCTGCTGCCGTAGTTCGCACCAACGTCTTTTCTTCAGTGTTTTACCGATCATGTACAACAGCCGGAAGCGATCTTCGTGGGCATCTTCATTCGCCTCGCAAATCGCCAAACCTCTTCGGAAATACGCCAGCGATTTCTCGATTAAACTCGAGTACATCTCACGAGGAAACAGGTCCACCTCTTTCATGAGAGAAAGCTCCTGCAAAACGTTGTACAACAGCAAGCCGCTCTCTTCGTTGCACTCGATAATAGTGTTCTGCAAGTCTTCCAGCTCTTCGTCAAAGCCATTCTCTTCATCGTCGGCGTCTTCCATGATACTGTTCTTCTCGGCTTGCGCTTTGGATTTGTGCTTCTTAGCGGCCTCTTCAGCCAATTGCCCGGCCATGTCGAAGCAACGGCGTGAAAATTCAATCACTTGTGCTATGTGTGCAGTAACGAACTCCTCGATAGGAATTTGAGGAGTTTGATCTTGTTCCGAGTTCTGTTTCATCTCCTCCTCGGATACGATGGGTTTACTACTGGTTTTGTGCGCACCCACATCGTTCCCTTGCCATGCCTTTATTTTCCCGAACAGGTTCCATCCCAAAACGGCATTCTGAAATGACAGCATGTCGGCCCCAGTAGATCCGTCGGTCTTCTCTTCCGCTGGGTGTCCCAGTTCTCGCGAGAGTATCCTAGTTGTATACCACCGGAATGCTTGAGTTCTTAACTGTCGTCCCAAAATGACCGCAAAGGCATCAGTGGCAGCGTGATACAGCTCCTTCATGGTTTTCCCCAATCGAACCCACGAGTCAATCCGATCAGGATGGTAGTACAAGACGTCCTTCATCAAATATTCTACCCGTTCTCTCACATGTTTTTCCATCTCCATTAGCTCGCCAAGGTTTCCTCGCCTCTTCACCCTTCCGAAAATGAAATTGGCACCCATCAGGTACCACAAATTACCCAAACAAGTTTCATCTGCTGACTTTGACGCTGTACTGCCAAAATCAATAGGTAACGGAGATGCCACGTCCTGTTGTAGCAAACCTCTTGGCGCCAAGTATGCTTCTAATGGTGGAGAAACAGTCGCTGGTTGCTCAGATAAAGCAGCGAAGCTCGAGTCGGAGAGGGCACCCCGTACAGCATAAAGTAGCTTGAGTCGTTCTTTCTTCTGGCCATTGTTTGTTTGTTTCGTTGCCAAAAGTATCGGGATGGCAAAGCGAGCCAGCCGCATTGCGCGCTCATGCTTGACAGACTGTTCTACACTCTGCAGTGAAGCGAACGTGGTTCCCGTCTTGTGATCTTCGCAGCCTGGTAAAATTTGCACATCGTATAGACAACGGTAGCACTGGCAAACTTCCCTCTGAAAACGATAGTCTGCTTCTCCTTCACTGCCATCCTCCTCCGCACTGTCGTCAGGTTTTCTTCATCTCGAACACTTGTTTTATCTTTTACAAACTTGCTCAATAAAAGCGTACACGATGCAAGAAAGCATGAGCTTCCTCGAGAGTCCCCGGAAGAACTCGCCTCAGAAAAGTATGTAAGACTACAGATTCCATGCTGGCCGAGTCGTTCGTGCAAAAGGTGAATCAAGGCAACTAACTGAGATCGCACGGTGCTTGGATCCGGGCGACAGAAACTTTCATACAACAGTACAAATAATATAGCTCCGTTGCCAAAGAGCTGCTTTGGTATCTTGCCATCGCTCCATGCCACAATCTCTTCCTCTTCCTTCATCAATGTGCAACACAGTGTCATTAACGCAGATCGCTTCGGCAGCGGGAATGATACGGAAAGGTTGTCATCGTCACTGAAAGCCCGGTTCAAGAAGCGCAGGATCTCAACGAGAACCACACGGATACGATCACGACGCAGTTGTTTCCTTTTAACAGGATGAGGAACCAGCGTGTACAAACTCCGGAACTCGTCGCTAGACAGGGACCGAATCACGTACAACAATCGAGCCATTGCGTCAACTCCGATCCTTCGATCACCATCACTGCCAAGTCCAACGGTCTCATCAACTTCCAGTGCAGCGCGTATCATCGATAGTACGTCGCTAGGAGAGTCGAAACGTAATAAGATAGATGGTTTTAGACACTTCACGCACAGGCCGCGGAGCAACAGTCGATGATCACGGTTAGTTACCCGTTCACAGTGGTTCTGAGTTAGTTGAGTGAGCAAAAATCCAACGCGGCGAGAGCGTTTGTGCACACCTCATCGAAATTATCATCGCTGGAACTGGGCTCTTTCGCCACCACCAACCCGTCCAGGAAGTCAATCACATAGTAGAGAGTTGTCAGCAAAAATAATACAGCATCTTCGTCCGAAAACTCGGAGCTCTGTCCAAGCGACAGCAGCACCAGGTCAAAGAGTTTTCCATTGTTGCCACAGCGCACTGAGGTGTCATCATCATCAACCTCAAACTCGTTCAAGAAATCCACCATCCGGGGTCCTTGGTTAGCTGGAAAGAAGTGTCCTAGCAAAATCGATACAACCTGGTCATGATCTGCTTCTTCAAATAAACGTCGGGCTTCAGTGCACACATCTGAAAAACGTAGACCAGAAATCTTCTCGTCCAAGATGGCAAGCGTGATTTCACAGTCAGCCTTTTGATTGGGAAGATCAACTCGAAAGGTTTCATCCACGCCACGATCGGTAGTAGCGCTATCTTCTTCACTGAGCCCAGTAAGCTTTTCTCTGCACTTTATGAAGTAATGTTGTGCCATCTGAGGGTTTCCACAGCGCTCATACATGCGCGCCATGAGCCAAAGCAAGCGCAAGAATTCACCTCCTGTTGGACAACGCGCAGTTTCTTCTGAATCCTCCAGCCAACCAAACTCAAACAAAAGTTTTTGAGCCTGGGCTAACTGGTTCTCCACTTGTCTTTGCATCTTACGCCGCCTCTTCCCCCGGCTCGGCTGTTGGAGAAGCATATCGAAGCGTAGCTCGAGCAAGAAGAGCTGCGCACCAAGTGTAAGTCCATTTCCTTCAAACCGACTGCCTTGAATGAACGAATGATCAGCAACGCTAACAGCACTAGCTCGTGTAGGTGTTGTTGCTACAGATGCGTCCAGATCACCGTTGAGTGCCTTCTCCAGCCAAGTAACTACTTGGTGAATTTCATCGTTATTCCCGAGTTTTAAGTGCGACCACTCGCCGCACTGATTGAGGTAGTGCCGCACCCAGTCCAGAATTCTACGAGATGCCTCATTCCCAGACTCGCTGATAAATATCGAGATTTGCGTCGAAGTAACGCATGCCATTTGGGAAGATGATCGTGCCGCTCCTTGCGCTGGTTGATCTCGCGAAGAATTTTGTGAAGACGACAGCTCCGTACAGCTGGGAGATCCTTCTGTTGATGAAGGAAATGCAAACGACGCTATTTGCAACACCGACTCCTTGGTTGCGGTCGAGATGTTAAACTTTTCGCCGACGAGTTCAACATTCAGTGGAGGAAGCCACTCGACTGAGGCAAATTCTGGTGTAGCGTCCCTGTCTGTTTTTCCAATAGCTTCCGGAAGAAACGCACCCAAACGATAAGCCAGGTCCTTTTCGCGGGCTTCCTTGAGTGCAGCCGCATGCTCTTCTCGCAGTCGCTCCTCATTACGACGAGACTTTCGCCTTCTGGGCTGAAATTTCTCCACTTCGTTGGCGTGGTTACCGCTGTCTTGAGTGTCGTTATCGGAGATACCCGTAGAAAGTGGCGTCTCCAACGCAACGGCGACTCGGGCGACCTCCTTATGCTTCGGCCGCTTCACTGGCGGCTGGTCACTGTCATCCTGAGTAACTTTCTTTTCGCCACTCACTGTCTTCTCATCAGGAACAGAGACATCTTCCTCCTTCTCTTCAGTATCCTCCTGCGTTTCATCTCTATCTGGTTGCTGTTCGTCATAACTGACCTGGATCTCCACCGTCGTCCTCACTACATCCACATTTTCTTCCCTATTACTCTCTTCAAACGCTTCCAGCAGAACTTTCCCCAGTGCGCTCCACGACGGCGTCATCAACGGATACCGTCTGGGTCGCATTTTATCTTCCAGTTCTTTCCGCCTCTCCTCCGTCAACAGCTTCCTTCGTTTTACCCCTGCAGCGCAATCTCTTCAAAATGCTGCAGCCTTTTCCTCGCTTTCTTGCGCAACTTTACTTCTCTCGGTGTCGGTAATTTCCTCTCTTTTTACCATCTATCAGCCCCACGGAGGCGCATTTTGAGTCATGTTGTTTAATGTATTCCGCCACTCGACGGTACGCTTGCTCGTCCCCCACCTGGCTCAGCACGTGGGCCAGCGTCTCCACCAGCGGCCAGTACGTACCGTCCACCTTGAAGCCTTCCTCCAGCGCGCGTCTGGCCAGCCACAGCTCGCCCGTCTCCACGGCCGTTGTCGCCATTTGGAACCAGACAACGACGTCCGACGCGTCCAGCGCCAGGGCCGCTGCGAAGGACTCGAGCGCCGGAGCGAAAAGTTTCCCCTCGAACTGCATCCCCGCCAGGTTCTTGTTGCACAGGTACTCGAGCCGCGGGTCCACGGCAACTTCCGCGCTGAGCAGGCGGCGGTAAATGGCTTCGGCTTCGGCCGTCTGGCGCTTCTGCTGGCAGCGCAGTGCCCGCTCGTACAGCGCGGCGTTGTCCGCGTCCTGCGCCTCCTCCGTCGCACGCTCCTGCGCCGCGTGGTCGCGCGCGTCGCCAACGTTCAACGCCGCCCAAGACGCCATAATCCAAAAATGGGCCAAAGGAAGCCGAGAAATGGGTACAGAATTTTTCATTTGATGAAAGATGATGTTGTAAATATATTAAATGTTGATGTTGAACAGATGATATTTGATGTTGACAACTTGATATTTGATGTTGGAAAGATGCTATTTCGTGTTGAAAAGCTGACATTTGGTGTTGGAAAGCTGACATTTTGATAAAAGACCATGAAGAAGAGAAAAGGAAATGGGCATCGCCGTCGCTCCTTCTCGGAGGGGACGTGCAGGCGCAACTGAAGCGCGCGAAGAAGAAGAAAGGGGAGGAGACCCAACAGGTGGGCGCGTCGGCGGCGGCCGTGGCGCATTTCCAGGCGCTGCAGCCGTCAGCGTCCGCTGCGGCGCTGGCCGACGTGTTCGAGTGGATGGGAGACGCCGTCATCGGCGAGTTGGCGGGCCGCTGCCTGCTGTCGCAGTTCCACGGGGCGCCGCTGAGTGCGCGCGTGTTCCGCAACTTAAGACTGGCGGTGGTGGCCAACCGCAACTTAGCCCAAGTGTACGACGCCATGGGGTACGCCGCTGTCCGGCGGCGAAGAGTGAAGGAAGACGGAGCTAATGTTGCAGCAAGCAGGTTCACCACCATGAAGCAACGTGCTGATGTGGTGGAAGCTGTGGTGGGTGAACTGGTGCTGAAGTTGCACGACCAGGTTAAGTTGCAGGAATCAGATGGCTACAGAGCCCATTTGGACGCGGTGGTGGCTACTATGTTGCACATGCACTTTGCAGACAGAACGCGGGCTGCGGAGGAGAAAGGGAGACCATGTTGGCGGCCAAAGGCCCGCTGAGCGTCGCATTTAACCCTTTCTCGTGTCTGCCGGACGAGCAACTGGACGAGACGACGGGCGAGCTGGTGGTGAGGGAAGGAGTTTTTGAACACGAAGCTTTCGAGGAGGAGACGGTGGATGACCCTGTTGATGAGGATAGAAGAGTTATTGAGAAGGGGATTCGACCCCGCATCATCATTTCGTGGCTGTGCAAACTACTGATCAAGTGGAGAATGAAGGGTTAAATGTAGACAAAGTTAAAGTGGCTATGACGCAGCTGGATGAGGACCATATTTTACGCACGTCGAGGGAGATTTTCGAGGTGTTTAAAATCTATGGGATGGCGGTGCTCTCGGAGCGCATGAGTCTGTCGCTGGCGCTGCCGCATGTGTCGGTGGGGCCGACGCACCAGATCAAGCGCTCGGCGATGGTTACACCAGCGAGGCTTACGCGCCAAAGGCAACTCGTTCTGTCAGTTGCAAACCTCGCGGTGTGCGCTGTTTCACTGGGAATTGCTGAGGCAGTTTTGTACGCAGAAGATCGAAGTGGAGATGAGGAGCAAGTGACTGCACGACGACTGCAAGAGGAACACGGGCGTGCGAATACGCTCCGTGCTTTTGTGGGCTTTCACAGCGCTGTTGCCACTACATCCGCCACTGCCAAGCGTCAAAGCAATTGGCTGGTGAATGCCATCTGCACGGCTCTTTACGATGCAGCATTTGCCAGCGAAAGCGAGTTTAGTGCTTCGGCGTTAAGGTCTTCAAAGGTCCCAGAAAGGGAACCACTGGTAGCTATGGTGCGGTCTGTGGGTGAGGCGCGAATGTTCATGAACAGCAAGACGTGCGATGATTTACACGCTCGTGGGGAGAGACCCGAGTCAGCAGCAACGATCGAGCGTCAGCAGAAACGAAAGTCGTCCATTTTGCTGCGGCAGTGCGACTCGAACAAACTGGAGGACTTGTTCGAGACATTAAATGAGGAGCAAGAAGCCCAACGGAAGCGACGTGAAGCAGCACCAGCGCCTCAGACACAGCGAAAGAGAAAACCGAAGAAGAAGAACGCGAATGACGGCCTTGCTGTAAACGCTGGCTGCATCACGCAAACTCTGGAGCGCTTCCTTCACCGTCGATTTCTCTTCTGTCTCGAAGAGATCGTGGTGCTGTTTGCACAGCGCGAAATAGAAGCTTGCCGAGCACAGATAGCCGTATTTGAGCAAGACCTCGAGCCGTGCGTGGAGCAGCCCCAGTTCCGCAAGTGGGAGGTTACAACAAGTACGCTGACGTTGGCGATGCGTGACAGCTTCTTCAGGATGCTGTTGCACGATGTTTGTCAATTCCACGCTGTCGTATCGTCCAGTAGGAACACGCGAGACGGGACTCGGATCACACAGCTTCGACTGCCGCTCCATTACACGTGGGTGAATATCAACACTCGCATCACCACGGAGCAACAGGCTCGCAGCGGACCTCTTTGTTAGCCTCTGAACTGGAAGGAGCTGCTGTTGCTTTTGCTGTCGTTGGACTCGTTGGGAGTACACGTACGTGGTGTCTGGCCGGGATTTTCTCTCTCACCGGAGGTTCAGTAATAAATCCCTGTGGAGTGTACTCTCGAAGCTGCGCTGCTTTTGCTAGCACCACTGCAGCGTGTTCAACCGTGAGTGGATCAGGACGAGAAAGAGGTGATAGCGTAGTCTTCAACACCAGAGAGCGTCTGCCTAACGCGCGACTGACTCGAGCCTCCATGACATGATCCTGGGCAGCTGGTGTCCTGGCGTGTCGAATGCGTGACGCGAACTTCTCCTCGAAAACTCGTTGTCGTTGCTTTTGAAGGAAGTCTGCGCCTTTGTCTCGTCCAACATGGAATTCTAAAGGACTACCCAGTGCTACAGCCACGCCACGGGATCGCTTCTGTTTGCTCCATGGACTTTCGTTCTCAAACGTTAATGTAGCTGGTGCTGACTCGGAGCGACTGAGGGTGATAATGTTTGGATGGGCTTTGACTTTTATTCGAGGCGCGCGCTCATCTGGTGGTTGCTGCTGGTGTGGTGTCGTCTCAATTTGTGGGAGTGCTTCCACTGATATGTCTTTGCAGTCGTGAGGTGGTTCGCTGTGCCGACTTGTGTGGGGTTGTTCAGTCAGAACGAATACATATGGAAGGGTTTTCGGTGATGTTTTCGGCGAGTCTGCCTCTTGTTGCTCCGATTGATGTTGCTGTGGAGACATCTCGCCCTGCCGCTCGTGTGAAAGTAGCAGGAACGAGGAGTCATCTAGATCTTGCCACCAAGCGCTCCGGTCCGTGCGTTTCCGAGGAAATGCTTGGCCGGGTCTCGTTCGTTGCAGGTGTCGATTAAGCTGGACAGGCTGATGCGAAGGGGTGTTGCGCTTGGCAGTCGAAGCGGGCTGTCGGGATTATCGTCATCGTCCACATCACTTGAAGATTCATTGACAGCAACGGTGTCTATCTTGCGAGGAGTTATGACGCGCTCCTCAGATCCTTTCTCTTGGTCCAGTGCTGCTGACAACCCTTTGAACCCCACAATGAGGTCGCAGAAGTCGTCTTTGACTAGCGTGCTTCCTTCAGAAAACCTGTGGATAAGGAATACGGCCACAGCATCAGAGGTGTGGATAAGAACACAAGGGAGGAACTTACAAACGAGCTAGAGGCGCCATCGCATTCTCCAGTTCGACATGTCGTCGTTGCCACATTCGGTCAAGTCGCTTTAGCGCAAACACTGCGTCATCCAAGTCTAAGATGCGGCACATTTCGAAGATAAAAGCTGGTTGCTGGTACTTCCCCAGCACTCGAAAGAGTAAACTGGAGCGCGCGTATTTCGCGAACCCGTTGACATATTTGAGGAAGTTAAGTAACGTCGTCATGTCGGAGAACAACGACAATACTCCTACTACGTTGTTCAAGGTCAACGCGTCGCCAAGTGCTGCTCGAATCACGTCTCGCAACGCAAGAAAATGCTCGTCAAGAGAGAACATCGTCAAGATCTTTGCCAGCCTATTCAGGAGTTCTGAGATCTCTTCCGGGTTGTTCTCCTCAGTCATACCGTACTCGGCCATCATACGCAGGAAGAACCACAAAGGCTCGCTTTTTCAACAAGCGAAGGAGTGACATATGAAACTCTGGATCAACTAAGCCGATGACGCGACTGAATGAAGGACTCACAGGTTCACAACTTGGGCTGCACATCTCCGCGCAAAAGGCCCCCACTGTTCGCTTGGGCATTTTCACGAGTCTGGAAAGAACTAAAGCGCGCTCGTGGATGTTTAGCTGTAGCAAGAGCGCTACAAGACTGACTCGGATGTGGATCTGCAAGGGGTTGAACAGTAGCACTAGCAGCCTCAGTGCCTCGTTGTCTTGGAGATTGGATGCTACTTCCGCCAGATTTTGAACATCGTTAGCTCCGTCCAAAGCTCGAAGCTGCTCAACGAAAGATGAACGGACTTCCCACGACATTCGGTGAAACAGCGCGACAAGCTGGTGCATTAATTCTGGTGGCACACGAGTCGAGTAGCTGATGATGCGCAGCAGAACACCCTTTTCAGGTCGATCCGTGAGCATTTCAAAGAGCAGGGTTCTGATGGGAACGGGTAGCTCTGCAGCAAATATGACGAGCTCTCGACTAGAGGCCTGGTTCATCATGTCCACAGCCACAGTGACAAACACCTCCAACTGCTCGGCAGTAACGTGCTGTGAGCCCATCAATTTCGCGAACATTTTGTACTCCACCTTTGCGAGCATCAACAGTAGCTGGAAAAACGCATCGAGCGCTTCAGTGGGCCAAACGGACATTTTTGCTAGCAGGCGACAGTTTGCATCACTTGGCATGCTCATCATGAGACGAGTCAACGCTGTTTGCTCGGGCATTCTTTGTGTCCGTAGGAAGAAGAGCAGCTTATCGTATTCGGCAAAGGGGATTACGCGCAGAAGTCGAAGTACTTTGTGGCGCGCGAGCTCGCATTCACAGAGGAACAACAAGACCTTAACGTGAATGTCGGTGGATGAAACGAGGTCTCTGTCAGTCTGATCGAAATGGTTTGCAAGGATATCCCGACAAAGTAAAGCCTTGTCTTTCTTATCGAGGCCGCCGAGCATTTGAAGAACGGTGATCACTTTATCATCACCAAAAATGGAGCAAGTGGAGGCGTAAAGGCTGAGTAGCATTTCATATAGCGGCAGAGTTTCTGTCCCCGGCATTTCTTCGACTAAGTTCACAAGAGCTTCTCTCCAATCGAGTCGAATCGCGAGGAATAACCGCAGAAAAGGTTGTAGACACTGTAGCTCGACGAGCTCGAGACCGCGACCTAGGACTATCAAGTCTTCTACTGAGTGAACGACCACGCCGTGCATGAGTTGCTGCGCCATGTCACTGGGAAGAGTCGAGAGCTTTTGAATCACAATGTCAGCAGACGTAAGACGGGCGAAGAGGAACAGCTTGAGGAGGAAGTAACTTCCTCGTAAGTGTGACGGATTTGCGAACGGATCGTCTTGATCCTCCTCTTCTTCTTCAGTGGACCCCGTATTCAAAGGGGAATTGGACGTTGCAACCATGAGGTCGAGAAAGCGGAGCTGACTTTGGGCCGAAAAGGTGAGAAACAGCAGCAAGAACTCGACTTTCTTACGGCCGAAGTTGAACAACGTCGTCACAAACACGTCAATAGCGTTGGACTCTGCAGGTGCCAGGGCATCCAGCATCTTCAACAAGTCGTTCTTGGGAAAGAACGGCAGTCCGCGCTTCACGACCAGGTGGATCATTTTCTCGTTGTTAAACTTTGCAAAAAGTGTGATCAGGATGATAGTCGGGAATTCCTCTAGCAACAGTGACAGCTCACGCCGTAGCACCACATCAAGATCCAGCAGCTTGACGGCAGAGATCCCCGTGGTCTCGTAAAACCTACCCAGCTTTTTCAACGTACTGGACGTTGTGGACAAGAAATTGCTGTTGTTTGACGCAGCAAGAAGCTTGTGGATTGCATCGATCAGTGCAAGTCTCGTGGAGGGATCAAGAGGTCGTAGCAATCCAAGCCACGTCAGCATACAGTGCTCTTTGATCGCTCTGCTCATGAAATGCACAGCACTCTGGTAGCCTGGTCCGTACACCATCTCCCCATCAACTTCATCTTCGACTGCAGCATGCTCCAAGTCATCCAGCCAATTGATCCACTCTCGCAGCTCCGGCAGGTCCTCGGCAAACAAGTCGAGAAACTCTTTCTGGAACTTGAACGACAGCGTCATGGCCACAACGCAGTACGTGGTGGCTCTGGACAACCCCAAAGTTTGGTAAATCTTCGTGAGAAGGCTACGGTCTCTGCTATCTGCGAAGGAAGCGTAAAAGTGCATGAGTTGCTTCATTACGGTGCTACTGTCACCTCCAGGAGACTCGAGACTGCTGAGGTGATTGCTGCGTAGTGGTCGCTGGCGATCGTGGGATGCTATATAGTGGTGCATGCGGATGAGGTCCTGCAGATAATGCTCCACGTCGTCTGTGGGGTCGAATTGGTGGGAGAACCACGAAGTGACATTGGAGAGGGACGAAGAAGCCTGCATTGCGCTCAGGATGTCGGCTAACTGGATTTGTTGCGGTGGGCGGAAGCGGCCACCCACCATGACACGCAATTCCTCACTGCTTGATGACTTTCCCAGCCCCAGGAGGAACAAGATGCGCGCAGGAGGTGTCCCGGGTACATCATGACTATCGGATGCCATGGCAACTGCGTGTCAACCTTGGCACTGGTTTAAATCCTGATCATTTCTCTATTCAGGTCACTTGAAATAGCTCTCGAAGTCTATCTCCATCAGAAAAATAATGCCAGTTGGAGTTTCCTTTAGCTTTGACGCATTTCCCAACTGCCGAAGAATCTGTACAAACGGTGGCATCGACAATGGGGGAATCGAGGCCAAGAGGGAGAACGGGACTTTTTCTCCGAAAAACGACGGGAAGACATGTTCTCTCGGAGATCCCTCTCATTCTTCAATTTGCTCTGGCGTGGTCAAGCCGGCTGAAGCCACGATGTCTTTCTTTAAGCGCCCATCGAAAAGTTCTATTCGAGCGGATGCGGCTCAGGCGGAGCTGGCGAGGCTGCGCGAGCAACTGAATGCCACACCTGCGAAGAAGTTCTTGAAATTCAGCTGCAAAATTGGCTGGTGCACTCATGCTGGCAAGTGTGACTCGGTTCACGACAATGAACTTCGACTCTTAAAGAACAAAGGGAAGCGATAGAGCGAGAACTGAGGCAAATGCAGAGCTTCAGCGTGCTCCGAAGTGAAATGGAATGCAGGATCGCAAGGCGGAGAAGCAAATGAGGCTGAAGTTTCTCAAAGCGAACCATTTTGAAGTGGTGGTTGTGATGGACTGCACTGGGTCCATGGATCCGTGGATCGAGAACGCAAAGTCTACACTCGTTTCAACTCATTGACAACGTCAAGCGTGATCACCCCTGCGCGAACATTCGGGTCGGATTTGTTGCCTACCGCGACTTCTGCGACGGAGACAAGCGGTTGCAGATTCACAAGCTGACAAGTAACGTGAAGTCTGTACGATCTTTCATTTCAACGCTTAAGGCATTTGGCGGAGGTGATGGCCCAGAAGACATCCCAGGTGGACTTGCAGCTGCGATGGAAATGCATTTTCAAGCTGACGCGAAGCGCATCGTACTTGTGGCGGATTATCCGTGCCACGGCAGCAACTTTCATGACAGTTTCGACGATATGGACTACAAAAGTCAAATTGAGCAGAGTCCTGATATTTGTTTCCAGATGAGAGAGCTCGCAAAGCGGGGTATCGACTTCACGTTCATCGAGGTTAAACCATGTCGAACCGCCAAGATGGCAACAATTCTTCAGGGAGAATTTACCGGCACAAGAAGCCAGGACGGATTTGACCGAGAGCTCCAGAGGGTCTCGTTGCCAAACGCACGAGATGCTGTTCGCTTCGCAAGTATTATTCATTCTTCGGCAAGCTCCTCGATTACTGCAAGTAAGGAACGAACCGTGCTCGCAAGCTCGAAATGGCGGTTAAGGCTCCCGTCTTCGGCCACCAAGAGCGTCCACTTCCTCGTTTATCTCTCGTGTTGGAAGAGGAGGAGGGAGAGAAGGAAGAGGTCACATTTGCTCCGCCACCTGCAGTGAAAACACTTGACTGGAACGAAGTGTACGTCTCCTGTGATCTTCCTGCTATTCGTCATTCGCTTCACTTCCAACCAGATGAACATGTTAACTGGACGGATTTGAACTTGAAACATACACAGCAAGACACGACAATCCGCTTAACTCGAACCTGCTTTGCCAAAGGAGCGCTGCGGTCTGCTCACGCCATATACGATTGCAAGATGGACAAGTATCTCGTGGCGAAAATGTACTTTGGAAAAGCTGCTGCGTCGAAAAGTCTTTGGACAATGACGTGAAGATGCAAATTGTCGCCAAACGACTTGCTACGGAGTTTTCACTGTCCGAAGACGTGGAGAATGGTGTCGACTTTATTTTCACCTGCTGGTACGAGATCAAAGACCCGCTTGGAGCAGGCTTGAGCTCTTCGAAGTCCATGTTCACCGCCGAGCCGTACATTGAAGGCGAGTACAAGAAGTTCAACAATAACAACGGCTGGCGTAGTTGTAGTGGCTTGAATCGGAGCGACTCTGCTCAAGCCTTCAGCCATTTTACTTGGCAAAAGACACTCGGTCAGCTGATGGTCGTGGACCTCCAGGGCGTTGGGTGCATTTTCACGGACCCGCAGATTCATTCGAAGCAAGGAAACGATTTTGGTTGTGGGAATTTGTCAGACGCTGGAATGGCCGCGTTCTTCGTCACTCACGAGTGCAATAACGTGTGCAGAGCTCTGGCACTGAAACCTTTCAAGAGCACAGGACTGGGAGCGGACAACGCAATGGAAAAGGTGACAAAGGTGGCGAACAAGTCCATGACCTGCAGTTGTCCATTGTGCGGTGGCATCACCATTGTGTCGCGCGGTGACTTCATCCACGCGTATCGAGAAGGGCGCGAAGTGTACTGCGAACCATGCGTCGCGAGAATGAAGACGAAACTGCGTCTCAAATGCCGCGTTTGCAAGAAGACGTTCATGTTTTCGCCCTATTGGCACGCGATGAAAGGGATCGCAACCCCACGAGCTGTAAGTCGTGCGTAGCAGACGACGACTAACTGACTTTCAAGAAACTGCACTGCAGTCAAGATCAACCAAATGTCAAGAAGAGTAAGCGGAGACTGGCAGGTGCATTTCATAACTCGATTTTCTTGAATAACTTTGTATCACGACCCATTGGGCCAGTAGAATGAGCACGATGTTCAATTGGTCTCTTACTGTGACGCCAGAAGTTTGCCACGATGAAGATGTCTTCAAACGGACGATGTTCACAAGTTCGACATCCGTTGGAGCTCACGTACGAGTTCCCGCTCACCATCACCGTCATTGAGGGCGTCAAACATGGGCTGAACGTGGAAATCACGCCGTTGACCCCCTCGGGACCTGTAGCCTCTGCATAGGAACTTTATACTGAGATAGGAAGCAATTCATTGCTGCAGGGCAGCCCAACAAGGGTTAATTCCGTCGGTTATACCGGCGTGCTACCGGTTTCTAGGCGGGATCCAGAGGCTTTATTGTCGTCGCCCATTTTATACCGGTATGTACCAGTTGGCAACCGGTTTCAACGGGCGAATGAAGACGAAGCCGTTGACCTGGAACCGGTACTGTGTTAGACAACTTAGCTAAGCGCAATGCAGAGCCAGCGCGTCTCATCATTGGTTGAAAATCTGCATCACACGCCTTCGTTCTTCCTCATTCCAGAATTAGCCGCGTCGAGAAAAGATGGTGAAGCACAGCGAATAGACTGACCGCTTCTTATCTCGGTCCTCAAACACTTTATAGACCCGTTTCTCCACTATCTCTCCAAGCTCTTCGATTGAGCTTGAAGCAGGCACACCAGCCTGCGACCTAGCTTCCGGGGAACCTCCACCAGCACGTGAAGTTGTCTCGATTGTGGGGTGGGCAGGTGGTTTGCGTCCATCACGTCCTCAATTGTCCACGTCGCCCTTATCTTGTCTCCGTCAATCAGCGTCTGGACGTCAGGATGAATCCTCCCTTCCTCCAACTGGAGCACACCAGGGTCGTCATCTTGCAGCCACGCGTCGCCCTTCTTCGCCAGGAAGAGCTGCAGGTTCTTGGCGTCACAAGTGATTGACGCCGAGTTATCATTCTTGATCGCCTTCTTCACGTCCCCACCGACTGACTCGTGTCGATGTCCACTGGGAACGCGCTTCCCGCCACCCCAACGATCGCACAGAAGACCTTCTAGCAATCGGTTGCCAACCGGTACAAAAATGGCGACGACCGGTTGCCAACTGGTATGTACCGGTACAAAATGGGCGACGACAATAAAGCCATATCTCTGCACGAGGTTGGGCATTACCGTATTTCGCATGTAGAGCGATACACTCGTGTTAAAAAGGGGTAGGTAATCCGTCAAAAACAATGCTTCAAGATTGGTAAAGTTCATAAACAAAAATCTCTATCTTTAGACAACTGCCTCTTCGATGATGAACTCGAAGTCGCTGCTTTCGTCTACACATTGTCCTTCTAGCAGCGACAGTTTCTCTAGTTGCGCTATCAGCTCGCTCGACGCAACACAGCTCGCACTTGGCTTGAGCTTGCTTCCTCTAAATCCATTGGAAATAATCGTGGCAGACAGAGAGGCCCATGAACCTTCAATCCAGTCGCATATCTTGGCCCTATCTGGGGCAATCAGCTTGAACTTCGTGCCAGCAACTCGAGGCCTCGTGATCTGGTCTTGCATGTCGGCATGCCAAAGCTGACGCAGACGTGCCTTCAATGGAAAGTTCCAAGCCACGTCAGCTGGCTGGGAGACAGACGTCGCGCTTTTGGGGACTTTCATGAGGACTACGTTGATTGATGTAGCGTAGTCGACCACTTGTTGGGTCCAATGACCGCTAAAGTCATCCCACAGCAGCAAAATAGGCTCGTTTGGGGAGGATCTGTGCCCAAAGTGGCGTTCTAGAAAGAGAACCGACAGATCTTGGTTCCACCACCCTGAAAAGTATCAAAATAAATATTGGTGAGTCACTAAATAAAACAAGCCTTCAACCACAGCGTACCTTTGGTATTACCGTAGACTGCCAAATCGTGGCTCGCTAAAATGACTTTGATGTCATTCCAAATACGAACGCCGAACCCATTGCGTTCCTCAATGTTTTTTTCTTGGGTTGCTTTGTTTTTATGGTTTCGCTTTCATCACAACGAAAGGGGTGTACTTATTACCGTCGCTGTCGCCCAGCAGCATTGTCGTGACGCGTTCCTTCGACGCCCCACTGCAACGAACCCAGACGGTCTTTTCCCCGCGCTTGGCAATAGTCTTCTTGGCTACGTATTCGAAAAATACCGCTGCATCAATCAGAGTTAGAAAGCGTTAATTGCGTGTAAAATTAGTAAAATGGGCAAAATAAACTCTAAAACTTCGTTACCAGTCTGATCGGCGTTGTAAACGCGCTTGATGCCAAGGTCTTGCATTGTAGCAGCAACACGGGCTGAAAATTCTTCTGCAATCGCGGCGAGGTCAGGAGGACAGACTTGGCCCTGGCGAGTTGGAGCGCGTAAGCTAAAACGGTGGCGTTTTTAAAGCCGCCGACCCATTTGTCGGACGCTTCGAAGTCGTTGATGTCGGCGGCTTCAGCGAGCTCACGGGCTTTCACAGTCAGCATCTGTACTGAGACAGGAACTCCCTCGTCTCGAAGCTGGTTGACCCACGCTACAATGCTTTCCTCTGTTTCCTTACATAGAATTGAAGACGTCCCTACCTCGCGAAGCTTCATGTGAGCTCCCTTGTGAGCACAAGCAGCTTCCTCCAGCTTGGTTTGCTCACGTCGCCAGCGCAGAATTTGGACCCGCTTGCTTTGATACGACTTATCTGCTAGGTTGGGGTAGAAATGAGCAACCGTGGCCTTCATATCACCCGAACGTTGAAGTCTCCCCAGAACCGCTAGCTTCTTGTCGATGGATTCCGCATGGAGCTTGTACTGCTGCACGTGGCGGCCACAGCCGCCGCGCCGGGGCGCCCTTTAGGCTTGACACGAGCCATTCACTTTTGCTGTGAATTTTCTAAATCAAGTGTCACTGTTTTCAGTTTAGTGTCATGTGTCGCTCAACATGCGATTTTTTGGGATTGCTGTTCTGAGCAACGATTGGCTAGAGGAAGGGTGTATCGCTCTACATGCGGTATCGCTCTACATGCGAAATACGGTATAGTGTGTTTGGGTCATACAGTGCATTACTACATTACTATAGTAGTACAAACTACATGTAGACAGCGTTTGAATATAAGGTTCTTCATGGTTAGATTCCAAGAAAACGATGAACTAAGCATACATGTGAGCGTACATGGGCATCGACTACACTAGCTGCTGCGCGTACTCCATCCGCCTTGCCATAAGAAACTCTGGTTCCACTACATCGGCCATCAACTCGTATCTCTCCATCATTTCGTCTGCACCATTATCAGGCATTGGCAAAAAGTCGTCGCCATTTTCGTTCCGGTGTACTTTTAAAAGTATACTGTACCAGCTTGCAGCCTTTAGTACCGCCCCGCAGTGACCTTATAGCAACAAAGCATGCTGCGCAGGAGATGCGCCCTGAGCTCACTTGGATGCCGGTGGGCATCAAAGAGTTGTTTTGGCTATACTCCAGGAGTATTTGAGTTAATTGGCATCAGGTGCTATACAGATCTGTATATTTCCTATCTCAGCATTCGGTAGACTTGCGCTTGGACTTGCTTTTAGCGTGGGATTTGCACGTCTTGCAGCTGGCGGGCGCGTACCAGTAGGGCAAGAAGTTGAGTTTCGCCTTGCAGACGCTGCATCCCCGCGTCTCGTACTTGTCTTTTCTGGCGACGCACTGGTCACAGTACACTTCGCGTCCCTTTCCGTGCGCTTCAATGAAGTGGCTGTGCAGAACACTCGTGATGGCCCCACAGAGCGGGCAACTGCAAGTCATGCTCTTGTTTGCCGCAGGTTTCTTCGTCTCGGAGGGCATCGAATCGGCTACTTTGGAGCCAGCTTTGCGTGGCTTTGCTGGTGCCAGTTCCAGAGCTCTGCACACATTATTGCACTCGTGAGTGACGAAGAATGCGGCCATTCCAGCGTCCGACAGGTTCCCACAGCCGAATCTGTCGCCTTGTTTCGAGTGAATCTGCGGGTCCGTGAAAATGACCCAACGCCCTGGAGGTCCACGACCATCAACTGGCCAAGTGTCTTCTGCCACGTAAAATGGCTGAAGGCTTGAGCGGTGTCGCTCAGGTTCAAGCCATCGTCACTGATCCAGCCGTTGTTGTTGTTGTACTTCTTTACTCGCCTGGGATGTACGGCTCAGCGGTGAACATGGACATCGAAGCGCTCAAGCCTGCTTCGACCGGGTCTTTGACCTCGTACCAGCACGTGAAGATAAAGTCCACTGCGTCTTCCACGTCTTCGGACAATGAAAACTCCGTTGCAAGTTGCTTGGCGACGATCTGCATTTCCACGTCGTTTTGCAGTGAGCTCGAAGATGCGGACGATACCCCCGCCGCCTTGCCGAAGTAGCATTTCGCTACAAAATATTGCTCCATGTTGCAGTCGTGCATGGCGTGTGCAGATCGCATCGCGCCCTTCGCGAAAGAACTTCGCAGCAACCGGATTTTCGTTTCTTGGTGCGTGTGCTTCAGGTCCAAATGCTTCCAGTCAATGTGCTCGTTGGGTCTGAAATGGAGTGAATGGCGCACAGCAGCGATCTCGGAGGAGCCATCGACTGCGCTCCAATCCAGTGCTTTGACTTCGGGCGCTGCTACGGTACGACTTTCAGCTGGTGCTTTGTCCTCTTCTTCATCTTCCTCCTGCACGTACGATAAACGAGTAGTAGCCCGGCCGGTTGGTCCATAGTGGTGGTAACTAGACACTCCCAGAGCAATCTTCGAGCTCGCAACGATGCTTCTTCCCTTGCTCGCTGCAATTGAAGAGCTTGCTGAAGACCGAGCGACGCTCGCAAAACGTGCCACATCACTTGCATTCGACAATGGCACGGTCTTGAATTTCCGTTCAATTCCATCATGACTTTCGGCGACGTTGAATTCATCCTGAAGAATCCCCACCATCTTGGCTGTGTACGTCGGTTGAATTTCGATGAACGTGAAGTCAATGCCCCGCTTTGCCAGTTCTCTCATCTGGAGGCAAATATCGGGGCTCTGCTCGATTTGGCTTTGGTACGTCATGTCGTCGCTCGAGTCATGAAACTTGCTTCCATGGCACGGCGAGTCTGCCACAAGTACAATGCGCTTGGCTTCGGCTTCGAAAGGCATTTCCAATGCAGCTGCGAGTCCACCAGCGATATCTTCAGGAGCGTCGCCACCGCCAAATGCTGTGAGAGTTCCGATAAAGCATCGCACAGCGTTCACATCCGCCGTCAATGTTTGAATCTGCAGTCGCTTGTCGCCATCACAAAAATCGCGGTAGGCAACAAACCCCAGCTGAACATCGGCATTCGGATGATCTTTCTTAACTCCATCAATGATGGCGATAATCGACGATTTCGCTTCTTCAATCCAGGGACTCATTGATCCCGTGCAGTCCATCACAATCACGAGTTGGAGTGTATTCGCCATCGCGTACTTGCGACGCATTTCCTTCTCAACTTTCGTGATGTTGCTGGCCATTTCACTTCGGATTTTGCTAAATCGACGCATATCCTGCAGCTCACGGTCCTTCTCCGCAAGTCTTCGCCGTAAGAGATCAGGATTGTCTTCGTGGGCATAAATGCACGCCTCTCCATATCGGCATGAATCCTAGTTCCAGTACACCGAGCATTTCTTTTTCTTTGGCTTGGCGCGACGCAACTTGGCCAATTCTTCTTCTGCTGCGTCAGCACGCACGGAGCTTGCCGACTTCGCTCCGAATGACGCTTTTCGCCACGGTGTATCGGCCGCACCGGCACCTTTCACTTCTTCATGGGCGTAACAGCAGGCATCGCCATATTTGCACCACCCTCTCGTCTCGAAAAACGAGCATTTCGTCTTCTTTTCAGGTTTATCTCGAGCTTCTACAGTCTCAGCTCGCATAGAACTAAATGACGCTCTTGGACTTTCGCGAAAGCACACTTCACCGCTTCGAGCAGCTTCGTTCAAAGGCAGTCGTGCACGTAGATTGGCGAGTTCGGCTTCTGCCGCATCTGCTCGAATGGAGCTAGCTGAAGGTGTCTTCTTCGGTATTTCGACCTTCTTTGACGAGACAGCGTGTGTATCAGCGGCTTCTCTGGCACGCATTTGCTCACGGAGCTTTTTCAATTCTGCCTCTGCTTCATCGGCCCGGACGGAGCTTTTCGATTTCCCCAAGATGAAAAGAACATGCTTAGCTGCGATGCTTCTTCCACTTGACCCAACGGCGAAAGATTGACGAATGAAAGTTTGAACGGGACAAGTTCCCTACGGTTTGGGAGAAGGGGCTTGGAGAACTCTTCTTCTAAACGGCGACCTGCTCTTCTCAGGCCGCCGTTTAGAAGAAGAGAGCTGCAATGCCCCTTCTCCCCAACCTCAACTAACGGTCTAGACGAGCTGCAATTTAATCGTCGCTTATTGAGCATGCAAGTTAGTCCCATTTCCATTTTGTTAATTCCCAACCAACGACGCGATCCCTCCACGACGTTCACAATGGCCCAAATGTCGACATCACAAAATTATTTCGTATCGGATATCGGATAGGAACGACGCTTTGAAGCTTTTACATCGATCGGATCGATGCCTCAGTCGCGAGCGTATCTCGCGCAGCCGATCTCTTCCTTCCCAACTGCGGACATCTTCTACGATTCAGACAGTGAGGATAGTGACAGCGACTTGGAAGAGCTCTTCAGCGCTGAGGACTTTGTGACGGTATCCGAAGATCTTCTACTTGTGAAAACGTGTTGCTTTCACCCGAAACTCGACGCCACTGGTCTCTGCGCTGCATTCCAGCGAGAATTTGGTGTCGTGAGAGCTTCGCACGAGCTGGAGACTCGACTGAAGAAACTACAGGCACCCGAGCTTCGAGCTTTATTCGTACTGTATCTGAAAGCTGTGAGCCTGGGGAAGGGATCCCAGTACTCAACCAGTTCCGGATCGGGTATTCTACCAGAGGTTCAGCATTTCTTGGAAAGTACAAGAACACCATGCGAGACCCAGCTCTTCCAAATGATGTACGACCTGGACAAGTCCCAGCACGAAGCATCCGAAATGCTGGCAGTCGACGTGTCGGGTAGAAACTTCCCCAAGTACTCGCGTTCAGTGTCCAAAGCAGAACTTCGTCGGTGCTGCAAAGGGATCGATGATCTGTTCCGCCGACAGGTGGTTGGAGAAACTACAGCGCCAAATCAGGCGTTCACGCTGTATGCTGCTCAGACTCTGAATGAGAGCTGCTCCTCACGGACACAGCTCCTCGCTATGATTCATGTGCCGTCTTCAACCACTTCGAGCAGCCCATCGTTGACCGTCTTGTCATGTTCGCAAAAGACCCCGACCTCGTGGAGCGCTTGGCTCTGCTGAGACAGCAACAAGTGGAGGCAGGTCGCATCAAGCAACAGTTCTCGCTGCAACTTCGATCCATTTCGAGACTCGGCCTCAAACAAGTTGAGAAGCTCGAGCAATGCAGACCCAAGAGTTCGAGACGATCAAAAGTCAACTGGAGAAAACTCTCGAAGCGGATCTGCAGCATATTCGTCAGATGCACACAGCGCTGCTCAATCACGAACGAGCCAAAATCAACGCCAAATACCAAGAGCAGAAGACCGTTCTGAGTGACAAAGTCAAGTGCATGCAGCGGGATGTCATGACCTTGCAGAAGAAATGTGACAGCAGTGGGGGCATGGCCTCGAGCGCCTTATCATGAATACGTCACTGCAAGTCGAGAAGACCTTCGGTACGAGTGAATATCTGCTGCGTTTACTGATTCTGGCGGAAGACCTGAACGCAGAGCCTTTGCGGCGCGCATTGATACATTATATCAGCGAAGAAGACAAATTACCACAGTTCATACTTCGTCGGGAGCTCACGAGCAAAATGGTGGCGGAGACAACCGTTCTCGCAATTCTCAAAGAGTCAACCACGAAGGATCTCCGTGAGGTTGAAAGCTACGGAGCGAGCTTCCTGCACCAGGACTTGGTGACACGAGAACTCCACACGCGGAAAGTTGAGTTCGGGCGCTTCTTAGCTGGTCTCACGAATGACCGCCTTCGAGCAGCTCGACGATATACCGTGGCGAAGAAGCTCAGTAGCAGCAGTGCCACCAACCCGAAATCTGAAGCTTCTAATCCGCTTGAGAACCAAACGGAGCCGGTCAATGACGATGGCTCGCAGCATGTGATTCTGGACGCTGAATTTGACCGCTTTGCTCACGCACTACAAGACTTCCCTGACATTCTGTCGCAAGAGTTTACACGTCGTCGCGAGTTTTCGAGTGTGAAAATGGATAGCACTGATATCGAGCAGTTTGTGAGCTTCGCAGCTGAAGACTGCGTGTTGCAACTGGAGGCATCGCAGCGGTACTGCACTGTGCGCGCTACGAAGGAGCGTCGACGAGGCGAGTCTGGGAAATGGATGTTCGAGGTGAGTGTCGACGTTTTCGATGGAGACGGAGAAAGTTTGCTCATCGGATGGGAAATTCCTAGCCTGCAACCGCTTCTACTGCCACCAACGTTAGCGAGATGGCCTTATCGCCCAACCATAAAACTCCTAGTCAAGCAACGGCGGGTTTTGTAGTGCCTGGGATATCGCCAAGTGATGATGGACGGAGCTTCGGGGTGACATGGCAAGCAGATGGAGGTCTTGACATGGGGATGCTCCACGCTAATGGTGTATCGAAGTCGGGAGTGCCGAGTTTTCGAGCGGGAGATGTCGTCGGGTGCACCATCGACCAGGACTTGGCGGTTCCTCAGCTGCGATTCTACTTGAACGGAGATCTGACACTGCCATTACGCCGTACAGCTACGAATTTCGGCCGTGGTGGAATGCTTTCGATTGCTGATGCGTCTACTGCATCTGAAATCCCTCCCAGCTTTGGGATTGCGGTAACGAACCCAGCGTATCGACTGGTTCCGGTAGTCTCAATGTATTCGTCAAGTAAGAAGCCACAGATGCGAGTGACTTTCAACTTCCGAGGTGACTTCAAGTACCCAATTGCAGGGTTCGACCCGTTTGGCGCTCCACTGTGACCCATTTACTTCAGTGCCGTGCGGGTTTCTCTTGGACAATTGGTGTTGAGACATTCCTCCGAGTCGAGCCATGTTCCTATCGATTGTTCTCTGGATTTTATATCCAGAGTCCTACCAGAGTATGAACTCTACTTAAATTGTATACCCTGCAAACCGATTACGAAAAAGAACATAGCATTCCCTACACAAATAATATCCTGTAAAAACGCGATATTATTTGTGAATGTTAACCCATCCGATGAATATGAAGATAAAAACCCTGTTGGAAATGATACCCTCTTTGATTTGAATATACCTGCAACATTTAAATATCTATTACTCTCGGGCAACCTAACAGATTTCAACCAGCGTCGGAATTTTAAGGCGACCAAGAAGCAGAGCATCTAGTGCTCGTAAATTGGCCAGCTACTTGCAGCGCGTAACTACTTTGCTAGCAACGCGCGGCGTCTTCTCTCTGGAAGTGATGGCGTTCCTGGAGATCGACGTGTCGCGTGTTCGTGGTGAAGAAGAAGCGCTAGCCGTTGATATCCTGTCCAAAGCAAGCCGAAATGGAGGCGAGAGCATCTTCTTCGTCGTGCAGAGTAGCTGGATCGCAAGCTGGAAACGTTTTGTCACGACCCATAAGCTCCCACCTGGGCCGATCACCAACCACAAGCTGCTTGCAGCCTCGACGCTTCTCGCCGGCCGAAAGAGAGACTGGTAGCTGCGAAACACTATCGGTGCGTGAATGGGAGCACTTGGAGATACTGGCATATCATCTACGGCGGTGGCCCAGCGATTCGACGGCAAGCCCCTCCATCTCGACTACCCAGCCTGTGATCTGGCCACTCTAGTGATCCTCGTGCAGCGTCTGGTACGTGGTTTTTGGCGAGGAGAGTCATGAGACGAGCACGAATTCAGCAGAAGTTGCAAGACCCAGCAACATGCCGAACTGTAGCTGCTAAAGCGAGGCATGACGCACGGGAAGCTCGACTCGACGTTGTGCGTCAGGACGTGGAGGTGCGCGAGGGACCCACTTTGGTCCGACGCTTGAGTTTATCACTCACGTCAGAGGGTGAAGCTCAACGGGAGGTAGCAGGAGATACGTCGCACGCTGTGGTTGCTACGTATCGAGAAGGAAAGTCCGACGTGAATTGATTCTCAACTGTGAAGGACCTGGCGAAATGAAAGTGCTGCATTTTGGACTGAGTGCTCTGGTCGAGGAGGCTTCGTCCAGAACAGCTAAGGGTGCAACGTTTGTAGATGGTCACGGGGTCATCCGCAAACGTGTACCACACGCCAGAAACTACTACACGACGCTCAAAACCTGCTCATTCGGCGACGTCACTCTTCCGCTATAGTTGCGAAGGTTCCCACCCTCTGCACTCTTTCCGCGCCACTTGCGCCTCTCGTCGGTATCGGGTGCCAGGACTGTCGGCGCAGGTTCGCGCTGCCAAAACCGTACGGCATCCGCTTCTGGGGCGGGTTGGTTGCTCTTCCTAACCTACATACACCGTTATGGTCAAGTTTCGTCGGGTTTTCAAGTCAAAAACCACGGGTACATGCAGTGCGCAACAAAATAGTTGCTGGGTTCATAGTTTAATCACGGTGCTACTTCACGGTTGCTTTACCGTGCCATTTTTCATGTCTTTTCATCCATCGAATGTCATCACATAGGGTACTCCGTGCACACCGTACAGTGCAGGAAGCCCTGTGTACACCGCGTAAAATCCAGAGCTGTTCCCGTGCGAAGTCGCGGCTTTGTTTTTTCAGTGTACAGTAGTACCAATTCAACTATAATGCATGAATTCACGAATGAAAGTGACAGCAGTAGCCATTATGACCAAGGGTGAGAATACGAGATTGAAGAATAGTAGTGTTAACCATTCCGCATACTCGACTAGCGACAATCGTGCCTTGTCTCCCGCGCAAATGCCTCCGTTGTTAGAGTGTCTCCGTCGGCATGGGGCGAGGGTCCTCGCTGTAAGTGTACGGCATTGTCAAAAAATCCGTGACATTCCCCATGGCACCACCGTCCAGGATGTCATTGATGAAATCAAGCACGCTTGACACTCGGGTGTACAATCCAGGTGCAGTGGCACACTCTTCGGATAACCAAGCGGCAGCAATCCCCACAACAGCACCACCGACAACTAGCGGCCCACCAGCGTCACCTTCACATGCGCCCTTGCCATCTCCTTTTCCGGCACACATCGTGCTTTCGCTAGTCACGTCGTACTTGGTCAACGTACCGCACTCCTCGGTCGAGATAATCTCCACGTCCACAGTCTTCAGGGACTCTGCGAAGGTTTCTTTCTTTACGTACCCCCACCCCATGACAGTAGCCATGGTGCCTGGTGGATTGCTTGATCCATCTACCGCAGGCAAAGACGCGAGTTTCCTCGTTAATGGAGTCCGGAGCTTGATCAAGGCCACGTCGTACGTCGCGTTGGCCAAGTCAAACTTCGGGTGCCGATAAAGCTCCGAGACGCCAACATGCTCAGCCTCGGCAAAGTCGATGTCCGTTGAGTGCCGCATTCCGAACGAGATGACCATTGAATTCAGGTCGTATTCGAGACAATTTCCGGCGGTCAGGACGTACTGCGGGGCGATAAGCGCACCACCACAATAGGTTTCGAGGCCGGAGCCCCAACTGCCCAGGCTCGCCAGGTAGGGATACTCGGCAACGTTGGCGTTCGATCCACCGTAGATTCTCTCTTCATCGGCTGTAACGTCCACTTTAGTGTCGTCGGTGACATCGGAGAACGATAACCCGCTCGCGAGCATCGCTAGCATGGACGCGAATGCACAAACTTGGATTAATTTCATTGTTGACAGGTGGGAGGATGTTGCGGTGGTGCTTGGAGTTTGATCCTTGAGTGGTAAAAGGTGGAATGACCCTGCAAAATCGCCACGGTCCAGCTCCCTGAGTGGAGTCATTGGTATCCAGCCTGCCGCACAATCTTGGTGTTGACATGCTGTACAATCTTGCTTATTCATCTTTCATCTGCATACGGTTCGCTGACATCCGACGCGCGGCCACGATGCGGACCCAGTTGAAGAAAGGAACCGGTACATGTGTACGCTGGTCACCAGCCTGGTGAGAGTCATATACGTTGCACAAGCATTCATATGTTTTCCGCTCGGTAAACAAATGTAATCGCGACAAGTCTGTGGTGGAAAAGACTTGTTCGGTTCGAGGCACCAATCTTCGCTGGCTGTCGCGTCAACGTCGTTATGGTTGTCGCTCCGAGTTCCGGTATAAGAAAGTTGTTACCCTGCGACTCCAATTGCATACGGAGCACAATTAATGATCCACGAATGACAGATACGTAGCTAGAAATTCGTCATGCATCGTCGTAAATGCGTTTTCGAGATAGTCCTGCATTTTTGTTAGAAACTTCACCAAGCGCGGAAACTGCGCGTTCCCAGAACGGTTTGGTCAAGAAGATCCGGAGTAAAATGCACAACTTTTCTTCAGATTCTTAAACGTTCTCGAAAGAAAGTACATGTAGTATTTCACGTCATCGAGCATATATTTCCTTATTGAGCTGTGGTTGACAAGCTTCGCTTGCAAGTTGGTCCCCTTTCCAGTTCCGCAGCATTACGAACGTCAATGACAGCCACGTTGCAACAATGCCGAATCCAATTCCGTTGACCACAAGCGAAAGCGAGATCACACCCAGCGGAATTCCTCCT
This sequence comes from Phytophthora syringae, assembly GCA_012656105.1. Classification (NCBI taxonomy): domain Eukaryota; phylum Oomycota; class Peronosporomycetes; order Peronosporales; family Peronosporaceae; genus Phytophthora; species Phytophthora syringae. The sequence continues at coordinate 194,934 of JAAKBD010000016.1, forward strand.
CCGTAATAACCCATGACGTTCGCAATGGCCGTTGGTTTCTGCTTGCCTGCTCCTCGAAAAAATCTCTTTCATAACTGCGTTCAGCCCATCTGCGATTTCGAGTGGTGACCAAAAAGCTATAATTTTGGAAGCGAGATCAATACTTTCGTCGTCATCGAGGAAAAAGCGTGGGATTTAGTCGCTCAGACTGTAGAGCAGCGCTGTGAACACCAGCGATATCCCAAACGTGATCGCGAGTGACGAGTTACACACCATCTTGAGCTGCAGATAATCCGAATACTGGCGGCGACGGTGTAGAGAATCAGATTAATGTTGATCAGAACAGCTTGTGTTGTCAGACCCACAACACTGTCAGGAAGTACGCCGGCCATAATGCAAAGGACTTCAAAGGCCCAAATTTCGACGACCATCATGACCATTCCGGGAAACCCAATGCGTAAGAAGAGACTGACGTAGTTCTTGGCCTTGACATTCCAACCATGACACCACCATGGACGAAGCGTCGCCACTAGGAGAAGAGCAAGTGTGATGTTGCCCAGTGATCTCGCGACGGCGATACCGTTGAATCCCAGTGGTGCGTGGTATGCTAGACCATAACCAGCACCGACGTGACGAGGTTCCCCACGACAGCGATGATAACGAGCTGCCTGACAACGTTCTGAGCTTGCATCACCGTTCGGGCCAGTTCGTACACGAAGAGAAACGGAAGTCCCGGTAGCATCAAACGGGGAAATCTCGTGCCAAATACGTGACGTCAGCGTGTTGGCCAGGTCCGTCAAGAATGGGCTCGGCGAAGAATTGATCACAATTAGGGGCAGGAGGGCTATTGTAAGCACAAACACTCCGGTTTGAAAGTAGATGCCGATCTTGTCGAGTCTGTTGGCTCCGTAAGCTTGGGAGCAAAGCTTCGACTCGGTCAAACCACTTGATCGCTCCTCAAAGACCGACGTAATAATATTATACGAGATGACGTCGCTCAGCCACTGACGTGAACATCGTGATCATTCTGGTGTCAGCGGCAGATCGTCGTGGGACTGGCCCAGTAGTTCGTGATACAAAGTTATTCAAGAAAATCGAGTTATGAAATGCACCTGCCAGTCTCCGCTTACTCTTCTTGACATTTGGTTGATCTTGACTGCAGTGCAGTAACTTGAAGTTGGTTAGTCGTCGTTTGCTACGCACGACTTACAGCTCATGGGGGTTGCGATCCCTTTCATCTCGTGCCAGTAGGGCGAAAACATGAACGTCTTCTTGCAAACGCGGCATTTGAGACGCAGTTTCGTCTTCATTCTCGCGGCGCATGGTTCGCAGTACACTTCGCGCCCTTCTCGATACGCGTGCATGAAGTTTCTGCGTGACACAACGGTGATGTCACCGCACAATGGACAGCTGCAGGTCATGGACTTGTTCGCCACCTTTGTCACCTTTTCCAGTGCTTTGTCCGCTCCCAGTCCTGTGCTCTTGAAAGGTTTCAGTGCCAGAGCTCTGCACACGTTATTGCACTCGTGAGTGACGAAGAACGCGGCCATTCCAGCGTCTGACAAATTCCCACAACCAAAATCGTTTCCTTGCTTCGAATGAATCTGCGGGTCCGTGAAAATGCACCCAACGCCCTGGAGGTCCACGACCATCAGCTGACCGAGTGTCTTTTGCCAAGTAAAATGGCTGAAGGCTTGAGCAGAGTCGCTCCGATTCAAGCCACTACAACTACGCCAGCCGTTGTTATTGTTGAACTTCTTGTACTCGCCTTCAATGTACGGCTCGGCGGTGAACATGGACTTCGAAGAGCTCAAGCCTGCTCCAAGCGGGTCTTTGATCTCGTACCAGCAGGTGAAAATAAAGTCGACACCATTCTCCACGTCTTCGGACAGTGAAAACTCCGTAGCAAGTCGTTTGGCGACAATTTGCATCTTCACGTCATTGTCCAAAGACTTTTTCGACGCAGCAGCTTTTCCAAAGTACATTTTCGCCACGAGATACTTGTCCATCTTGCAATCGTATATGGCGTGAGCAGACCGCAGCGCTCCTTTGGCAAAGCAGGTTCGAGTTAAGCGGATTGTCGTGTCTTGCTGTGTATGTTTCAAGTTCAAATCCGTCCAGTCAACATGTTCATCTGGTTGGAAGTGAAGCGAATGACGAATAGCAGGAAGATCACAGGAGACGTACACTTCGTTCCAGTCAAGTGTTTTCACTGCAGGTGGCGGAGCAAATGTGACCTCTTCCTTCTCTCCCTCCTCCTCTTCCAACACGAGAAATAAACGAGGAAGTGGACGCTCTTGGTGGCCGAAGACGGGAGCCTTAACCGCCATTTCGAGCTTGCGAGCACGGTTCGTTCCTTACTTGCAGTAATCGAGGAGCTTGCCGAAGAATGAATAATACTTGCGAAGCGAACAGCATCTCGTGCGTTTGGCAACGAGACCCTCTGGAGCTCTCGGTCAAATCCGTCCTGGCTTCTTGTGCCGGTAAATTCTCCCTGAAGAATTGTTGCCATCTTGGCGGTTCGACATGGTTTAACCTCGATGAACGTGAAGTCGATACCCCGCTTTGCGAGCTCTCTCATCTGGAAACAAATATCAGGACTCTGCTCAATTTGACTTTTGTAGTCCATATCGTCGAAACTGTCATGAAAGTTGCTGCCGTGGCACGGATAATCCGCCACAAGTACGATGCGCTTCGCGTCAGCTTGAAAATGCATTTCCATCGCAGCTGCAAGTCCACCTGGGATGTCTTCTGGGCCATCACCTCCGCCAAATGCCTTAAGCGTTGAAATGAAAGATCGTACAGACTTCACGTTACTTGTCAGCTTGTGAATCTGCAACCGCTTGTCTCCGTCGCAGAAGTCGCGGTAGGCAACAAATCCGACCCGAATGTTCGCGCAGGGGTGATCACGCTTGACGTTGTCAATGAGTTGAAACGAGTGTAGACTTTGCGTTCTCGATCCACGAATCCATGGACCCAGTGCAGTCCATCACAACCACCACTTCAAAATGGTTCGCTTTGAGAAACTTCAGCCTCATTTGCTTCTCCGCTCTTGCGATCCTGCATTCCATTTCACTTCGCCATTTCCTAGCACCAAGGCCCAGCTGGGTCGTGTTCATTTTTCTTCGTTACTGGAGTTTGTCCCGTCCCCAGTGTGGGACGGTCCCAGAGAGAAAAACTTCGATGGTATTAGACCAATTTTCGACCACCACCAACAACGAAAACAAACCGAAGATCCGACATGGAATTCCTAGATCCTCTGTGCTCGTTCATGAGAAGAATCGTCGGAGACACAGACGGTGAGATCAAAGTTTGGCGGTGGGGTCCGACGTACGAAGCCGCTTTTCAGTTCTCTTTTGACTTTCCAAACCTTCTAGTTGGGTCGCCGGTTAATCGTCAGATTCAACTTAAGAAGCTTCGGGAGGATGTCGCTTTTTGCTGCGGTTGCTTGGGTCGATACGGAAGCATTGCTTCTCTTACTACGGTCGAATCGCTGCATTCCTGAGGAAATTTGGAAAGGTGATGTCTTGGATATGGACGAGATGCCAACATTCGTCGAGCTGAGGATGTCATCGTCGCTATACGACCCAACTAGTGCTTTGAGCTGGGTGGAGGATGTACTTGCTTCCATTTGTTGCAGTCTCGGATCTCACAACACAAGTGACGAGTTTCAGGCAGCATGGAGAAAGATCGAGCTACTGGCACCCACGCTGAAAGGTATCAACATTCCAGTACGGATTCAATTCGACGGGTGTGATGACACCAGGCGCTGTGAGGCTTTATTGAGACGTGCATGGGGTGCCATAAGAGATATCCTGGATAAGGATCAGATCCGCTGGGGCTGGGCTCCGTCGATTTTTGGCGGGGCCGTGTCATCCTGCTCAAGAATTGATCGCTATTCCTCTTTTCTCTTGGATTCAATCAAGAACTGCACGACGAGTACAACCTGTCGTGAGGACAGTACCAAGTTCCTGGAGCTCCTTGATGAAATTAGTGGTCGCGTCCAATTTTCACAGTTGCAGTTTACGTTGCGGCTGAATGTGCAAGGAGCAGACACAGTGGAAACTACGTGCCGAGCACTTACGGCATTTCTTAATAGGGATACGTGCACAAACCCAAGTGATCAAACATGCACCGCAAACTCCATCCAAGTGAAATCTGACGTCAACTTTAACTGGGAAATCAAAGCGTTTTGTGCTGCACTTGCAGCGACGCGATCCTGCCAGTCGATTCACATCTTGCTCAACTGGTACTACAGTCCTGGAAGTACAAAACGAGCGCTGCAGTGGCAATGGCTGGCATACGCTTTGTTCTCGAAGCGTGCTCGGACTCGATCCTCCGTCAGAAGAATCAAACTTACGGACGTATATCTCAGTCTTGGAGATGCTAGGGAAATCGAGAAAGCCCTTGTGAGCGATTCCCCAGTGCCAGCAATCTCTAATGTCGAACAGGGAGAAGGAGCTCAAGATGGACGAGAGTATCATGCGAACATGAGCGCAATGGTGCGAGTGAAAACGAATCGAGGAAATGAGTTGGCGACAGTGGAATCCTTTGACGTTTTACGAGGAAAACGTGTTTGTGGTGTGAGAATCATCGGAGACGACGATGGTAGATCGGAGTGGGTGGAAGTGCTAGCTCCTGGTGTTGGTTTGTGTGAGCTCCAGCGTCGTAGTCTCGACCAATGCAAGCGTGTGACAACTACCAAGGAGGTGCCTGGAATTTCGCTGGAGTTCGAATTCGCTTATTCTTCAGAGGCTGCTGAAGGACTTCCCAGTTTGCTACAACTGGTGGGATCATCTCTGCTATCTCTGCGACTGACGCTTCGTGGTTACAGTACAGGGGTGTCGACTCCTGTATTTGATCCTACGTGGATCATCGTGTCATGCCCCAACCTAGTGGAACTATCCGTAACAAAGCGGCCAATTTCGGCTAAACGCTTCGTTCTTGCGTGTGAGAACAACGATTGTCGTGTACGTCATCTGGAAGCTGCGTTTGATGATTTATCAGTGGTGGCGAATGCACTGTGTGATGTCTCTCACCCATTGTCGAAGCACCTGCAGTGGTGGCATAGCCCGGATATCCGTACAGATGAACTGGAATCTATGCAGGCAATGCTTACCACCAATCAATCGCTGGAATACTTGACTGTGGAAACCGGAAGATACGATTATAAGACGATCCGAGATGGGTTGGCAGGGTATGAGCGAGAAGTGCGGCCGAAACAACTCCCAACGCCTTGTAAACTGGCCTTCTTGAGCGTGTTCGTGGTCAGCTCGAGGAATCCCCTGCGTTCAAAAAGCAGACGCATGGACGTGTAAAGCCAACGCAGTTTCTAGCCCCCGATGTGGTCTCGAAGATTTTTGCTTTTGCGGTGGGGCACACGGTGCGGAAGGTTAACGTTCTCCAAATGTAATAAGCCACGTTTGGAATGCACCACGTGCACTTTTGAATACACCCTTACCTTTCCTTTTGAGTTACGAAATCGTCCTGCATTCCAATTGATAGTCAGTGGTACAATAATTGTATGCATGCTCCTCCATACCGTAAAAATTCCCACTGGGTCGGACCAATTCCAACCAATACCGGTAAATACAAAATCAGTTGTGTGACATTATTTTTGCTTTAGTGACACACCCGCAAACGCGTGGTGTGCGGCCATTCAGCATTCAGAGCCCGCTCGCAGAAGCCAAGAAGGCGACGTGGAGCCCGTGCGATCGCCAGCGCTGGCAGCAGACGGTCCACGCCCCGCTCGCTCGCTATGTACGTATCTGCTCCTGCTTCTCCGTGTGTCCGTCATCTAATGTGTGTTGCGATGTGCTTTTCTTGGTGTAGAGGAAATCGCGTGTTCGCTAGACAAGGCTCGCAGTGTACGCCTCTGCGCCTGCCCAGAAGAGACCACGGAGACGCCAAAGCCGACATGGCACCCAAGCCTACAGCAGCGCGATCAGACTCTTAGACGCATGGTAAGTACTGCTGTCCTACTTGTATGACTCAATGAATGGATCTAACTTGATGTTTTAGCTATGCTTGTAATATACTATGAATGCCCCGGTGCAAGTGAACGTTGGTCTTGATCGACTAGCTTATAATGTGTCAAGCATTTACGGTTATGCAGCGCTGTGCCTCCAGTCAGGCAGCCCTTTATTATGTTATGGATGCTATGTATTTCTGCTACAGGTTAACTCCGAGCCGGCTTCAAGCGGATAAATACTGGCAAGGCAGTTGGCGGCGTCGGATCCACTACAGCTCCCCGCTCAACACGGTCGTGGAACTGCGCGGTGTGGTCGTCAAGTTTGCCGGCCTTGTGGATGGTGCGGAGAGCCTTCAACGCGGTGCCGGCTGCAAGTGCGGACGACCCATTGGCTTTCAAGAATGCGAGCGTGTTGTCTTGCGCTTGCTGGCCAGCGTTGAGTACCTCACTCTTGAATGCAGGAGACGCTTCATCAAGCGCAAAGCCTGTCGGTAAGAACAGCATCATATATCCTACAGTGTGTCTAAACTGGTATAGCGTGATTTTTTCACAGATCGCGCTGTATACACGCGTGGCTCGGCCGTAAACACTCGTACCAAACTGCGGATAGCGACTGCGAGCCCTTCTTCTTCGGGCGTACGGTTGGTTGATGTTGCTGGACTGTCGGTCTAACTTCTTGATGACCTGTAACCGGTCGTGCGTTGGCTGTTGAAGTATCTGATTGAGGGCGCAGCTGTGCCTCGAATGCTAACTGCCATTGTTCGAGACGTTTGTTCTGTAGGACCAACAGCTCAATTTGCTTGGACTGACGCTTGACGATCTCCAAGACTGCAGAGGAGTCGCAGCTACATTCCTGAGCGCTAGGGGTTCCGGGGTGGGTTGAAGGCATGTCGTATCGTGGCACTCCAGGCCAGAACCTCAGCTTCTCCGATTGCTCGTGCCGCCATGATCTTTCGCATCCTGCACACAAGCGCGCTACTCTCCGCAAGTAGCAGCAAGTCGGGGTAGTGAAGGACTAGAGTCGCCGCTAGGCACTCTGCTACGGCATCATCCAGATTAAGTGCAGTGTCGGCAAACGCGACGGTGTTCGTGAACACCAGCGCTTGAAGCTGCAGGGCACGGCTGCGACAGAGAGGGTCAAGCGCATGGAAAGTCGGAAGTCGTGCACCTTCTTTTGGTGTCCACCCGCTCAGCACGCGGGATACCTTCTGGTCCGCCTGGGTAGTACCCAGCATGTACCCGAAGGCTTTATTCACTCGGTCCAACTGCCAACCCCTCGTTCGATGATCCAGTTTTCGGCCAAGCTGCCGTTGTTAGCGTGCATCGCCGCACCTCGGCGGAACGAGTGAGAGGTAAGTCCGGGTGTGAGCCGTATTTGTCTTTCTTCTGCAGCTTTCTTGACCTCCACTAACAACCTATTCACGTACGCTTGTGCACCAGGTACCTGTCGCTTTATTGCAGACGGCTGGTCACTTTGCGAAGACTCCACCTTGTCGTCGGCTTCGAGCAGCTCTACAAGGCTCAACTCCTCAACGTCGCCCACGCTAGAAGTGCTGCGCTTCGTGCTGAGGAATTGTGGAAAGAAGCGCTTGTTTGGAGCCACTTGCATTGCAAGAGCAGCAGCTAGCGTAAAAAGTGGGCATGTTAAGAAGTCCGTTGGGTCCTTAAACAAGGAGACCCCTGAAGTAATGCTGTCTTCACTCGCTTGAACCGGAGGAATAATACACCACCTAATTGAATAGCAAGAACTTAGTATACTACATAGCAAAAACGTTGATAAGACTTACCAGGTAGTATTGAGAGCTGCTGCTTCTCGAGCTGCTCTGCGTCTGAGCTACGGCCGTACAGGTACCACATCATCACAACCACAGAGGCATCTAGGTACATGCTGTCCGCAGCGGCAGATGTATAGAGTAGCTGAACGATGTTGTGCAAGTCTTGCTTGGAGCACGGGGGTGCTTTCTTTTCGAAGCCACCGTCCTCGCGATTGTTACAGAACTTACCGAGCCCAGAAAGAACCTTTTGCAGCTGTGGCTTTACTATGGCCCCCTGCTGCGGATATTTGTCGAGCAGCCAGTTCTTCACGTTACCGAAGTAGGCGAGGCACGTATTCGTCGAGCGAGCCTTGTCCGTCGATCTAGCTAGAAAATAAGCATACTTGTCTAACATAATTCTAAGTACCTTACCTGTCGCGTCACCGCGAATTAGCTCGTGAGCTTTACCAAGTGTCATGTCCTCGGCTTGAAGAAAAACAGTAAAGGAGTTTACCGCCGTCACTCTAGCCTTCTTGCTGTTGGCCGGGGCCAACGATGCGATCGACATGACTTGAAGTCAACTGCTTCTTCTCTAACTATGAAGGCGCAACTACCGTCACCTTGGTTGGAAACTTCTCGATATTTTTAGAATATGCCTTTGTATGAGGTTTTGTATAGAATAAAAATATTCTCAAAATATTCCAACTAAATATGGTTGGAATGGTGGGAACTTAGCATGTTTTTACAAGCCTCAGTGATTGGACAAAAATAAGCAAATGATCCGCTCTCATTGGTGGATCCGCTGGATATAGAATCACACAGACTAATCTCGGTTGGAATATCACGGATATTATACCATACCGGGAATATTCCAACTGGGTTGGACTGCTTCCAACTTGTACCGGTAAAATCGGTTTTTAGGTTTTTTGTTTAACCTCGATTGCATTTTTCTCTCGACAGCCAGTCGCCCCACAGCCAGAGCAGCCAGAAGTCTCCGACGCCGGCAGCTTCGCAGTCTTCGACGCCGACCGCCCACCAGTCGCTAGCGCTAGTGCGATCTCCGATGCTGGTCGCCCTGAAGCCGAACATCCCCAAGGTGTGTAATCCTGTTCTGTTGTGCTGGTGTGCTGTTTGGGGCTGTAATATGTGCTAAAGGTCCGCTTTGTCATGCGTGTGTGTGGTGTTATCCAACAGCTTCCGATATCTGCTTGTCTTTTCTTATTGATGACATGCCCACGGAGCTCGTCGGGATGAGCCCAAGCCATTCTGGTTTGGAGGAGCGGGTTCGAATCCCGCCGTGGGCTTTGGTCTTATTTGTGCTCTCTTCTATCTATCTGTATGGTGCTATAGGGTCTGAATCTGCACGACGTATCCTACTCATGACTGTACGTGATGTTTAGCTGTGGGTTAATAATCGATATCGTGTATTATGAATGGCAACTAGGTAAATCGAATGAACGGAGGATGCGCAGCGCTCGGTGTGGGCTCTACAACGTCGCCTTCGTAGAATCGCTCCCGAAACTGGCCAAGAAGGTCATTCAGGTCGCCGGCCTTATGCAAAGCACGCATGGCTTTGACAACCGAGCCAACAGCAGTTGCCCGCGATCCATGAGCCGCCAAGAATTGCAGCGTCTTCTCTTCGGCCTCGACTCCGAGTGCGTGGACTTCTGCTTTATACGCAGGTGAAGACGGATCCAGCTTCAGACCTGAAAGTAAGCACAACATCATGTACCCTACAGCATATCGCGATTCGTGGAGTACTGCCTTGCTAACTACGGTTGACATGTAGATTGGTGGCACAGCAGCAAACCACTCAAACCACACAGTGGCTAGAGCCTTCGCGGCACGTTTGCGAGCGCGCTTCGGCTCGCCTTGCGATGTGTCCTCCACATTTTCCGGTATAGCTTGAAGTGGTTGACTGTCAATAGAGCCTGCTTTGAGCTCCAATGCTGCCAGCCGTTCCTCCACACGAGTTTGACGGAGCAACAGCTCCTCGAGCTGTTGTGACTGCTTCTTCAGGAGGGCGATGACGTCTCCCGAGGCCTCACTTGTTTTTCTTTGGTTTCTTCTACAGGAGGAAAAAAGCGGCACGGATGGTGATTGACCACGCCAGCAGTTCTGAGGCACGGATCTTTAGCGCGTCAAGAACTTCATGAACGCGAAGGACGTAGGGACTGCGTGGGCGGTGCCTCTCCATCTCCGGGAAGTGCATGATTAGCGTCGCCATCAAGACTTCCTGCACCTGGGCATCGACGTTCCACTCCAACGCTGGAAACCCGGTCACCGTTGCGAAGAGTGCACTCTGCAGCTTATCAACGCGGGGTTTAACAACACCATGAAGGGTGGACAGGTCGGGAAGTCGAGCGCCAGCTTGTGGGCTCCATCCGCTTAACTGACGTGCAACTTGTTGATCCTCGTGTGTTGTATTGAGCATGTAGGAAAAAGCTTTGCTGACACGCGACATGTTCCATCCTCCCCGTTCAACAACACAATGCGGGCTGATGCGGCTGTCGGCGTTCGCGTGCATGGCTCCGCCTCGACGGAAAGAGTGGGATGTCAGACCCTTGGTAAGACCGCAGCTGTGGGCTGCTGGCAAACCTGCAACAGTGACTAACAATCTGTTTATATATGCTTGGGCACCAGGAGCTTTGCGATTTGGTTGAGGTTGTGACGATGGACATGCAAACCCGTCATCGAGCTCGCTGTCCAGCAGGCAGGGCAACCAGCCCGAGCTCTTCATCTTCATCTTCATCTACAGTATCGGATGAAAGCATTGATGGAGCAGCGATAAACTGGGGAAGATGCGCGCCCCTGGCGCTGATTCGAGTGCCAGTGCGACTGCAAGAACGTGTAGCGGGCATGTGAAGGGATCGTTAGGATCCTTAAACAGAGAAATGCCTTGCTGGGAGGCGGTTTTTACGCGTTTAAAGCGCAGGAAAATCATACCACCTAACGATATTATACGAACGAAATTTAGCTTAAATAACCATTAGAAGAATTAATTGCAACACCTCCGCATTCTTACCAGGATAAACACACAGCCGGGCCTTCTCTAGTTGTTCAGCATCGGAGCCGCGCCCGTAGAGATACCACATCATGGCCACCAACGCTGCGTCCAGGTAGTCGGAGTTAGCGGACGCATGCGTGTAGAGAGCCGATATAATCGCTTTTAAATCCTTCTTCGTGCACGGTGGCGCTTGTTTGGTCACGCCTTGCTCTGGCCTCTTTTCACAGTACCTATCGAGCGTAGAGAGCATCTTTTGAAGCTTCTTAGCTACGCATTGGCTCTGTTGCGGATACAGATCCGCCAGCCAGTTTTTAACATTACCAAAGTAGGAAAGGACAGTGTTCTTCGACAGAGCCACACCTTGCCTTCCTACCTTTTTCACTAAAAACCACCCGTACTTGTCCAAAATGACAAATATACTTTTACCGCTGGTGTCCTTTGCAATTTGATCATGTGCTTCAGCGAGCGTAACCTCCTTCTTCTCCAAGAAATCCTCGAAAGACTTGATAGCCGTAGACCTACTGCGCTGGCTGTTAGCCGGCGCAAGAGAAGCTACCGACATGAAAGCGAGCGCTCAGGAACAGGAATGAAGTAGTGCAGGTTAGAAACCTATGAATATTTGTTCTATTTGTAATTCACTTGATCTTTGTAAAGCATACTCGATATTTCGAAACGATTCCAACCAGATATTTTTGGAATGGTAAGAATGACGATAGCTGCTCCTTGCATCGATACTATTGGCCAAAAATATATCTGACAATTGTCCCTATTGGCCAAAATGGAAAATAATTAGAAATGCGCTCATGCTATTGGATATATAAATACATACAAACTTTAAGACATTACATTTTACGTTAGAACCGCAACGATATGCTACCATAAAATATCCGACCTCCGACTTTGTCCGACTGGTACCCAACATTTGGTACGTTTGCTTATAATTGGTTTTGATTGGTTGGTTAAAGCAAATAATATTTTCCCCACAATTGTTTTGGCCACAATTCGAGCGCAGGTCTCCGGGGAAACCGTCGGCGAAGTGCGGCGCAGCGGGACGAGTCATGGCCACAGTGCCGCGGTGTGGGTGCAGGACTCTGGCGGCGCACTCGCGGGGCCGTCTGGCAGCTTGACGTCGGTGTTTGGTGGTCGCGCCACCCGCAAGTGAATACGGATGTGCTCCAGTTTGAGGAGGCCGGCGGCAGAATCGTGACGAATACGGCGAAGACAACCACGTCGATGTCTGCCGGTGGCGACCTGGTGACGACGATCGAGACCACGACGGAGACGCCGCGTCTCAGACGCCTTCTGAGATGAACTTGACGGTAGAGACCACGACGGAGACCGAGGTAGGGCGGTGGAGATGGTGCTGGCGCTGCCTACGAACCCCAAGTCGCAGACCGTGACGGTGTACACGAACGTGATGTTGGTGGACTTCAGTGTCGTCTCGGTCTGTGGTGGTGTCGGTGTCACACGTGGTTCGGAGTATCCCGGACCCTCGGTCGCTGATTTTGTCGGCGATGCTGAAGCCAGTGGTGGTGGAGAGCGTGGGGGCGCTGGTGTCCATGGGCACGTTGGACATTTTGGGGCATCGCTGGACTGCGCTGCAGTGAGTCAGAGCCGGGCGCGACGTGGGCGCCTCGGTGAGCGGCTTGGCGTTCGACAACAAGTACGTGTACGCACAGGAGCGCGCTGGTGGCTCCATGGCGAGGCAGTTGAACGAGTCAGCAGCGAAGCGGGCATCGCCGTCTTCGGCGGGTGTACTGGAGGTGTTTTCGGCTGCTGGCCGCATGCTGGATTTCTGGTGCTGGTGTTTCGCGACAAGCGGAAAGCAGAGCAGACGGCGGAGGCAGGCGGCGGAGGTGGTGCGTCCGTCGAGCCGGAGCAGTGGGTGGTCACGGACGTGATGAGGTCCGCGTACAGTGCGAAGGTGGCGACCGTACACTCCTCGGTGAACATTTTGGTGAGGTCCGAGAGCACCTCCTTGCACGAGGTGCTGGTGCACATGATCTCCATCTCGGCGTCCGTCGGGGTCTCGAGCGAGGACAGCGAGTAGCCCGAGTCGCTAGTGCAAGTGGTGACGTTGTCGGACATCAGCAGCGCCGTCACGGACGTCGTGTCACCACAAGTGTCGGCGCAAACGAGGGCGGCGACCATGGGGATGGACACTGACGCCGGGGTGATCGCGGAGGACAGCGGCAGCTAGGGTTGAGCAGAAGGTGAGGCTGGTCTTCGAGGCTCGAACCGTCGAGCAGAGAGGAGGCCGGCGTGAACGACTGCGTGGAGGACATCGCATCGTACTCGCATTCCGAGGACAGTTTGTCGACGTACCACGACGTAAATGTAGTGTTGAGTTTAACTACAGAACAATACAGTAATATTTAAAATGCAGTCAATAGTTCTTAGTTCACATAACTCCTACTACTGTAGTATACATGTTGTATCCGGATAACCTGCTCCGCTAGCCCACGAGAGAAGGCGGCTTGGTTCGCAATCATTGCATCGAAATGATTGCACCGGTCCGATAAGGTCGGATAAAATGAAAATATGCGTACCCCATCTGTAATGATTGGCCAAAACGTTGAATCAGGCATCATCTGATTGGATGTTTATAGTGTAAAGTCGGTGATTGGCCATTTATGAGCAGCTATGTCCAATACAAAAATTAGATGTGGTCGGATAACTGATCATATTCATCCATATCACTAGGGCTACGCGTAGGTGCAAGTTGAAGTGACAATCACTCTGACACTCCCTCTTTACTAACATGTCATTTTAACAAGGACCCAAATGAATTCCGCATTTCCGCATTTCCGCACTCGTTTCCGTTCAGCCATTTGCCCTTGTGACGTGTGGCGCGTGTGGCTCTCGAGATGCTGCGGCGTCTTCCTCGGTGCGTCGTCCCTTCGTCCCTTATCCTCTATACTACAGTTCAGTGTCCTCATTTCCCTTATTTCGTCATGGTCCGCAGCTTCCACGGCGCCTCGTTGGCGATCACACGGGCGCGCGTCACTCCGCGCGCCATTTCCTGCGTTTTGGACGCTCCCAGCTGCTCTTTTCGACGCTGTCCAAGGCTAAAGACGACGAGGAACAAGATGCCGCCTCGCCAACTCCAGTACGAGCCCTACAGCGCACGCTACTTGGGAAATTAATTTCGTACTTAACCGGATCGACCACATTGTGTGCATTATTGCCAGGTTCCTGCCAAGACGGGGGAAGTCAAGAGGTTGTTGACGCTGTACAAGCCGGAGAAGAAGCCGCTGGCCGTTTCTATATCGGCTCTAGCCGTGTCGACGGTCATTACCATGTGCGTCCCCTTCGGAATGGGAAAAGTCATCGACGTGGTGTCGGCGGGCTCGGCCGCAGCTCTCCCACTGCCGACGGTGGTGACGCTGTTGGGTGGACTCTTCGCCGCGGGTTCTATTGCTAATATCATTCGAGTGGACACGAGCAACATGATCGGAGAGCGGATCACGAACAGACTGAGACAGGACACGTACGCGTCCATCCTGCGTCAGGAGTTGGGCTTCTTCGATGCGTCCAGGACGGGCGAGCTGCTTAACCGGTTGAGTGCGGACACAACGCTCATTGGCAAAGTACTGAGTGACAATGTGGCCAGTGGACTTAGAAGCACTGGCCAGGCGTTGGGGAGTATCACCATGATCTTTGTCACGTGTCCGCAGCTCGCTATGGTCATGTTGTCGGTCGTCCCACCCATCGCACTGGGAGCCGTGAGCTACGGTCGCTACGTGAAGAAGCTGACGGCCAAGGTGCAGACGCAGCTGAGTGAAGCGACCGAGGTGGCGGAAGAGAAACTGGGCAATATTCGTGTGGTGCGTTGGTTCGCGAAGGAGCCGCATGAGGTCGAGACTCACCGCACCAAGGTGGATGAGGTGTTAGCGCTGGCACGTAAGCGGTCGCTTGCTAGCGCCACTTTTTCGGAGGCGTTGATTTCGGCGTCAAGATGAGCATGCTCGGTGTGCTAGGTTATGGTGGCCAAATGGTGGTGGACGGCGTGCTTACGAGCGGTGACCTTACGTCCTTCCTGCTGTACACATTGTACGTTGGATTCTCTTTGCTGGCCTCTCATCCTTCTACGCCGAGTTGATGAAGGGCATCGGTGCATCCTCACGTGTGTTCGAGCTGCTTAACCGCCAACCGAAGATCCGAGTTCCCCAAGGCGGTTGGGCATCGCTGCCTGCACCGTTCACGGGCCACATCCAGTTTCAGAATGTCGCGTTTGCATACCCTACGCGTCCCGAGTCGCAGATTTTCCGTAACCTGAACTTGGAGGTGCAGCCTAACGAGACCCTGGCGCTCGTAGGCCCGAGTGGATGTGGCAAATCATCAGTCACGTCACTCCTTGCGCGCTTTTACGAGCTGGACAGCGCTGGCTGCAGCGGAAAAATTACTCTGGATGGTGCAGATATATCGACTCTAAACCCGGCAGATCTTCGTGGCCTCATGGGTGCAGTTCCGCAGGAGCCGCCGCTGTTTGCGTGTTCTATCCGTGACAATATTGCCTACGGCTGCTCAGAAGGACAGGAGTCGACCTTGGAGGACGTCATACGCGCAGCAAAACCGCGAACGCGCACGATTTTATCATGTCTTTCCCAGACGGGTATGACACGGTTGTAGGAGAGCGAGGCCAGGCGCTTTCTGGCGGCCAGAAGCAGCGCGTGGCCATTGCTCGTGCCCTGGTGAAGCGCCCGAAGATCCTCATTTTGGATGAGGCTACTTCAGCACTGGACCCAGAAAGCGAACGACTCGTGCAAGATGCTGTGGATCGCGCCAAGCAAGGACGCACCGTGATTCTGGTGGCTCACCGACTGTCCACGATTAAGAGCGCTGACCGTATCGCTGTGATCTCAGATGGCCGCGTTGTCGAGCAGGGCACCTTCAACGAGCTGGCTGCTCGCAAGGACAGTACTTTTTCGCAGGTGGTGCTAAACGGGCAGAATTAACTACGACCCGCTTCCTTCCACCTGCAAGAAGCTTCGGCTTATAGCAGTGCGAGTGAGCTTCGTACATAGATACCAAGTTATACCTACGGATTTGCGACTGGCATTATATTCACGTGGAATTGCTGTCTAATCAATTAAATGCTGGTTTCCTGCAAGGTGGCGTGCAACAGATAAAAGGTAAGTTTCACCAAGTATTTGTAAATGCAATGGCATGTTTGCGACTTACACGGATTTCAGGTACTCCTTGGTAAAATAGTCGAGTGGTAGATCGCCGCTGCGAACTGCTGACACTGCCGCGGCACCACTCCCGCTTGGCGTCGTCGGTCGGCCATCTTCTGTGAATCCGGATTCGGATTCTCCTGCTCTGTTTGACTTGTTGCTGATGCTTTCAAAACTCGTAAACGAGCTTGATGTGTCCGGAAGGCTCGCCGATGTCTGAAGTGTTGGCATGAAGCTTTCACCTCTTTGTGCTACTGGTGGTTGTGAGCTCCAACTCATTTCCAACGCGTCAGTGTTCACAGCCGCTGGTTTCTCGGACGGGAAGAGGTGATTGTACAGGAATGTCAGCACTTCATCATGCGCAAGCAAACGTTCAATGAGCTGTACGCGGTCATTTGGGGTGAAGTCATCGAGTTCGACGTCAAATTTGGGCTGCCGAGATTTTCCTATCGGCAGTGTTGGGCGTGCTCCACGCTGTCCCGCCCGGTCCACTTTTCGGTCAATTACAGAGCTGGGTCCACAGTCGCGCCGTCGGCTCACCTCGACTTTAACCGAATCCACACATTGCAAGAAGATTTTTTCCAGGAGAGATTGCCCGGTGCCTCCATGTCGTTTCACCAAGCGCTGCTGTCTCTTGATTGAGGTCAGTTCGTTAGATTTGTGCTGGAGTTCTCTCTTCAAGCTGCGGATTTGCTTTTTCAGCTTCTCCTCTCGCTCCTCTGCCAACATGGTCGACTGACCCGTCGAAGGTACGTCCAAGTTCAATTGAGGCAATCCATGGGCCCCCACTGCTGCAACCGGAACGTCTTGCGAGCCTCGTTGTAATATCTTTGACCCTGATCTGCTCTGTGGATCAAATGATGGAAACACTCCGCCCGAATCCGATCCAGAATTGTTGCCAGGAACAGAGAGTCGGACATCGAGCTCTGCTCGAAGCAGCTTGTTCTGCTTCTTGCAAGCTTTAAGCTGTTTTTCGAGCCAATTCCGGTCCTCTTCGATAGCCTCCAGGTTTTCCTTCATGTACTTGAGGTCTTTCGTCATGGTGGTGGTGAAGGCGTCCAGCCTCAATGCTTCTTTGCGGTACCAATCGCGCTCGTCTTCGATCTTCTTGATCTTCTCGGACTTGTTTTCCACAGTCTCGTTGCGGTGAATTTTCTCACGCATTTCGTGGAGCTCCTTTTGCACATTGTACATGTGTGCACGATATGCTGCCAGGAAATCTCGCTCCTGTCGAGCTAGAACAGCGCTGATTTTTTCGGATAAAGAACCAACAACGTCATGCAGCTGAGCATGCTTTTCACGAACCATCGCCATGCTGATACCACGGACAAGAAGACAATTCACAGTCAGCAACCTGATAATTTACATTCAACGAGGTGGGTCATCGTACGCTGGGGCTTCATCGATGACTATCGAGTTGGAATTTGCATGCCTGTTACCAGTCCCAGATTCGGAGATCCTTTTGACTGACGTTAAGAAGGCCTCCTTGGAGAAGACCTCCACATCCTCTTGGTTCATTACGTGCAATGAAGTCGAGCTGGAAAATGATGAGAGTGACTCGTCGAGGAAGGAGGTGTCAGCAGAACTCACGGAAATAGCGAGCGCTTTTTAAAAACCGCTCAGCACCGTTGTGGCGTACAACATTCGAGCTAACACGTAAATTTTGTGCCAAGTCGACGATCGAGTGCACATTGTGCGATTTACTCTGAACAACATTTCGTTTTGGCGGTGAGCAGTACTTGAGCTAGACTTTTCGTTTGGAGAATGGTTCCTTATGGCTCCGACTTGGACGAATTCCCGACAATCAATTGCCATAGAAACCGTCATGGCAAGGAGGAACGACGCTTCAAAGCACAGTCCAACACGCCCAGCCCACCTCAATTTCTTCGTTCTGAGCTCAATGTATCAGTCGCGAGCTTATCTCGCGCAGCCGATCTCTTCCTTCCCAACTGCTGACATTTTCTATGATTCAGACAGTGAGGACAGTGACAGCGACGTGGAAGAGCTCTTCAGCGCTGAGGACTTCGTGACGGTATCCGAAGATCTTCTACTTGTGAAAACGTGTTGCTTTCACCCGAAGCTCGACGCCACTGGTCTCTGCGCTGCATTCCAGCGAGAATTTGGTATCGTGAGAGATTCGCACGAGCTGGAGACTCGACTGAAGAAACTACAAGCACCCGAGCTTCGAGCTTTATTCGTACTGTATCTGAAAGCTGTGAGCCTGGGGAAGGGATCCCAGTACTCAACCAGTTCCGGATCGGGTATTCTACCAGAGTTTCAGCATTTTTGGAAAGTACAAGAACACCATGCGAGACCCAGCTCTTCCAAATGATGTACGACCTGGACAAGTCCCAGCACGAAGCATCCGAAATGCTGGCAGTCGACGTGTCGGGTAGAAACTTCCCCAGTACTCGCGTTCAGTTTCCAAAGCAGAACTTCGTCGGTGCTGCAAAGGGATCGATGATCTGTTCCGCCGGCAGGTGGTTGGAGAAACTACAGCGCCAAATCAGGCGTTCACGTTGTATGCTGCTCAGACTCTGAATGAGAAGCTGCTCCTCACGGACGCAGCTCCTCGCTACGATTCATGTGCCGTCTTCAACCACTTCGAGCAGCCCATCGTTGACCGTCTTGTCATGTTCGCAAAAGACCCCGACCTCGTGGAGCGCTTGGCTCTGCTGAGACAGCAACAAGTGGAGGCAGGTCGCATCAAGCAACAGTTCTCGCTGCAACTTCGATCCATTTTTGAGACTCTCGGCGTCAAACAAGTTGAGAAGCTCGATCAAATGCAGACCCAAGAGTTCGAGACGATCAAAAGTCAACTGGAGAAAACTCTCGAAGCGGATCTGCAGCATATTCGTCAGATGCACACAGCGCTGCTTAATCACGAACGGGCCAAAATCAACGCCAAATACCAAGAGCAGAAGACCGTTCTGAGTGACAAAGTCAAGTGCATGCAGCGGGATGTCATGGCCTTGCAGAAGAAATGTGACAGCAGTGGGGGCATGGCCTCGAGCGCCTTATCATGAATACGTCACTGCAAGTCGAGAAGATCTTCGGTACGAGTGAATATCTGCTGCGTCTACTGATTCTGGCAGAAGACCTGAACGCAGAGCCTTTGCGGCGCGCATTGATACATTATATCAGCGAAGAAGACAAATTACCACAGTTCATACTTCGTCGGGAGCTCACGAGCAAAATGGTGGCGGAGACAACCGTTCTCGCAATTCTCAAAGAGTCAACCACGAAGGATCTCCGTGAGGTTGAAAGCTACGGAGCGAGCTTCCTGCACCAGGACTTGGTGACACGAGAACTCCACACGCGGAAAGTTGAGTTCGGGCGCTTCTTAGCTGGTCTCACGAATGACCGCCTTCGAGCAGCTCGACGATATACCGTGGCGAAGAAGCTCAGTAGCAGCAGTGCCACCAACCCGAAATCTGAAGCTTCTAATCCGCTTGAGAACCAAACGGAGCCGGTCAATGACGATGGCTCGCAGCATGTGATTCTCGACGCTGAATTTGACCGCTTTGCTCACGCACTACACGACTTCCCTGACATTCTGTCGCAAGAGTTTACACGTCGTCGCGAGTTTTCGAGTGTGAAAATGGATAGCACTGATATCGAGCAGTTTGTGAGCTTCGCAGCTGAAGACTGCGTGTTGCAACTGGAGGCATCGCAGCGGTACTGCACTGTGCACGCTACGAAGGAGCGTCGACAAGGCGAGTCTGGGAAATGGATGTTCGAGGTGAGTGTCGACGTTTTCGATGGAGACGGAGAAACTTTGCTGATCGGATGGGAAATTCCTCGCACTTCCGAGTCGGCAACCGCTTCTACTGCCACCAACGTTAGCGAGATGGCCTTATCGCCCAACCATAAAACTCCTAGTCAATCAACGGCGGGTTTTGTAGTGCCTGGCATATCGCCAAGTGACGATGGACGGAGCTTCGGGGTGACATGGCAAGCAGATGGAGGTCTTGACATGGGGATGCTCCACGCTAATGGTGTATCGAAGTCGGGAGTGCCGAGTTTTCGAGCGGGAGATGTCGTCGGGTGCACCATCGACCAGGACTTGGCGGTTCCTCAGCTGCGATTCTACTTGAACGGAGATCTGACACTGCCATTACGCCGTACAGCTACGAATTTCGGCCGTGGTGGAATGCTTTCGATTGCTGATGCGTCTACTGCATCTGAAATCCCTCCCAGCTTTGGGATTGCGGTAACGAACCCAGCGTATCGACTGGTTCCGGTAGTCTCAATGTATTCGTCAAGTAAGAAGCCACAGATGCGAGTGACTTTCAACTTCCGAGGTGACTTCAAGTACCCAATTGCAGGGTTCGACCCGTTTGGCGCTCCACTGTGACCCATTTACTTCAGTGCCGTGCGGGTTTCTCTGTGTTGAGACATTCCTCCGAGTCTGAACCATGTTCCTATCGATTGTTTTTTCAGTGTACAGTAGTATTATACCAATTCATATAATGCGAATGGAATTGACACCAGTAGCCATTATGACCAAGGGTGAGAATACGAGATTGAAGAATGGTGGCAGCACAATTGTTGATTACTACGTAGTAATATTCAACTACCATATTATGGTAGGGTTAACCATTCCGCAAACTCGGCTAGCAACATTCCCGCCTTGTCTCCCGCGCATATTCCTCCGTTGTTAGAGTGTCTCCGTCGGCATGGGGCGAGGGTCACTGCTGTAATCGTACGGCATTGTCAAAAAATCCGTGACATTCCCCGTGGCACCACCGTCCAGGATGTCATTGATGAAGTCAAGCACGCTCGACACTCGGGTGTACCATCCAGGTGCAGTGGCACACTCTTCGGATAACCAAGCGCTCGCAATCCCCACAACAGCACCGCCGACAACCAGCGGCCCACCACCGTCACGCTCACACGCGCCCTTGCCATCTCCTTTTCCGACACACATCATGCTTTCGCTAGCCGCATCGAGCCCGGTCAACGTACTGCACTCCTCGGCCGATATAATCTCCACGTTCACAGTCTTCAGGGACTTTGCGACGGTGTCTTCGTTTACGTACCCCCACCCCATGACAGTAGCCATGGTGCCTGGTGGATTGCTTGATCCATCTACCGCAGGCAAAGACGCGAATTTCCTCGTTAATGGAATCCGGAGCTTGATCAGAGCCACGTCGTACGTCACGTCCGACATGTTAAACTTCGGGTGCCGGTAGAGCTCCAAGGGGCGAACATGCTCAGCCTCGGCAAAGTCGATGTCCGTTGAGTTCCGCATTCCGAACGAGATGATCATTAAATTCAGGTCGTATTCGAGACAATTTCCGGCGGTCAGGACGTACTGCGGGGCGATAAGCGCACCACCACAATATGTTTCGAGGCTGGAGCCCTGACTCTTCAGGCTTGCCATGTAGGGATACTTGGCAATGTTGGCGTCCGATCCACCGTAGATTCTCTCTTCATCGGCTGTAACGTCCACGTTAGTGTCGTCGGTGACATCGGAGAACGATAACCCGCTCGCGAGCATCGCTAGCATGGACGCGAATGCACAAACTTGGATTAATTTCATTGTTGACAGGTGGGAGGAATGCTGCAGTGGCACTTGGACGTCGATCCTTGGGTGAGAAAGTTGGAATGACCTTGTAAGACCGGCGCGCCCCGGAGCTACAGCATTTTCATAAAAGCCGGTGTATTGTGTTACCTATCTAAGATAAGTTATCTTGACCGTGTTCAACATTGAACTGTATTATAATACACATTCCAAATCAATGGTCGACACATGTTCACAGAAATGATGCACTCGACAGCGCCTAAAAAAATGCATAAGCCGGAAGAAATTATGCATTAGATCTCGGTTTACCGGTAAAATACTTCACACTTTGACAACTGTTTGGAGTCATTCCCAACCGGAGAAAGTACATGTAAGTGCATAACACATGTCACACGTCTGGCGGAGAACGCTTTCGTTCTACCAAACGTTCTACCAAACCTCACAGCGAACCACTTCACCACTACCAAGCTAGAAGTATTAATAGATGGAGAGGTTACTTTTAGGTGTAGATGCATGTACAGTGTCGTAAGGCAAATACGACTTCTGTAATTCGAGCAAGAGTGGCAACACCTACCTGCCAATGTGATCGTGTGATCATGTGATTATGCATTTTTAGGGCGCTGTCGAGTGCATCATTAAATGATGCACTCGACAGCTAAAAATGCATCATTAAATGATGCGACAGCGTCCTAAAAACGCATAATTTAGGGCGAACGATCACATGATCCAAAAATACATAAACCTGGAACAAGTTTGTTCCGGGTTATGCATATTTTTAGGGCGCGGTATGCAAATTCACACGCCCTCGACGCAAAGAAAAACGCAACTCGGATCATTTTATTTTAGGAAAATGCCTAAAGAGGTATGAAATCCGAACTTAAATGCCAAACGTGTATGTACCGACTAACCCTAGCCAGTACCGGGGTCGTCGGTATTGCAGCATACACCTGCATACACGTTTGGTCACAACATTTGAAGAGACACGAACGTGGCGGAATGAGTTGCGAGTCGCTTCTTGTCTATTGTAGTCAAGACAGCGGTGCTAAGCTCCACCCGGAGCATTCTCGTCGCTGGGTTCTGCAGGGCTCTACAACAAACAGGGATGTTGTGCGGCTCACTCGCCAAATACGAGACTTCACCGGACCTATCACCACTAACATCTATGAGAACCAAGTTGATTTCCACGAAACTATGCAAACTCTCACCGGCAAAGTTTGATGCAGTGCCAGTAGCAAGTTCATGATGGTTATTCTCCACCAATTTCATTAGTCTTAGCCCTATAGTCTGAGGAGGTGCAGCAGAAGAGGCTCGTGCACTCCGAGAGCAGCGTTATACCTCAGGATGGGTATTATATCTTGGTCCGCCGGATCCGGCAGGTCACACGAGAAACGCGCACTCGCCTGCTTCGATCAGCCATCTTGATCCCGCCGGAGTGGGCGACATCGTTCCTCCCAGGCTCTGATATTTTGCGAATTTGGGAAAAGGGGAATGCAAGACAAGCGCCACCGTCGAAGAAAGCGCCGGCAGGGGATCGCCTTCGCGCTGCTCGCTCTGACGAAGCACCCGCGGCACAAGCAGTATGTTCGCCCGCGACTAGACTGGAACCTCCAGGTGGAGCGGCTCTTGCTCGAAGGAGAGTTTGAGCGGGTGAATCGCATGAGTCCTGCGTCGTTTAATCGACTCTGCCGCGAAGTCGCACCAGAACTACACCGTCCAGCGCATGCATGGTTGCGGCGTCAAGGCATATCGATGGAATGCAAGATTCACTTGGCAATCCGGTATCTAGCTGGCAGCAGCATTGACGACATTCGCTGAGTAATAGGGTCTTCTCACTCATACGCGTACACCATTACCGTCGCTGTGATGGAGGCAGTGGTTGCTGCACCAAACTTGCGCATCCATTCCGCATGTCCTCGACACAGCGGACTCAAGCTGCGGCAGCATTTAAGGTGAGGAGCGAAGAGGGGTATTAAACGGGTGCATTGCAGCATTGGATGAGTTCACGTTTACAGCTCCAACATCCAATATGGCGCGGTTTGGGATTTTATCCGCCTCCCCCATACGACCAACGAACGCGTCGGAGAAGATGACATTCATCAGCCGAAAGCGGCAGTGCCTCGTGGCCCTAAAGTTTTCTGCATCAGATGGCCCCGTCGTAGGCCCCTCTAGCGCGCCCAGCACTCCATCACACTTCGCCTTGTAGTAGCCTAAGAGAAGCTCGATGTAACCCGAATTGTTATCTTGAGTGGAGCTCCTCTTCTGTGCCCCCAACTACAGCTTTGTGCAGGCCTTCCGCAGCTGCTTCGCGTGGTGTTCGCCGAGGAGGGTGCGCACCTCGTCCTCGGTCTTGTCAAGAGGGAGGTCGTTCACCTGAGCAACAATCGGGTCTTCCATCATGCTTCTTTTCTGATTGTGACAAGTCAACATTCTAAAGCTCAATCCCTCCCTCCCTCGAGCAGGAGGTTCTCCCCTCCCGGATGGCTACAAAATGTCCGCCGGACGAAAAGTGGGTCGCCGGATCTCGTCCGGCGAGGCTCGAAAAATCCGCGAATTTGATTGGCCGGTCCGCCGGATTGAGAGATAGAATACCCCTCTCAGGGATGCCAGTCCAGGACGCTCACGAGCGCCAACTTCGAGTCCGGTCGGGCGACGAAAACCCTCGTGTGATGAAGTGCACTTCTTCTCCGACTTACACACACGTACTTCCCTTGGTAAAGCGCGAATGATTCAACCCCAGGACTGCTGCCGTCGTGTTTTAAACGACTGACCTTAAACCCCAGTGAAATTTGTCCTAGGAAAAGGACCAAAGTTGTTTTTGATGTGGCACATTTTGTCCTACGGCCAGAGTGCTAGGACCAAAAAAACTTGGAATTTGTAAGGGCAGTATTTATCGCCAAGAAATCGTCGGATGTCACGTTTAACAAATCGTATACTGAACTCGGTTTCTAAAAAATAGCGGTATTTTTGGAGAGCCAAACCCGAGCTCGCTCACTTATTTTTGTCCTAGGAAAAAGGACAAATCAGAAATCCGATATGTTATTAGTTACACTTTTGAAACTGCAATTTCGTCATGGTGGACGATGAAGGGCACTAACATAATTCTACCACAGAACTACAGAGGATGGGCCTTTGTATTCATGGTCCCGAAATTCATTGTTTTGTAGAACTCGTGTCAAGATGTGGCATTTACATTTGGTCCTTCCTTTTGTCCTACGGAATGGCCCACTGGGGTTAAAGGCTCGCAATAGAGACTGCTGATGGTGCAGGCAAAACTGAGGTTTGAGTTGAGCGACCGCACCTTGTGCTCCTGCAGATTCACCAGTAGAATCAGGATGGCTACACTGTATTTGGGCTGGGTTTGCATCAGTGAAATACCTTTGATCTGATGAAGCAGAAGTGACCGTACTGCTTCGAGTTGCGACTGCCGTACTGTGATCCGGTATGGCAGATTGGCGCTGTTACTGCACTGCATTCATACACTTTTGAAAACGTTCATACCTCTTTAGTCAAATTTTTGCCATATGGAAACCGCACACACATACCGACAAAACTTAAGTGTAGCCTGACGTCCATGCCAGTTGCAGCAGTAGCTGCCACAAACTCCGGGTCAGAGGGGTCGATATGGGGAGGTGCATTGTCTTGCTGCACGACAACGCGTGACTCGCCATTCGCACGAGACTATCGTGACGAGAGTGAAGGTAGCAAGGCAGTGATGAGCTTCTCGCGGTAGGTAACCTTGGTCACCGACACGTTCTTCAGCACCATGGTGCCAGCTGGTCTGTTGCGGCTGCTTCTTTCGGCTGGTGCGTACTGAATGAAAGGCCATATGCCCAGTTTGCCGTCGAAATAGCGGCCTGCGCATGCGTCCCAGCGAGGTCGTGCCACCGCCGCGAGGAACATCACCTTGCCAATGTGGCGCTTGCTCTGCAGTGTGCGCTCTGGTACGGGCTCGTCTGGGAGAAGGACGAAGCGTTTAGCTACCTCAGCCACGTAGAAGAGCTTCTCGTCCACGTGAACGACGTCGAACATGTCGTCAAACATAAAGGAAGCTCTATCTACGTGGCTGAGGCAGTGGAGCAGTCGCTGTTGCTTGTTTGCGTCAGTGAGTCTGGGCTTGGTCACGCTCGTGGCAACTCGGGCATCGCCTTGCTTAATCCTGCGTTGCAGCGTAGTGGGCGGGATTCCAGAAGCTGACGGTGCTTCACGAACAGTGGAGCGCTGGTTGAGTGGGACGGCTCGCAGCCGTTCCAGAGCCGCACTATGGTCGACGGGATGCCGGCCAGTAGAAGGCTTCTGTGAGTCAGCGGCGAAGAAGCCGGTGGCTTCGGCGACCCGCTTGGCTCGCTGCCACACGCGTGAAATAGTGCGTGGGTGGACTTTGTGGATTTTAGCCATCTTGGTGAGGGCACCTCTGGGCAGATTGCCGTTGGTGGACTGCTTGAGCAGGTCACTGACGATGCAGCGTCTTGCATCGTTGGTGAGCTCTTTGCGTGAAGAACGGCGGCGGATGGTGAGAGGTGAGATGGAGCGGGGCATGTCAGGAATGGAATGGGTGAGGAGGGGCGAAATCTTTAGTGAGCCGCTGCTGAAATTGGTCTGTGAGAGCATTGATCGAATGTGGGCCATTAATATTTGGCAACCCGCACACCATTTGATTCCTCTCACTCTCCTCTTTTGTTATCTACCAATTAGCTTGCTGCAGCACCAATTTTGACAAATAGCAGCGGTGATATGTTGTTTCCTGACAACTGTTGTGGGTCGGAGTAGTATAGCATACGGAGCGAAACTGATACCCCGTTACTCCTCTCCAACGGACTACTGAAGTTCAACGTGGCAGTGTTTGTTTGCCTACTCAGACGAAGTGAGTCACTCGAGCGAAGGGGCTCTTATAAACTTATATTGTACTTGCGATAACACATGGATATATATACAGCGATTGTTGGAGAGTATGCGGATAGGAAGGTATTATCATGTTGAGAATATGAACGGTACTTCTCAGAATAGTTAGATCAAGATTGCACTCTGTATTCGAAAGGATATACACTATCCGACGCGCGCTACAACACATTACGGAGATTGAGCTACGCGTGTTCACTTGTTGCAGTTTCTTGTTCAGTCACCAAAGCTTGGGCTTGATCTCCCTATTTCGTTCGTGCACTGGTACACTTGGAGGTGGGCTCGGGGTCGTGAATTCACCGGACGTCCGGCATGCGCGGCCCTACGGGGTCGCTTGATGTCCCTCGCATACTCGCAATCCAGACACGCCTGCTCGCGCCTTGGTCTGCAAGTCGGTACGTGAGCTCCTGCGCGCATTGCTCGCTAACGGTCAAACCTAATAGCTGCGTGTTACAACAACCTATAGGCGTCGTGTACGAATCCGGCATGTCTTCAACCTGCATCTTTAAAAACTTTACGACAATAAGATGCAACAAGGTTCTGTAACGCGACTCTGCGCTGAAGGACGAGTCCAAGTGGAGCCACCACGTGCAGGCAACGGCAACCCACCGCCTGACAAGTCAGTGCCGCTGCCTGTGCCTCGTACTGTTTCTACCGCTGCAACTAACGCTGGCAAAACTGCACAAGTGGACGTTGGTCCAGCCGATCATGCAACGCCAGCAACGCCTAAACGCAAACATGAAGACGGATCCCCCAGAAGGTGACGCCCAAACCATCAGCACAACAGAAACAGCGTAACTCTAACTACGCCAGGCTGTCCACCTCCAAGTGTACCAGTGCACGAACGAAAAAGCGAGATCAAGCCCAAGCTTTGGTGACTGAACAAGAAACTGCAACAAGTGAACAACCAACCGGCTAACGAGCCGATCAACACGGCTCTGTATGTCTGCCTATCGACGGTTAAAAACACGATGTTTAACCAACAAAGCAAAATAAAAACAAACAACGACAAGTCGCAAAATCGTTCTAACACGCGCGATATGCATATACAACAGTTCCTTGCCTAACACAGCAGAACAGGGTGGGTACCCCGACCACTCTGTTTCGCCCGCAGGGCGAAGCCTAAAATATAGGTAAGGCATAAAATGCTCAGGTTGAAGTTAGCCTAGATCATGTAGGCGACTGAGCTTGGGTCAGAACCGACTATCAATGGGGTAGTGCCCGACGAACCAGTCGAAGATGTTGTCCGAGGAGAAATCGGAGTCTGCGTCGTGGATGTCCATGAAGAGATCGTGTTTGTAGTGACGAAGAATGCACGTGGCGAGCAGCCTTCGCGGAACTGCGAGTGCAAGAAGAGTACGAGATCGAAGTTCCCGTTCATCGCTGCGCCATCCATTGCGGCGGCGGTGCATCCTTCCGTTCGGTGTTCCTGTACCACTGGACCACTTTGAAGTGGCCTCGCTCCGCCGCTTGGTCCATCGCATCGGTAGTGCAGCCTTCCGAGCGGTGCTCACCCAGCCATTTGACGACATCCAGTTTCCCCATGCAGGCGGCAATATCCATCGCCATGGTTGTGCAGCCCTCCGTCCGGTGCTTGTGCAGCCATTTGACGACGTTTAGATGGCCGTGGATCGCTGCGCTATTCATTGCTAGCACGGTGCAGCCTTCACTGCGGTTCTGGTGCAACCACTTGACGACATCAAGGTGACCCCCATGAGCTGCGTGATCCATGGTGCGCGTGGTGCAGCCATCCCGTCTATTCCAATGCAGTCACTTCACTACCTCAAGATGACCCCAGCTGCAGCACCATCCATGGCATTAGGCGAGCATCCTCCTGGCAGATGTCTGTGTAGCCACTTCACCATATCGAGATTCCCCTTCGACGCGGCAATGACCATAGCTCTGGAGCTGCATCCTTCACGTCTGTTTTCATGAAGCCATTGCATGAC
The DNA here is from genome assembly GCA_012656105.1 of Phytophthora syringae. Classification (NCBI taxonomy): domain Eukaryota; phylum Oomycota; class Peronosporomycetes; order Peronosporales; family Peronosporaceae; genus Phytophthora; species Phytophthora syringae. Next base: position 223,194 of record JAAKBD010000016.1, read on the forward strand.
CTCCAACCCGTTGGTGCAAGCAGCAGCCTTTTCCATCGCGATGGACGAACACGTTGGGCCATGTCCGAGCATGGTTCTGCCTTCATTTCTTCACCACCGTCACCTCCTGCAGCTAAGACCGATATCTGATGCAGATACTTGACCACAGGAAGGTAGGGCACGGCTGCATCGATGGCATGCCTATTCGTCACTGTCGCCAAACGCTGTACAGGGCCAGAATTGAAGAGGTCGACTTCGGAGCTGAACGTCTCAAATAGCCATTGCACCACATCGAGGCGCCCCAACGCGATTGCAGCCGACATTGACCTGTCCGAGATCCAAAGCGGCGGGTCCTTCGTCATCCTCATCAGTCCTCGCGCAGGGGACTCTGTCAAGGGGTAGTTTCGCTGAGTACAAATGTACTTCCAGTAGCGACGGTGAAGGTCCTTTGCAACACGAAGAAGGCCAGCACTCGCAGCGATCTCAAGTGCTCGACCTGCTTGCAACAGATTATGGTCCAGCATCCACTCCATATTACCCAGATGACCCGTGTCAATGGCAGTCCAAGCCGCCAGGAAGGCGTTCACCACGTATCCGTTCTTGAGCAACCACTCCACGACACCGACATGACCACCCAAAACTGCTTCTCGCATGAACTCTTGAGGGTCGCCGGCAGTAAATCTCTTGCGTTCTCTCCTGTCATACGCCCTTGTCTCTTCTTCGTGCACGATTCGCGCCAGATCATCTCGCATCACCTGTGCAAGATCGGCCATATTTCCATTTGGCTGAGGAGCAGCAACGATGTTCCCAGCAATGAGTTCTCCAAGAGGACCATGGTGGCCGTGTTGCAGCTGTAAATGAGCTGCACCGACGAGCTGCGCCGGAATGGGCACGAGTATTCCGCCCTCATGACCTGCCTGCATCTCTTCACCAAAGTCGTCGTCATCTTCCTCCTCCCCTGCGTCTCGTAGTGCTCACAAAACCAATCGAGCATCTTCACGTCGCCATTGCACGTGGCGTTGTGTAGCGCCTCCTTGACGCAACGAGGAGCTTGCGTGTTCTCAAACAGCCACTGCACCGTCTCAAAGTTGCCCTGCTTCGCTGCAGCTCGAGCCAAGTCGTGGCGCCCCAGCGAACCACATTCCCCTGTCGGGCATTAATTTCATCTCTGTCATCACCAACTGCTGCAGGGATTTCGTGCTCTTTAGGAACTTGAGCAGCTCCAGTTTCCCTTCCCCTGCAGCATCGTGGACAGCTCCAAACGGAACGATACACCCGTGGAAATGGTCGAATAGCCACTGGACCATTTCCAGTGCTTCTCCTGCTTCACAGCCTCCAGAACTCCTCGACGGAACTGGAACCGGTTGTAGTGCCGGTCGGTGCGTAGGTACCTCCTTCTGGACCTATGCCGCCATGACCAGGCCCCGAATCGGCCGGAGAAGGGTCCGTCTCCGGACTGCAACCCGCCCAGATGTGCTGTAGCAGCGCCACTGTATTGAAGGTGCAGGCTCGAGAGAAGTCCATCTCCACGGCCGAGTCCAGGAAGGACGAGAGGACGTCCTTGACCAGAGCCGAGAAAATGGCCTGCGAGTGCAGCACCAGCGTCACACTCAGGAGCGCGGGCGGCGACGGGGGCGGAGTCGGAATGGCCATCTTTCCCCTACGAGGCAAATGCGGAAATGAGGGATTTTTTTTTTTTCCGCACTGAAATGCTGGCGTGGCAATGTTGAAGTTGGTGTTTCAGTATACTCAAAAGGCAACAAGTCGTCACTTCGATCTGGGGCAATCACATATTTCCTAGTGACGAATTACAATGCGAGCAGAAATATTCCCAGTCTCGACACGGATACCGCGACGATGGGTGCGCCAGTCGTTCAAGATGGCGACGACGGAGTTTTACGAGAGCAGAATTTAAGGAGATTGAGGTTGCTACTCACGACCCACAAAAAGTGGTGGAGTGTCGTCAAACCTCTGATGATGATGATGCTGCAACAACAACAGCCCCAAGTGCGGCTTAGGGACAAAGATGAAGACGATCTTTTGCCAGATCGACGAGTGAAGCAACGACTGGACTCTCAAGAATATGAGAAAAGTTGTGGCCGCCTCGAACTCGACATCTTGTACCACGGGTTGTTGTCGCTAGTTGTCATGCTATCAAAAATGTATCTGTATTTTGTTGTATTTGAAAAAGAAGAGCTTTTTTTTCGAGTACCTTCGCTTCAATGCAGAACTACAACGGAGAAGATGACGACTCATCTTGTTGTTCGCATTTGGTGACAAGTACTAACATCAAGTTTGCTCATTTTCGGCGAAATTCAAGATTCTAGACACAGCAACCCTGGCGATCTCAGCTACGAGTTCCATTGCGCGTTCCAGAAAAGTCAGCCCCATAACGACCGTGAAAAAGCAGCAGAACCAGGCTTCGTACACCCATGCAAGTACGGCTAGAGCCAGCAGCATGAATGCCATTGGGAAGAGATTTTCATTCTCAAAACGTTCACGTTCCGCTCGTTGGATCTGAGCTCGCTCCTTGAGATCTTGAACAATATTCTTGCATTCCCAGTGGTTTCGAAGCATCCCATAGGATGCAGCACCAAACACCGAGAGCGCTCCAAGAGCCATCAGTGAAGACTGAAAGTTTTCAGATTTGAGTATATCGTAGTCGTCATAATCTGCTGACTGGGGGTTCATGGGTCGACCGAGTGAAGACTGAAACTTTTAGATTTCAACGACAACAGCTTCATTTTTGCGAAAATGTCGGAATCGTCATCATCTCCTGGTTGGAGGTTCATGGGTCGCTCTTGAATGGCACTGGTAGCAGACTGTGTGTTTTCCTCGTCAAGGCTGATGCACTCCGATTGTCCCTGAGCTCGTGTGTGCGAGCAGCGTAATCCCATTGTTGGTTAGAAGCTTGGACTTGTGCGGACTGGTGAAGCATTGCTGGGTTGGAGCGTAAATTGGAGAATGAAGAGGAACACCCTGTGATTGAAATTTCCCTTGACATGTCGAGGTCTGATTCCATCTACTCTAGCAATGGAGGTGAAGCTGCAGTGGTGAAGAAGTCCTGAGACCCCTAAATTGATGCAAAAGACACCTTGACTTGGGCATCGTGACTCCGTATGGAGTAGTGGAGATGTTTTGTTCTACATAGTAGTGACAGCAAAATCTACGAAGAAGTCGAGACAGGAGCAGAGTTGGCAGCAAAAGCAACAAAAATGTAGCAGCAATTTGAACTTGCGTGTACTTAGTTTCCCTAAGCGCTTCTTTTGACGTTCTGATTGGCATCTCCGTAAATCTGAAGCTGTAGCTTGTATGGAATAGTTGTTAGCAGTGGTTGAATATGGTAGCGTTAACCATTCCGTATACTCAGCTAGCGACGTCCGCGACTCGTCTTCCGCGTATACTCCTCCATCATTAGAGTGTCTCCGTTGGCATTGGTCGAGGGTCTCTGCTGTCATTGTACGGCATTGTCAAAAATGCCGTGACATTCCCAGTGCCACCACCGTTCAGGATGTCATTGATGAAGTCTAGCACGCTCGTCACTCGGGCGTACAATCCAGGTGAAGTGCCACACTCTTGTGATAATCCACCGCTCACAACCCCCACAACAGCGTTGCCGACAACCAGTGGCCCACCAGAGTCACCTTGACACGAGTCCTTGCCATCTGCCTTTCCTGCGCACATCGCGCTTTCGCTAGACACATCGTACTCGGTCATCGTAGCGCACTCCTCGTTTGAGATAATCTCCACGTCCACAGTCTGCAGGGTCTCTCCGTAGGTTTCATTGTTTATCAACCCCCACCCCATGATCGTGGCCATGGTACCTGGCGGATTGCTTGATCCATCTGCAGCAGGCAAAGCCGCTTGTTTCCTCGTCGATGGGGTTTCGAGCTTGATCATTGCCACGTCGTACGACAGATCGTAGAAGTTAAACTTCGGGTGCCGGAAAAGCTCCGAAACGCCAATGTGCTCGGCCTTTGTAGAGCCGATGCCCGATGAGTGCCGCATTCCAAACGAGATGTTCATGGCATACAGATCAGATTCGAGACAATGCCCGGCGGTCAGGACGTACTGGGGGCGATAAGCGCACCACCACAAAATGTTTCGTCGTAGGAGGTCCAACTGCGCAGGCTCGCCAGGTACGGGAACTTGCCAACTCTGGCGTTCGATCCACCGTAGATTCGCTCTTCGTCGGCCGCAACGTCCTCTTCATTGTTGACATCGGAGAACGTTAACCCGCTCACGAGCATAACCAACGTGAACGCGAACGCACCAACTTGGACCAACTTCATTCTTGACAGTGGTGAGGAATGTTGCATTCGCGCTTGGAGTTTGATCCTTGAGAGGTAAAAGCTGGAATGGCCCTGCAATATCGGCGCGGCCGAGTCCTTAGTGAAGCTGTTGGCACCCAGGCTGCCGCACAATCGTGTTTGTAGTGCAAGTTGTAGGATACGGTATGTACAATCCTGCTTATCCATCATTGATCTGGATACGATTCGCTAACAGCTACTGTCGAGCAGATCAGGGGATAACGTAATGCCGCCACAGCATTACGTTACCGGTACAGCATTTGGGTTACCGTATTTCGCATGTACATGTAGACCAACACACCCCATGCTTCACATGCAAATCTTCCCTGTCAAAAGTGATGCTTCAAATTTATGAAAAAGAAAAAGTTTATTTTTAGACAGTCGCCTCTTCGACAATGACGTCTTCCTGGTCAAACTCGTGACTTTCGTCTAGATGTGGTCCTTCAAGTAGCGATAGCTTCTCAAGCTCTGAAACCAAAGAGCTCGCTGCAATACAAGTCGCACTCGGTTGCAGCTTGTACTGCTGTGGCGGCCGATGCCACCTCTGCGCGGGCGGCCCTTTGGCTTCGGCTTCACACGAGCCATTTGAGAACTGATGGGTGGTGGTCAGTTTTTAAAAAATGCCGTCACTCTTTCGGAATAGTGGTCTGTATCTCTCTACATGCGAAATCCTGTAATCGGATTGACGCACAACGATTGGCTGAAAAAGGGGTGTATCCGTACGGACAGCCCTTTATTATAGTGCTGTTGGCACGCATTTTAATCCATGCATACGGAGCATCATTTTGATATTGCTCAAACTCTAACGCATTGGTCCGTGCTAAGTACCAGAACTTATCTTCATCTTCACTTGAGTATTTCTCGCTGCTGGGTAAATCCGGGATGAGTGACTCGATGCTGCTCACAACGTGGATGATCCACGACTGAGCGTCACATTGACTCCAGCTCCAACACACGGAGGGTTTGTGGCGAGGAAGAGATCCGCATCATGGCCATCGACTCTTTTGGGTTGGACGAGAATGCTGTTTCCCTGTTGCGTATGCTGCTTACTCAGTCTGTATTATCGTAGCGAATGGCTCGAGCCTCCCGAGAAGCAACAGCTTCTGCGAAAGATGCAAGTTCGCTTTCGTTTGCCGGTGGTAGTTCGCTGCCGTAAAGAGCATAGAGCTCGGTTGACGTGAAGCCGTTGAAAAACTCGGATGCTTTCTCAGCGCATGGGCCGCAAAATGCCAATCGGTTACTGCACACCGAACAACCTTGGAGAAGATGAACAAACTCAGCCTCCGTACACGCGAAGTGGCTCATTGCAGGTGACAGCTTCCTTATCAACCTCTCCAATTCGCGTTTGTCTTTAATGTGCCACATTGTCTGGAGGTTAGCTTGGCCATTTCAATGAATATCAAACGAATAGATATCACCTCGGATCATGGTCTCGTTCGGTCTCTCCTGATCAAGCAACAAGAGCTCGTCGTGGCTGTCGAGCGTGGAAAGTGGACGGTAACGACGGCGCTTGGATTCGCAGATAGTCCGAAGCTCCCGATCGCATTGATCTCGTAGCAGCAAAGCGCGTTCAAGTTTCACCTTTCCAGGAGAAATGGCAGCACACGACGACAAACCATGGTCCTTTGGTGGGTCCGACATGTCCGAGCCAGAGAATGCGCCTTGTGTAGCTGTTCCAGCTAAATGAAACGAAATGAGATCAGGACGTGAAGACAAGTACAACTATTTTTGATCAAGCGATTGTATGGATTGAAGTCTGAGGAACGTGTTGGGTATACTAGTCATGGGCTACGTACTTCGCCTTTTGTAAAATGCGACCACAGTCATCACGACTTCCTGTATTTCCACGACCGTCGCTGGCTCCGAACCCAGAAGAGCATTCGCAGGTGCCTTGGTCGTAGTTGCAGTAGCCTCGATTGGAGCAGACTGCGTTCTCTTTGGTTCCCTTTACACTCAGAACGCCACCTATTGCCGCTCCATTGTCAGCAGTATCGAAGCTCACCGTTCCACTTGATACTGTTAGACCCGTTATGACGGCTTTCAGAGGTGGGATATCTCCGTGATTTATTGGGAACGCAACCGAGATAACGTTGGAAGGCGACGCTGGTGATGTGCAAGCACTTGTTCCAGAGGAGTACTCAACCACAGGATCCTCGAAGCTAAATGAATTCACGAGGATGTCGCGAATTGTACTCGGAGCTGCATCAAATGGGATGTCAACCGATGTCGAGGTGCGATACAGGAGACTGAAAACACCCCCGTGGCAGTACATCTCAGTACTTGAATCTCATCTACTTGGTCAGTTGTAAGTGGGTCGTCCCCTCTTGTGCATGATCCTACAGAACAGATAACCCTTTAGTGATGCAGGAAATTGGTTAGCGGGAGTAAAAACAAACGTACTTTTGTTGCAGTCGTAGCCCTCATAGCCTGGATCACACTTGCAACCCAAGATGTTGTCCCGGTCCCACGTTTGGATATTGTTTGGATCAGTCCCGTAGTCGAACTGCAACGACGGCGAGTCTGCATCTGCCTCTAATGAAAGGTGTCTGATGGTCTTGCACTGCCCATGACCGCTGCAAGCAGGTTCTCCGGGACACTTCACTAGAAATGGTGACAAGTATAAGATGTCTGGTTCAAACACCTAGTGATATGGCGATTTTTGTATCACTTACTGAGCTCGCATGCGGTGCCCTCGAACGGAGTGTAGCAGGAACATTGTCCTGTAGTATGATCGCAAATGCCGGCATCGGAACACTCAGTCCACTGATTGTGTACAGTGTTACTTGCCAACGGTGTCGTATACCAGGATGGTCCTGTTGGACATTTTCCTGTAGCAAAGCAACAACAAAACAGTAAGTAATTGGCAATCGCTTGATCCGGTTGTGTTTCTTACGTGACGAGCAATCTCCTGTTGTCCAGCCTTGCTCACAAACACACTTGAAGGATGGTGATCCCGTACAATAGCCATGCCCACTGCATGCAAGCTCACCGACGCAAGATAAAATCGCCCCACCGTACAAATTATTTTCGTTGGCGCAGCCGCAGTCGCCACGCTCCCCAGGGTTTCCATATCCGTCGCTGGATCGATAGCCTGGCATGGGGTTGGTGAAGCATGAGCATTGCCCAGTCTCTAAGGTCGATGCAGAGGGTAAAATGAGTATCCTTCAGCGATTCCAGTACGAAATGGCCACGTAATGCCTACCAAAAGTGCAGTATCCTCTGTTGCTGCAGAATTCCCACTCCTTGGTGCCTTGGACTGAAGTTTTTCCACCTAAGACGCTACCGGCTGATGCTGCAAACACACTCCCGCCCGTAAGGGAAGCGACACCATGAAGCGATCCCAAAACTTTGATCGGAGGTTGTCTGTTTAGCAAACGAAGTTCACAATGCAGCAAAATATTAGTCTTGAGTAAATGTAGTTGGCAACAACGGCAGTGTCGTACGGTCCAAACTCGTATATGAACTCGATCATGACGGCATTCGCGGCCGGGGTACTGCAAACTGTATTCGCAGTGCTTCCAAACGTGACTTTCACAGCAGGAAGCGTCTTGATCGTACGGAGAATGCGTTCAACATCCGATAGTGTGGCATCAAATGGAATTGAAGCACCTTGGCCGTTGAAGAAAAGGTGAAAGGACCCTCCTGTCGCAGTGCACTGGACAATCTGCACCTCGTTCTTTTGTCCAGTGGTGAGTGGGTCATCTCCTCTTGGACACGAGTCTGTTGCACCACATACTCATAAATCAAAGAGCCCACAAGACACGCATCTGCACGTCAAGTGCCGTACTCAAGGAGCAGTCGTAGCCATGATACCCTTTGCTGCACTTGCACCCGTAGATCATAGTAGCATCCCACGCAGTGTCATACAGTGGCTCTGTCCCCACTGTATACGTTGCTGACAACTCTTTGAGCGACAAGCACTCGCCCACGCTATTGCAGCCCCCAGAGCACTCCACTAAATGCCACAACCATGAAAATGACCAGCGTCAGGTGCAGACACAACCCATTCCAGCAGCTGCACAAACTCTTTTCTTACAGCGCTGACAGGCCGAGCCCACGAACCCCTCGTCACATGTGCATGTGCCCTGTTCGTAGTCGCACTCGCCCTTGTTCGAGCACTCGACGAGGTAGTGCGCGTCGTCCGTCGCTCGTGCAGAAGCCACCCACGCCGGTCCCAGTGGACACCTCTCTACACAACAAGGAAAACCCATCAACTACCAGCTTCCAAACCCCAGAAAGCTGCATGAAACAAGCGACGCACTCTGCGAGCAGTCGAAGCCAAAGTGGCGGCTGTCGCACTCGCACAAGTTGCGCGTATTGCAGCTGCCGTGTCCCGAGCAGATCTTGCTGTTAAAAGTCCCTCTCGCACACGCCGCGTCCCCCAACGGCAGCAGCAGCAGCAAACCACTCGCCAGCAGCTCCAGTCTCATGCCCACTAACCAAAAAGGCAACTTTCCCACTTCAACGTAACCGTCACACCAAGTGTCCACCAAATTCACGTAACCACACCCCAATACGTAATTACCCTTGTATATTTACGTAAAAACGCTTTCCCGAATCTTATTGCCAACCAGTCTCGGATCTCTTTACGCCAGCAAAAAGCTCTAAAACTCCCCTGCCTTCCATCATGTCCATGGTCTTTGACGAGTACGGTCGCCCCTTCATCATCCTGCGCGACCAGGAGAACAAGGAGCGCATCAAGGGCGTGGAGGCCATCAAGAGCAACATCCTGGCGGCGCGCACGGTCTCGAGCCTGCTGCGCACGTCGCTGGGGCCGCGCGGCATGGACAAGATGATGGTGAGCCAGGACGGGGACGTGACCATCTCGAACGACGGCGCCACGATCCTGGAGCAGATGCAGGTGGAGCACCGCGTGGCGCACCTGCTGGTGGAGCTGTCCAAGTCCCAGGACGACGAGATCGGCGACGGCACCACGGGCGTCGTCGTGCTTGCCGGCGCGTTGCTGGAACAGGCCGAGAAGCTTCTGGCGCACGGGCTGCACCCAATGCGCATCGCCGACGGTTTCGAAGAGGCCTGCGACATGGCGTGCAAACATCTGGAGGCGATCGGCGACGTCATCCACTTCAGCAAGGAGGACGCCACGCCATTGGTGGAGACGGCCATGACGACGCTCTCGTCCAAGATCGTCAACAAGTACAAGCGTCAGATGGCGCAGATCGCCGTGGACGCCGTCATGAAAGTCGCCAACTTTGAGACGAGGGACGTCAACTTTGATCTGATTAAGGTGGAGGGCAAGTCGGGCGGCACGTTGGCCGAGACGGCGCTGATCAACGGAATTGTCATTGACAAGGACTTCTCCCACCCGCAGATGCCCAAGGAGGTCAAGGACGCCAAGATGTGCATCTTGACGTGCCCCTTTGAGCCTCCCAAGCCCAAGACTAAGCACAAGCTGGACATTACCAGTGTGGAGGCCTACGAGCAGCTCTACCAGCAGGAACAGGAGTACTTTAAGACTATGATCAAGCAGGTGAAGGACAGCGGAGCCAACCTCGTCATTTGTCAGTGGGGGTTCGACGACGAAGCCAACCACTTGCTGCTGCAGAACGAGCTGCCGGCTGTGCGTTGGGTGGGAGGCGTGGAGCTGGAGCTCATTGCGATTGCCACGGGCGGCCGCATTGTGCCTCGGTTCTCAGAGCTTACGGCTGAGAAGCTGGGACGTGCTGGTACCGTGCGTGAAGTTGCATTCGGAACGACCAAGGAGCGTATGCTGGTGATTGAGGACTGTGCGAGTTCGGACGCCATTACGGTGCTGGTTCGCGGTGGTAACAAGATGATTGTGGAGGAGGCCAAGCGCTCGCTGCACGACGCCATGTGCGTGACGCGAAACCTGATCAAGAACAACCGTATCGTGTACGGTGGAGGTGCTGCTGAAATTGCTTGTGGTATCGCTGTGCGTGAGCACGCCGACAACACGGCGGGCATTGAGCAGTACGCTATTCGCGCTTTTGCCGATGCTCTGGAGGACGTTCCGATGGCATTGGCCGAGAACAGCGGTCTGAGTCCGATTGACTCGCTCTCGGCCGTGCGCGCGCAGCAGATCGCCGAGAAGAACCCTCGACTCGGAATTGACTGCAACTCGTCCGGCACGAACGACATGAAGGAGCAGCAGGTGTTCGAGACGCTGATCGGCAAGCAGCAGCAGCTGCAGCTAGCCACGCAGGTCGTGCGGATGATCCTCAAGATCGATGATGTCATTATTGAAGGCTCGTACGCGTAGGCCAAGTAAAGCCTAGATTCGACTGCTGCCATAGCTGCTGCTGCGTGCAGTTTTGCACCGAAGTTGCAGTCTTGGTGGATCAAATGAAAGGTTTAGTTTATAGTCCACCTTTGTCTTGCTTCTTTGCATTTACAGTGGTATGTGCAAAACCACAGATAGCTATACCTACCATAACTTCAGTGCTTCGACAGGGTCTTCTCTTTTAGCTTCTGCAGAATAAGCTGACGTTGCAGACGAAGATATTCCTTGGCTTCAATTGACAAGCCTTCCTCGCTCTGCATCATGATGTCCAGCTCCAGTCGACACTCCATCACCATTTCCATGTTCGTCTTCTTCATCTCATCCTCCTGATTCTCTGGCGGTGTTGGTCCCAAACAAAAGACTCGGATCGAGAGTCCATTGACGACAACGAATGAATATCATCTGAATCCAACCTTTGCCTCACTCGCCTCTCTTCTCCTTTTTCTTCACTTCTCGGACGCGTCACCCCACACACTGGAGATCCCGTAAACTCTGGTTCTTCTTCTGGGGTATTGGGAACTCCGCCTCCTCTTCCCTAACCCCTCCCTCTTCTCATGCATCAAGGCAAATTGCTGCATGATCTGGGGTTTCAGCACGCTCCGCCACCTCTTGTGACTGATGAGCAGCCACGCCACTTGTTGGTACTCAAAGTCTCTCTTGGTACCGACTCAGAAGCTCTTAATTGCTCGGTCGAACGCGTCCATTATACAAGCCTTGCTATCCTTTAAAGTGACGTTACATTGTCTCCACTTCTGGCTAAAGAGCGACACAAAAACCACGAGACTGGGGTGCATTTCCTTCCATTGACTATGCAGCTCCTGGGCACTCGTCGTTTTCCCGGCGGTGGCGGTGTATTCCGCCTCCACTTCCTCCCAGAACAGATGCGTCAGCTGCTCCACAGTCACATGCGCTTGGTGGCCCAAAGCGACGGCGATCCACGCTCGAGCTAGCGACAATCGCTCGTCGTCCCCAAAGTTTCCGCTTGCCTTGGACATGAATGTTGAAGTGACGGAAGTGCGGAAAGCGCGCCAAGTAATGCGGAATTACTTTGTTGCAGTCGCGCTTAGTGAAACCAAGTGCAGTAACTTCAAGTTGCGGCTACATCTTTCTGCTCTTCGTTGATTTTGCTGTCATGGTAAGCTTCACTAGTCATCAGTCATTGCACCACCTCGCACAATTTTTCTGGGGTAGATGGAATCAGACCTCGACATCTCGAGGGAAACTTGTCCTTTCCTCTTGACATTCGAAGCATTCTCCAATCTGCGCGTCAACCCAACAATGCTTCGCCAGCCCGCACAAGTCCAAGCTTCTAACCAGCAATGGGACGACGCTGCTCGCACACAAGAGCTCGGTGGCAATCTGAGCGCCTCCGCCTTGACGAGGAAGAGCACCAAGTCTTCTCCCAGTGCCCAGTCAGCAGCTGAAGCTGTACTCGCGAGAGTGCTGCGGCCGGCGATCTCTAAGAAGTTCCAGTCTTCGCTGATGGCTCTCGGAGCGCTCTCGGCGTTTGGTGCGGCGTCCTACGGGGTGCTTCGGAACCAAGTTCGGATCCAACGAGAGCGAGAGGAACGGGAGCGGTTGCAGGGGGACGTATCGTCGGCGCGCTGGTGGTGGTAGCCGTACTGGTGTGGATGTACACCGGCTGGTTCTACTTCCTGCTTCTTCTTAGTGTCGGGTTGCCTCTTCTCCTGTGCACTCTGGCAACCATAGCCAAGATGGCCAAGTAAGGGCAAGGTGCGTCCTACAGTAACGTATCAGTAGTAGGTTACGGTACTTGAAATCCTGTATTTCACATACAGGTTACCCCAACTTCAAGAAACACGACTCCGTTGGAAGGTTGAAGACGATGGATTCAGGGGTTTCAGCTGAGAAAACGGACAGCACCGACGAATATAGGGAACTTGCCCTTCTTGACGTGTACAATCGCAGGAATGCCGCTAACGCAAGCTCATCCTCATTCGTTCTTCCGACGACCCCAGTAGTTGGTCAATCTGAAATATCGGGAATGAAGGCCAAACCGACGGAGCGAGGCGATGATGGCAGCTTCATGCGGATTGAAGTGATTTCAATGCTGAAGCTGCTCTTCGTGTCTGGCATAGCGGTGACGTTTCTTGCCCTCTTCGTGCTAATCGGCTTCAGTGGCTCGCCAGCGGTTGCCACCTCCGACTGGACCAGCATCCCGACTCGCTGCACGTCCGACTTCTCCGTTAGTTTGTACAAGGAATGCCTCGGACCCAACAGTACGAGCACAGTTCAAGACACTGACGCCAATGGAACGGTATCGGCGATCGACCAAGTCCTCAGTCTACCGACAAGCGAACAGAAGTTGGTACTCACGTGCATGTTTGACTCGTGCACGAATCGTACCAATCGGCCGTTTGCCAGTAAAGAGGAAAGTCTTTACGTTGCCCACTACACGTTCGGACTCAACGGATTTTCTCAGCTCAACCGCTACTTCTACTTGGAAGCAGCTTTCCCGAATGTGAAGAAAACCGCTCGTTCGTTTGACGTGACCATGACCCCACATGTCAAAGGGTTCTACCTCAACGAGACCAGCAAGAACCAAACGTTCACCCAGATTGTCACCGATGTGGTTCAGAAGACGATCACAGTCGAGTGCCAGGAAGGCGAATTGTACTGCGACCAAGCGTACTTCTTGCGCTTCGGAGACATCGACTTTAATGACTACCAGGTCGATGTTCTGTTCAACTCGACAGAGAGTTTGGCTCTGAACGGCTCGAATGTGCAATTTCGCAAGACGTGGGGCACTCGAGAGTTTACGCAGTGGCTCATTGGTATGAAGTTTTTCTTTCTGTTCGTCTCGGGCTTTTTCGCTGGCTGGTACATCTACAGCATGAGCAAGTTGTCTTCACGTGAGCAGAATGTCGAGCAAGGGTTTGTCATGGCACTTGCGGTGTCGCTGATCCTATTCAACGACCCGTTTTACTTCACCGAGGCAACGTACGGCAGCAATGCAGCTCGGATTCTCAGTGTGATGTTCCAAGTGACTTTTTTCAACTGTTGCTGCTGTTCTGGCTGGTTGCTATCGACAATATGCGCCATCATGGTAAGGAGGATGGCGTGTCGAATACCAAGTTCTTCGCCCCCAAGATCGTTTTCGTGGCCTTCTTCTGGCTCATCATGGTCATTTTCTACGGCTACATCAAGTACTATAGCAACAATGACATCACGTGGGATCCGTTGGCGGAGAACAGCAACTTCGCATTCCTCAAGACACTTTGTGGACTTCTCAGTGCTGTTTTCATCGTGTGGTACTGCGTCCTCGTTGTCATGAGCATCCGCGAGATTCGAGCTCGTCGAATGCGGTACCGCTACTTGGTGGGGCTGAGCTTTTTGATGGTGATCGCATCGTTCGCAGGTCTTGCGAGTGGCGAGTTCTCGCCCACCCCAACGAGTGGAGGTGCGTGGACTTCGCTTCAGACCATTTTCAACGTCTATGTGTACACGCTGTGCTATCTGTACGCTCCATCGACTACGACACTTGGCAATGTGCGGAAGCGCCAACAGCAGCATGGAAGTGTGGACCCCGAGTCCAAGTCGGTACTTGGTAGCAATGCTGTGGAGATAGCCGAAGTGGAACTTGCGGGTGTCAACGAGGTGCGCGAAACAGATTTGGCGTAAGGAACAGAGTCTGCAGCGATGCACGAATTACGTAAATGCATTCATTCACAACCTACTTCGAACAATGCCTATTCGTTTATCAGAACCTGCAAAGCTTCTAGCCATGAACACTGTCTTGTGCACGGTAATGCGTCAATTATGGTTGCAATTGGTCTCCAATTCGGTCTTGCCCCTTTCGCTGAATCTGCCGGTGGAGACGAGGTCGTTGTACAGCAGTGTCTTCCAGTAGTAAACATCTCAGGATGCTCCACCATTTCTCATGAAATGTGAGGTGTTTATCGACAACAACCCGTGGTACATGGTGTCGAGTTCGAGGCGGCCACAACTTTTCTTATGTTCTTGAGAGTCCAGTCGTTGCTTCACTCGTCGATCTGGCAAAAATCGTCTTCATCTTCGTCTCTAAGCCGCACATCTCCAACCACTTGGGGCTGTTGTTGTTGCTGCAGCCTCAGCGGTTTGAGGACACTCCACCCCTTTTCGTGTGTCGTGAGTTGCGTAGGTAGCAGCGTCAATCTCCTTACATTCATCGCCCGTCCTCTCGTGAAAAACTCCGCTCCACCATCGCCATCTTGAACGAGTGACACACAGTCCCCATCGTCGCGGTCGAGACTGGAACATATTTCTGCTCTTTCATATTCTTCATTCATCTGCCATTTGCTCCAGCAACACTGCGATCCACGCAACAACGAGCGCCACCTTCTCCTCATCACTGAATCCGGCGCTTAACAGCGTGTTACTGTTAGTACCAGCGATTGCATTCTGTACTTCATCAGAAGGAAATCTGTGATTGCCCCAGCTTGTTGCCTTTTGAGTATACTGAAGCCAAGTATAACCATCTTCAACCAACATTCCAGTGCGGAATCCTTCAGTTCCGCATTTGCCTCGTAGAGGAAAGATGGCCATTCCGACCCCGCTCCCGTCGCCGCCCGCGCTCCTGAGTGTGACGCTGGTGCTCCACTCGCAGGCCATTTTCTCGGCTCTGGTCAAGGACGTCCTCTCGTCCTTCCTGGACTCGGCCGTGGAGATGGAGTTCTCTCGAGCCTGCACCTTCAACTCGGTGGCGCTGCTACAGCACATCTGGGCGGGTTGCAGTCCGAAGACGGACCCTTCTCCGGCCGATTCGGGGCCTGGTCATGGCGGCATAGGTCCAGAAGGAGGTACCTACGCACCGACCGTGGTTCCAGTTCCGTCGAGGAGTTCTGGAGGCTGTGAAGCAGGAGAAGCACTGGAAATGGTGCAGTGGCTATTCGACCATTTCCACGGGTGTATCGTTCCGTTTGGAGCTGTCCACGATGCTGCAGGGAAGGGAAACTGGAGCTGCTCAAGTTCCTAAAGAGCACGAAATCCCTGCAGCAGTTGGTGATGACAGAGATGAAATTAATGCCCGACAGGGGAATGTGGTTCGCTGGGGGCGCCACGACTTGGCTCGAGCTGCAGCGAAGCAGGGCAACTTTGAGACGGTGCAGTGGCTGTTTGAGAACACGCAAGCTCCTCGTTGCGTCAAGGAGGCGCTACACAACGCCACGTGCAATGGCGACGTGAAGATGCTCGATTGGTTTTGTGAGCACTACGAGACGCAGGGGAGGAGGAAGATGACGACGACTTTGGTGAAGAGATGCAGGCAGGTCATGAGGGCGGAATACTCGTGCCCATTCCGGCGCAGCTCGTCGGTGCAGCTCATTTACAGCTGCAACACGGCCACCATGGTCCTCTTGGAGAACTCATTGCTGGGAACATCGTTGCTGCTCCTCAGCCAAATGGAAATATGGCCGATCTTGCACAGGTGATGCGAGATGATCTGGCGCGAATCGTGCACGAAGAAGAGACAAGGGCGTATGACAGGAGAGAACGCAAGAGATTTACTGCCGGCGACCCTCAAGAGTTCATGCGAGAAGCAGTTTTGGGTGGTCATGTCGGTGTCGTGGAGTGGTTGCTCAAGAACGGATACGTGGTGAACGCCTTCCTGGCGGCTTGGACTGCCATTGACACGGGTCATCTGGGTAATATGGAGTGGATGCTGGACCATAATCTGTTGGAAGCAGGTCGAGCACTTGAGATCGCTGCGAGTGCTGGCCTTCTTCGTGTTGCAAAGGACCTTCACCGTCGCTACTGGAAGTACATTTGTACTCAGCGAAACTACCCCTTGACAGAGTCCCCTGCGCGAGGACTGATGAGGATGACGAAGGACCCGCCGCTTTGGATCTCGGACAGGTCAATGTCGGCTGCAATCGCGTTGGGGCGCCTCGATGTGGTGCAATGGCTATTTGAGACGTTCAGCTCCGAAGTCGACCTCTTCAATTCTGGCCCTGTACAGCGTTTGGCGACAGTGACGAATAGGTATGCCATCGATGCAGCCGTGCCCTACCTTCCTGTGGTCAAGTATCTGCATCAGATATCGGTCTTAGCTGCAGGAGGTGACGGTGGTGAAGAAATGAAGGCAGAACCATGCTCGGACATGGCCCAACGTGTTCGTCCATCGCGATGGAAAAGGCTGCTGCTTGCACCAACGGGTTGGAGGTCATGCAATGGCTTCATGAAAACAGACGTGAAGGATGCAGCTCCAGAGCTATGGTCATTGCCGCGTCGAAGGGGAATCTCGATATGGTGAAGTGGCTACACAGACATCTGCCAGGAGGATGCTCGCCTAATGCCATGGATGGTGCTGCAGCTGGGGTCATCTTGAGGTAGTGAAGTGACTGCATTGGAATAGACGGGATGGCTGCACCACGCGCACCATGGATCACGCAGCTCATGGGGGTCACCTTGATGTCGTCAAGTGGTTGCACCAGAACCGCAGTGAAGGCTGCACCGTGCTAGCAATGAATAGCGCAGCGATCCACGGCCATCTAAACGTCGTCAAATGGCTGCACAAGCACCGGACGGAGGGCTGCACAACCATGGCGATGGATGTTGCCGCCTGCATGGGGAAACTGGATGTCGTCAAATGGCTGGGTGAGCACCGCTCGGAAGGCTGCACTACCGATGCGATGGACCAAGCGGCGGAGCGAGGCCACTTCAAAGTGGTCCAGTGGTACAGGAACACCGAACGGAAGGATGCACCGCCGCCGCAATGGATGGTGCAGCGATGAACGGGAACTTCGATCTCGTACTCTTCTTGCACTCGCAGTTCCGCGAAGGCTGCTCGCGACGTGCATTCTTGGGCACTCACAAATACGATCTCTTCATGGACATTCACGAGGCAGACTGCGATGTCTCCTCGGACAACATCTCCGACTGGCTCATCGAGCACTACCCGTTTTGAGTCAGAACTTCTCAGGCCTATCATACATGTATTCCTGCTTTCATGGTCTAACTTCAACCTGAGCATTCTCAGTCGGAAATTCCGACTCGGAATACATTCCTGCTTTCATGGTCTAAACTAACTTTCACGACGGCGCCAGCGTCACAACGTACCCCAGCTACAACAAACGGGGGATGGCGATGAAGAGATCCGCATCATTGTCATCGACTACAGGGAACCTAGGATATAGAAAACTTTAAGTAACGTTATAGGTAAGACTTCAATTCATACAATCTCAAAAACAAAAATAGTTGTACTTCATGTCCTGATGCACGTGAGCACGGAAAATGCTCTCATTTCGTTTTCATTTAGCTGGAACAGCTACACAAGGCGCATTCTCTGGCTCGGACATGTCGGACCCACCAAAGGACCATGATTTGTCGTCGTGTGCTGCCATCTCTCCTGGAAAGGTGAAACTTGAACGCGCTTTGCTGCTACGAGATCAATGCGATCGGAGCTTCGGACTATCTGCGAATCCAAGCGCCGTCGTTACCGTCCACTTTCCACGCTCGACAGCCACGACGAGCTCTTGTTGCTTGATCAGGAGAGACCGAACGAGACCATGATCCGAGGTGATATCTATTCGTTTGATATTCATTGAAATGACCAAGCTAACCTGGTACATTATAGACAAACGCGAATTGGAGAGATTGATAAGGAAGCTGTCTCCTGCAATGAGCCACTTCGCGTCTACGGAGGCTGAGTTTGTTCACCTTGGGTTGTTCGGTGTGCAGTAACCGATTGGCATTTTGCGGTCCATGCGCTGAGAGAGCATCCGAGTTTTTCAACGGCTTCACGTCAACCGAGCTTTATGCTCTTTACGGCAGCGAACTACCACCGGCTAACGAGAGCGAACTTGAATCTTTTGCAGAAGCTGTTGCTTCTCGGGAGGCTCGAGCCATTCGCTACGATAATACAGACTGAGTAAACAGCATACGCAACAGGGAAACAGTTAGGTCTGCAGTCGAATGGAACGTGGTCCCTTCGCCCCGTCCCAATCACGTACGCAATGCATTCTCGTCCAACCCAAGTCGATGACCATGACCTCGCCATCCCTCCGTGTGTTGGAGCTAGAGTCTATTGTGACACTCACGCAGTCGTGGATGTCAGTTGTGAGCAGCGTCGAGTCGCTCACCCCGGAGCTACTCGAGTCTTCGTGCCCCAGCAGCGAGATATACTCGAGGAAGACGACGACATGTTCTGGTCTCTGGTGCATCAAGGATACAGCGCTAAATTCGCGTACCCCAGCCAGGCCGAAGACGCCCATACACTCCGCCAACGGTGGGAAACAGTGCGGTCAAGTGTCGCGGAATTCGACAACGTCTTGACCGAAATGTGCCCGGGCAAAACGTTGGATCAGCTTCCTGCCCATGATAAACGCAAACTATTCAAGCAGGTGCTACTTACGTTCCAGGAGAGAACAGGACAGAACTTCGAGTACCTGGACGTGTGGACTCTATTGACGCACCATGAGAAATGGGAGAGCGTGTTGCGGGCTTTGGTGAAACGAGGGAGAAACCTTCCCCAGTAGCCAATTCCTCGGTCGGGATGGCGGGTGACGTTGACTGGGCTGCGGAGAATGCTGCAAACTTGGCTAATGTAGATGAAGGCAAGGATTGTTTAAGGCCACCCGAACGGGTTCTTCAGCGTGTGCGTGACAGCAAGAGACGAAAGCCGACGCCGAAGCGGGTGATACCAGAGGACATTGAACGAGACGACGTGAGTTTCAACCGCCGAGTGCAGCCTAAAGTGAATACTGCAAGTGCAGACCAACTGGAGGCTGAAAATGGCGGCCATGTAGGTGTGATGAAAAAGTCGAGACTACTGGCGGTGCAATTACGAGTGCAGAGGCTGGTGTTGCCAAGAAGCAGCGCACAAGTAAGTGTGGGTCAACTACCGCCAACATGAGATCATTGCCTGCTGCAGATAAACCTGACCCTCTCCGAGAACAGGAGATCTATCCTCTTAAAGCCAAGCCGCAAAAGGTAGCACAGCCGCTGAATGACGTGAATTTAACGCTGGCGTGGATCAATGTATCGTGCAGCGCAGACGCGAAACCAAGACTTGACGAAAGCAAACGCGGGTTCTGGTTTCAGGTCTCAAGCATTTACTTTGACTTGGATTCGAAATCAGTTGCTGAGGGTGACATTGAACCATTTCTAAGAGATCACTGGCAGCGAATTCGACAAGATGTTATCGCTTTTCACAAATGCTTTGATCAAGGCATCCAGGACATGACTATTAAAGTAACCCGCACGGACCGCGAAGCAGCAATTGCCGCCGCACAAGAAACTTACTGGACCAAAACCGGCCATCGGTTCCAGCATCGAGCGGAATGGGAGATTTTAGAGCGCCATGTCGATTGGGAACGCTTTCTCAAGCCACTGCTCTTTGGTTCGGATGCTAGGGAGCCGTAGGGGCTGGACCGTGACGATTTTGCAGGGTCGTTCCAGCTTTTACCACTCAAGGATCAAACTCCAAGCACCACTGCAATATTCCTCCGAGCATATTGGCGTTTCGGGGCTTTTCCGGCACCGGAATTTAACTTCTACGACCTGTCGTACGACGTGGCAATGATCAAGCTCCAAACTCCCTCAACGAAGAAACTAGCGTCTTTGCCTGCTGCAGATGGATCAAATAAATCCACCAGGTACAATGGCAACGATCATGGGGTTGGGGTTGGTAAGCAATGAAATCTACGGAGAGACCCTGCAGACTGTGGACGTGGAGATTATCTCAAACGAGGAGTGCGCTACGATGACCGATTACATGTGTCTAGCGAAAGCGCGATGTGCGCAGGAAAGGCAGATGGCAAGGACTCGTGTCAAGGTGACTCTGGTGGGCCACTGGTTGTCGGCAATGCTGTTGTGGGGGTTGTAAATGGTGGAGAGTGTGGCATTTCATCTGGATTGTACACCCGAGTGACGAGCGTGCTTGACTTCATCAATGACATCCTGAACGGTGGTGACACTGGGAATGTCACGGCATTTTTGACAATGCCGTACAATGACAGCAGAGACCCTCATGCCGACGGAGACACTCTAATGTCTAATGATGGGTGGTGGGGGCGAGGGGGTACGAGTCGCGGACGTCGCTAGCTGAGTATACGAAATGGTTAACGCTTGCCACGATGTCGTATTGAAAGTACCCTCTTGTTCTTTTGCGGTACACTCTGATCGCCTTCTTATACGACTTCACGCGGTACGTGTCTGCGTCTTCACAATAAACCCGAGAAGCTTTCCACTTGCGAACGAACGCGGATTTCTTCCCATTGCGCTTGAAGCTCTTCAGCGTTCTCTTCTGCTTCAAGACTGGCAGCATATTCCACACGCACAATTTCCCAGAGTGAGCGACGTCCTCGAGCCAAATTAATCCTGCGATCTGCACAATTGCTCACGACCGCGATCAATGACCGAGTTACTGTAAGCGTATCACATCGTCACGGGTAAACCCACTCGAGGTCACAATCCAAGCTGGCCGCAAAAAACAGAAGAGCTTCTGTCTCCGAGCTGCATTAGTTGAACGATCAATGATTTCAGACTGTCGAGCCGCGCAGTTCTGCTATGGGATATGAACGCTACAGAAATATTAGCAATGCCATAGCGCCAAGCAAAACAAATCAACCTCGACACACGCCGTGTCCTCTATTCCTTGGCACGACTACTTTCCAGCGCGGAGGCGCTTGGACGGGTCACTGATCTCCATGGAGCGCTTCCGCATCTTGGACTTGTCGTTGAGCGGCGCCAGATCGTGGTGCACCGACAGGTTCTTGGCCAGTAGGAAGGCCACCTCCATGCTCTGCGAGTAGTTCAATCTCGGGTCGCAGTAGCTCGTGTAGCGCAGCGGAAGGTCCCCCTCGTCAATTCCCTGCGGCCCACCAATGCACTCGGTGACGTTCTCGCCAGTGAGCTCAAAGTGCACACCACCCAGTGAACTACCAGCTTCGCGGTGGATCTCCAAGGTCTGCTCCAGCTCCCCGAAAATGCGGTCAAACGGACGCGTCTTGTATCCGTTCTCCGCCACAATCGTGTTGCCATGGCACGGATCACACGACCAGATCACCTTCAAACCAGCCTCCTTGACTGCAGCAATATGCTTAGGTAGCAGATCCGCCACCTTACCGCTACCGTACCGCGTGATGAGCGTGATCTTGCCCGGGTTGGCTTCTGGGTCCTTCCACAGCTTACGGATCAACGGCACCAGGTCCTCCACCTTCATGCTAGGCCCAACCTTGATACCAATAGGGTTCTCAATGCCTCGGAAGTACTCAATATGAGCGTGGTCCAGCTGACGTGTACGGTCTCCGATCCACAAGAAATCCGTTCCAACGTTGTAGAACTTGCCGTCAATCTCGCGCGTCATGGTCTCCTCGTACCCAAGCTCCAGCCCTTCATGACTCACAAACAGATCCACCGTCTTCAGATGCGGGGAGTCCGCTCCCACGCCGCACATGTGCACAAAGTTCAAACTGTCCGTGATCTCGTCCACCATGTGCTGGTACTCTTCGCGTCTCGAGGACGTCTGCACAAAGTCCAGGTCCCATTTACCCGCATCGTGGATGTCAGCAAAGCCCGAGCTCACCAGTACACGCCCGTAATTAAGAGTAGCGGCACTGTGGAAATAGCCTTCAAGCAGTCGATTGGGGTCGGGGGTGCGCTGGTCCTTCTCGTAGCCGTTGATATTTTCTCCTCGGAAGCTGGTCACCTCCTCTCCATCCAGCATCTCCGTGTTACTGGAGCGGGGCTTGGCGAACTGTCCAGCCATGCGAGCCACGCGAACCGTGGGCATCCGCGCCCCCACACGAGCACGAGACTCATCTGGACCATAATCTTGAGCTTCTTCTCGATCAGTTCCGGTTGGCAGTCCTGGAACCGCTCGGCGCAGTCCCCACCTTGCAGTAAGAAGCGTTTGCCGGCCGCGACATCTGCCAGTTGCGTCTTGAGCTGCTCGATCTCCTTCACGGACACGAGGCCCGGCAAAGTTTTCACTACGAACAGCAAAATGGTACGTTAGCCAAGTGAATTTTGTTGTTTTTTGTGCTGCTACAATGTTATACACTTGTCATGCGCTTGTTGCAGGGCTTTGACGTCGGGGTACGGGGCTTGCTGCTTGACTGGGAACTGGCGCCAGGACGAAGGCGTCCAGGCCGGAGTCTCACTTGGCGCTGACATTTGCAGTTGTTCCGGTGCCGTTTGGCGAATGACGACCAGAGACTGACTGACGTACGTCGATAGTGTGGCGCACACGAGAATTTTCTTGTGGTTGAAACTTCTGACAGAAAGACGAATAGTTCACAAGATTGGTGAAAGTTGGAAATTGACTACTGGTTGGCATGGGCAAGCACCACGGACGCGGCGGCGCTGCGCACGCCAAGCGCCCGGCTGGAGACTCGCTGGTGGTCGTGAACCCGTCCATGCTGCGCTCGTCTGCACGTGGAGGCCGAAAAGCCGCTCCAAAAGGCGGGAAGAAGCGGCCAGGCCAGCCGAAGAAGCGCAAGGCGGACTCTGACAGCTACGATCGACCGCAGAAGACGCGCAGGAAGCAGGAAACGACCACCAAGATCGTCTCGAACGTTGCAGTGTCCAGCGCCGCCAAACTGACGGTCGAAGAAGGCGGCGGCGCGTCCTGTTTCGTGCTGAGGGTGAAGAAGCCGCTGGACGTGCTGGCGGGGCTCTACTGGGTGCTGCTGGCGCGCAACACGCCGCGACCAATTGTCCTGGCGCTCCCCAGTCAGGACGAGACGACTCCGGCCCAATTGGCTGCAGTGCTCAGGCACTTGGGGCTTCAGGCGGTGGCGCTGCACGGCAAAATGACGGCCGGACAGAGGCAGGAGACGGTGCAGAGACTCAAGAGCTCAGGCGATGCAGCCTCGCCGTTGTACGCCTTTGTGCTGGTGACGACGGACCATTTGCTGGCAAGTGCTGCAACCGCGAAAGCGGATGTGGCGCTGGTGGGAGACGTGAGCGCGGCGGCGGCTCAAGTGGCGATGGCCAAGTTTGCAAATGTCAACCAAGTGACTTGTGCTGTGGGTGGGAGTGAGATGTTGAACGCGCATGTGTTCCGACCGGAGATGACGCCGCCGTGTTTGCAGCAGTTGCAGGCGAGACTGAAGCTGGCGAGGCAAATTGTGGACATCTCGCAGCGAGTGGGGAAGACGGGGGTGGATGATGATGACAAGTGGGCGAAGAAATTTGCGAAAGGAGCTGATCTGGAGGATGAAGACGACGAACAGAAGAAGAAGAAAAACGGAAGATGACTCCGGATGAACAGAGGCTGCAGGCGCTGACGGAGAAGCTGTACGTGGTGCTGACTCGGAAACTACTGGGGATTAAGGTGAAGGGCAGCACGCCAGGTGGCGAACAGGAGACTGATAACCAGCATCGCCGCGAGAAACTGGACGTGCTGGGGCTTGTCACGGTGAATGCTGTCGTTGGAACGGCCATGACGGATGAACGCACTTCTGCTCAGACGAGATGGATAGACTTTGCTGAGGGCAAAGCGCACGGTGGCAAGTGGGAAGGCTGTGTGCGTCACGGCGCAATGAAGGATGCAACATCGCTCGCACTCCGCAGTAAATTCCGTGCAGCGCGAGGCAAACCAAACGACGCGAATTTCTTGAGCAAGTGGAGCCCGAATAAGGAGCCTGTCGACACTGCGAAATGGGGTGGCGCATTCGGCAAGGTTTGCGGCCACAATGAAGTTGTGATGAACTCACTGCGTGCATTTTACCCGCAGGAAGTTCTCAACTCGAAGGTGTGCAGTAAGCTCTTCCCAGCACCAGGCAATCAGGGCTTTGATGGTTGTCTGGAGCACTTGCGACTGGCTTGTATGACTGAAGGCTCGAGCATGTCGCTGTGGGACGCCGAATACTTCGTCTTCATCTCGTCGCGCGGACGCGTCACGTGGGCTAAGAAGAGTCAACTGCTGTCTCTTTCGCTGGCGAGTTTGCAGTGTCTCGTTCCCGCGCTTCGAGGTTGGACGACCGCGTGTGGTGGACACCTGCCACCTAGTGCTGTACTTCGCGCGATCCAGCTCTGCTGTCAGCTCGGTAGCGGCGACAAGCACTCTGCGGACGGTAAACTTCCTCCGAAGGCACTGAAACGCATCATGAGTTTTGCATTTGGTGGCTCTGCTCGACTGTGGCGTCAAATTGCCAAGGTGCCAACGCTAGAAGAGGAAACGGTGTACGCTTCCCAATAGCTTGACGACATAGAAAAAAATAGAGCAGGCATGCGAGAGAGCGGCTTATTTACTTACTTGTGCTGGTCGCGTGTCGTTCCACTCGCACGGATGGAGTCTATACCCGTTTCCTAACGCCCGTGGCGCCATCCTGTTGCTGGTTCAACGGGTCTCGTGTCTCCACTTCCACCCGCTTTGCCTGTTTCACCGACAGCGTTGGCTGGTTGTCTCCTAAAAGTTCCTGTTCACGCGGGAGCGATACTTTGCTGCCATTGCTCGTAGTGCCGTTCACATGCGTCACATGTTTCTGCAGCACCAACTTCTCCTGCACGGGGTCAAACACCAGCCAATTGTCCGGCCGCGAAATGGTCTTGTTGGCATGTAGCATCTTCACCTGCACGAGCTTGGCCAGCGCCTCATTGCACGCCTCATGGTCTACGGGTAGGGATGGCACATCCTCAAAGTACCCATCAAGATCCTCCACCTCCCGGCCTTCATCTTCTGACAGCAACTCCGGTACATCCGGCTCCGTGAAGGTAAATGGCAAACTGTCATGACAAAAACCACCAAAAAGTTAGTAAAAACACCAAAATTGCAGCTTTTAAAGCCACGTACTAGCTGGGGAGAACCTCGAACACCTGGTGGTACAGCCAGCGGCCCGAGAGCACGTCCAGAAGCAGCGGCCAGCCGCGGTCCAGCAGTCCGCAGTACTTGGCCGCGTAGACAGCACTGTAGGCCCCTAAAAGGTGCAACGTGGGGACGTGCACGCGCACCAGCGGCAGCCGCGTGTGGTGCATGGAAAGCTCTTCCAGGAGCGTTTCGCGGAAGGAGAAATGCGGGTACAGGGCGCACACGTCCGCGGCAGTGGCGTAGCTCTCGCCCAGCAGATTGAGCAGCACGCCGAGACCAGCCACGAGGTACACGGCGACCCATGGAGCGCGGCGAACAGCGTCCAGGTACTCCATCGTCTTAGGAAGAAGATCACGCTAGTGGGAGGGAGCTGGGGCGAGTAGAGGAGGAGATACGGCAGGGCGACGAGATGCCAGCGGACGCTAACTCTGGCGGCTGGAACTCGTGCGTGGGGTTACGGAACCAGGAAAATGGTACAGCTAGCCTATGGGAACCAGGCAAATGGTACAGTTGACACTAGTGTGGCATCGGAGCACAGAAAGTGCGAGTATGTACAGTACATCATTGCCACATTCGAAAAACCGACCCTACAAAATGGGAAGTGTAAGATAACGCAAAGAGGCTGTGGGCACATCCCGACACACTCGACTTGGCTCGAGATTTCTTAGACACTCTGGTGCTAGATTGCACTTACAAAACGAACAAGTACAATTACCCGTTGCTGAACATCATAACACTTACGGGGATGAACACGATTCTTCCAATCGCCCAGTGTTGGTTGCCACGCGAGGCAGAGCCGGACTATACCTGGGCGCTCTCAACTCTCAAGAAATTATTGACGCATAATGGCATCGCTTTGCCTAGGTTGCTTGTGACAGACGATACCTTGCTTGTATAAACGCCATCGACGTTGTCTTTCCTACGTGTTGGAAGCTAATTTGCAGGTGGCACGTCAATCGCAACGTCGAGGCACACGTTAGAAGCAAATTAGGAGAAGTGAAGCTCTCCAAGCCCGACGTGTTCAACAGAAGCTTGGACAGCTTCTTGGCGAAATACCTGGACAACACGTGGTGGAAGTACAAGGAGAAATTAGTAAAGTGCTGGACTGACAGGTATATGCCTTGATACGTCGACTGTGGAAGGCACACACTAACAAGTTAAGCGGTGGCTGGACTCGTGCAAGGGCTGTATCCTGACAGTGTTCTCTAAATGATTGCCTTGGTGGGAAGCTGCTGCAAAAGCGGTCAGTCTTGATGCTCGACGTGACGAGAGTTCCGTGCCCTACAGACTTAGTGATCCTGTATTTTCAAACGTTGTCAACAAGATCACTGTACATGCGCTAATGACACCCAGCGGATACTCGCTTGGAGATTTAAAATTTCAAGATTTAATCTTCTCCTCGAAGCCCACACCATCGCACACGTAAGTTTCTCTCGGTCCCTAGAAAATAAATCCGCTTCATATTGATGTAGCTGGTACCCAGTTGCTGCATCCGACCAATAACCTCGGGTCAGCACGTGCAGCAGCGTCTCCAATTCATTGCTTCGTACTCGAGCATCCTCTCCGTGTGCAAGTAAATTCTTCACCACACAGTCAAGATTGTTGCATACGGCGCCAAACAGCGCCGAGTCACCGTCATTATTCACCGCGCTCACCTCCGCCCCATGCTGTAGCAGTAATTCCACCATGGCCAACTGTGTCGTCTGGCCACCCGAAGCAAAATGTGGCGGTAAACTTTGGCTCGAAAAGGCTGCTTCAATCAAAGGTGTCTTGCCAAGTTCATCTCTCGGCTGATCGGCGCTTCCACAACTCTACAGTCGCGATTCGGTGCCGCAAAATGCAGTGGCGTAGGATTGGATGCAATCAATGCGTTCAAATCTGCTCCAGCTTCCAGTAGGAGGTTCACGACTTGCGTTGCACTGAACTTGGAGTATTATTTCTTCGTCCCACCAGTGGAATCGTCGTGTGCTATCAGAACCAGTTGAGACCAAAGAGAATTGTCGCTTGTGGGCGCTCGAGCCCTTGGAGATTTGCCAAGAAGACCTCAGCGTCGCAGGTAGCTGTGTGCTTCTTCAACAGCTCTGATGAGCGAGGACTCGGAGGATGTGCGGCTGCCCGTGGACAACATGGCTGAGCGTCGACGTAATGTGCTCGAGGAATTGTTGGACTTACGTAGGTTTACGTAAGTGTTAGCGGCCCTACAAAATTTTGTCATTGGTGCAACTTAAAGCCCTTCACCAATGTTGCCCAACCGCCGGAGTTTGTCATTGGTGCAACCTTGAACCCCTAAAAAGGGCCACTGTTTGTCGTCTTTATTTAGGCAATGTTTGCCTAAATGAAGACGAAAGTAAGGCAATGTTCAACTTTGCAGTGTTTGCTTAAATAAATTAAAGTCGCGCGCGGGACGAAGAAGCTCTGAAATTTGGATAGCAACTTTATTTGGTACACACATGCATAGCTAGACGATGCGACTTTCGTATCTCTGTCTGGATGGCACCGGTAGCTTGAGTACATGTCCAAATCGGATTTGTCAATCCACTGTCAATCGGTTGATTAAATTATTTCTTATTCATCACCTTCATCATCGGTGAGCTTCGATTCTCGTCATATATGCGGTCGACATTGTCGATTGTTGTCCTTGGTTCTGTATCGACTACCGGTAGCCGCCAATCTTCCTTCATAAATAATTTGATCGACGGCCTTAGTCGAATACTGATGCAGCGTGGACAGTTTCTCGGCCAAGTGAGCAGTATCAGGCTGCCGGTCTATCAATGCTTCGCCACTCCAGTCATCGCCAGAATCCTGTTCAGTTCTGAAATTTGTACGACATCATCGCTTATAAAAATGTCAAAATCACTGATTGTCTTGCTGAAGATGTCGCTTGTTCTACCGCTTAGAGACTGGCTGTGCGTAGTGCGTCCGGGCTCTCCGCTAATCGAGGGGTTATAGCGAGTATCGTCATCTTTGATTGAATTAGGACGTCAAGTGGATCGCTATCGTCGGGTTTGGACTGCTGATCGCTTCCTATTTGAGATATCACGCTCTGAATTTGGGAAATCAGTGACGGTAGTGCCATCATGCCATCTCGTTCTCCTCTTTACCCTCCGAGTCAAAATCCTCGTAATAAATAATCTTTCAATTTCTGCGAACAGGATGAGATCATGTCCAAGTTTCCGATTTCTAGCGCTGTTTCCAATGTTCCTCTCGGCAGAAACCTGTATGATTCACCAGAAATCTCACTAACCTGACACTTCCCGACAAAATACCGCGTGCTAAAGCAGCCGCATCCCAAATAACTAAATTATCCATACCGAACAAAGATTTTGTGTGGCCTCAGCTGCTTTCTCCTGTAAAGTTTCGATGATCTCCTCCATGTTGTAAATCGTTCCTCTTGGGTCGCATTCTAGCAGCAACTTCACGATCTCAAAGTGCTCATCCGCCAGCTAAACGCAGAAGGCGAGGGTGGTTGAAACCGTATGCAGGTACAACCGAGCAGTAGGATAGTGCGGCAGCAATATATCCGCGATATGGATGGATCCCCTCGTAACTTTCAAGAGCTTGAACGACGGCATCCCAATGCGTCGCGTTGCCATCAGAAAACCTGCCACCATCTAAAACCTTTTTCAGAATCAAGTAGCGCTGGTTCATTGCTGCTTCAACCAAAGCTTCCGCCTCACCAACATCAATATTCGGCGCAGGCTCGTCGGCAGCGGCGATGTCACGAAGCAGAACGTCACTACGGATGTCTAAACTCTGAAAATAAATGTTAGAGAATACAAAAACAAGTTGGAAATTAAGAGTAGTAGTTAAAAACTGTGCTTTGTTTTGCTTAGGCAGTATTAATGTGCTTCTAAGCTACACGCACGAAAGAGGGCACTCGATCAATGTCCCCCTCGCTTGCTCATTCTTGCTCAAATGATCTTCATTACATTCGATACTACCCCGATCTTCTGCATTAATTTTAAAATGCAAAGTCAACGTATCACGCCACAAAAATGAGCAAGCGAGGAAGAAAGTGATACGTTGACTTTTTCGAGGGTCACATTCCGAACGACAAGTGCCTTAGCCCGAATGGACTGCAAATGAATGGGTCGGCGAGTTGTGGGTAAATCGAGACACCATGGAGCTGCCTCGGGGCTAGGGTTCTTTTCCTTCAGTCGACTCGTCAGAATGGGGCTTTCCCTTAAGGGCTCGCAAATACCTATGTGGGTTTGCTTGCTGCTGCTACGCGTTTTATATGAAGCCCCCCTCATTTCCATTTGGGGTCACCGGTTCTATTATCAAATGAAAAAAACTTACTACCAGTGGTGGGTATAAATCGATTTGCAACGATTTTGATTGCCACTGACTGCAGTTTACATTGCAATCGTAGACCGAAGTGCAGTTGTGTCTTGCAATAAGCGAGCACCGTCCAGTTTTCATTGCAATATGCAGTTGAATTGCAGTAATGACCGGCAAGTATTGCCAGATGGACTGGAGCCTTTGGTACAGGCTCGAGGACGACCTAGTAGCAAGTCACAGGAGGTCGACTGGGAGCTGAGTCTTTGCCGAGGACTAGTTCTCGATTATAGTTGAATATGCACTCGATGAGCATCCGAAAGTCGCAAAGGACACGGTAGGTATTGCATGTTTTCCTGCAATCAGGTATTGCAATAACCTATGATACCGTCATGCAATCGATCATTTGTATTTTCCATGGCGTTGCAGTCTGGCATTTATCTTGCAAGTACTTTTCCGGCGGAAAGACCAATGTATTTTTACCGATCACTGCTTACTACGTACCAAATACTTGTGTTCTTGTTTCTCCTTCCGCGCGAGAACTGCGACTCCCCGGATCCTTGGGTCCGGGTCCCCTAATGGGAACCAGGCAAATGGTACAGTTGACACTGAGAGTAGGGTCAAGATGGAGGCAATCGACCTGTACTGCCTAGTGCCTGGCTGGGCATCGAAGTCAACATGTCGTCGGATGCAAGTTTCTACGGGAAAAGTAACGCCACTAGACGATCCCCACGCGACGAGGCTCTAGCTAGGATGTTTGGCCGTCCGTTCGACACCGTCAGCTCTTGTGGTGACTTTGGGACGCTAATGTGGTCGAGTAGCACCATCCACCGGCCCAGGGTTGGCAAGTGTGTTCGCTTCATCGATCCATGTTACTGTCTAGACGAAACACCGAACGATGGCACATTCACAGTGGAGGTTTCCATGGCGTCGCCAAGTACGCGATCAGCGTGCTGTTCTACGCGAACGGGGAGCTGGAAGTGGCTACTGTCGATCGTCGCTACTCGGAGTTTGACGAGCTCGCAGTGGCACTCGAAGCGAAATTGCCCTCGCTAAAGATTCGCCAGCTACTGCCGCCCAAGACCTTCTTCCGCTACTTCTCCGCTAGCTTTCTGGAGCGCCGAGCTGCGTACTTGCAGCTCTTCCTCGAGCGCGCTCTGCGTTTGAACTTCCAAGGCGTCCGCGACCAACAAAATTCTCTCCCAGCAGAGCCGCACATTCGAGACTTCCTCGAGCTCCTTTCTGTCGAATGGATCGTCGTACCATCCCAGAGCGGCTCGCGACGGCTTCCGCTCCAACTTTTCGCTCTCCCCGACTGCGGCGTCCGAGTCTTCACCTCGGTTTACTCTCTCGCCCCGCCGCAACCCACGCTGCCTCCCGACCGAAGCCACAGCCCCACGAAGCGCGACCT
The DNA here is from genome assembly GCA_012656105.1 of Phytophthora syringae. Taxonomy (NCBI): domain Eukaryota; phylum Oomycota; class Peronosporomycetes; order Peronosporales; family Peronosporaceae; genus Phytophthora; species Phytophthora syringae. The sequence continues at coordinate 254,183 of JAAKBD010000016.1, forward strand.
GTAGTTCGCAGAGCACTAATGACGAAGTAAGTTATGATCCACTTGAAGCAGTCTCACACGTCGCAGATCTCACAAGTCACATATCTGTTTTAATCTGGCCCGAAAAGAGTTGACAAAGGCCATTTGTATCGGTTTTGCGCTGTCTGAAAGCCGATACAAACCAGCAATGTTTTAAACAGCATTGTGTGCTCACCACAAAACATTCCGAAAAGTCTGGGTTGAAACTCTATTCTTACATAGTCTACAAAGAAATTTTAATTTTAGGACGGCTGCTCATTCTTAAAACGTCCTTAATCTATTTTGGACCAATCGGAGTACAGTTCTAATTTCTTAATCTGATTTTACAGTTCTAAAGTTTAAACTCGGTTTTTGCATAGTCAGGATGACAGGACTTGTACGACCACGTATGTACGACCAGAACTGAATGAACGACCAGGATCTGTGCGGACATGTACGACCACAACCCGAATCCGATTGGTCGAAATGTTTATTTTCTTCCGCGCGTCGTTCTCATTCCCGGATTTCCTTCGAGCTACTCAAGTGAACCCGAGCAAGCACCATGGCTGACCAGCTGACCGAAGAGCAGATCGCGGAGTTCAAGGAGGCATTCTCCCTGTTCGACAAGGACGGCGATGGCACCATCACTACCAAGGAGCTCGGCACGGTCATGCGCTCGCTTGGCCAGAACCCCACGGAGGCGGAGCTGCAGGACATGATCAACGAGGTGGACGCGGACGGCAACGGCACGATCGACTTCCCCGAGTTCCTGACCATGATGGCCCGCAAGATGAAGGACACGGACTCGGAGGAGGAGATCCTGGAGGCCTTCAAGGTGTTCGACAAGGACGGCAACGGATTCATCTCGGCCGCCGAGCTGCGCCACATCATGACCAACCTGGGCGAGAAGCTCACGGACGAGGAGGTGGACGAGATGATCCGCGAGGCCGACATTGACGGCGACGGCCAGATCAACTACGAGGAGTTCGTCAAGATGATGATGTCCAAGTAAGTCGTCCGCGTCTTGTCGGCCCGTCGACGGGCGTGTGGGGAGGTAATGCAGTCGGGTTGCTGTGAAGCAGTCAACTCTCCCCTATCGGTCGACGGCGAGTATCGATCCTTAACTCAAAAATAATTTAGAAACAGCAACAAGTTTGTTTTTGCTGCAGATTCTGGTTATTATTGTTCCCCCGTGGAGTCTTGTGGGTGGAGTCTTGTGTGGAACGTTGCCTGGCGTCGTCTCATCGGGCTACTGGAGAAAATGGAGTGGTCCGTCTTCTCCTTTTCCATCGATGAGAATAGAGGTGGAACGTTTGCCAGTTGGCACAGTGTACCATCGGCTGAAGTTGAAGTCAAGCATGGGCATTGTTGTTGCATGGCGCTCTTCCAGCAGCCTTTTCCCCGTCTTCTGATCGTTCGTCGTCCTCGGTGTTAAACGTGTTACCGTTTGGGGTTGGGCGGAGAAGACCTGAAAAAACGAGGAAATCCGAACAAGAGTGAAAGGGCGCGCATACGGCACGCCAGTGATCCGCTTAAGTGCGCGTCCAGGAAAAGGATCCCGAGCGGTCATTTCAAACTCGCAGCTTCAGCGCGCACTGCTAGGAGAAGCCCCAGCACCAATGGACACCCGCCAGTCCGCCACCGACCCCATGCTCTCGTCCGGCATGGCGCGGCTCTCGGCCCGCAACGTTTTGTTGCGCCAGAAGCTCATGGAGCGCAAGCGCTACGACTCGGCCGACGACGCCATGAAGAAGGCCAAGGCCCCGAATCAGACGCATCCCCGGCTACGTCCCAGTATCAGCCTCAGCCTCAGCAGGCGGCTCGGTATCAGATGCAGCCTCAGTCTGAGGCGCAAATTCTGTATCAGACACAGTCTCCAACTCAGACTCAGACGCAGATGCCGGATCAGACTCAGATTCCCAATCAGACGGAGACGCAGGCGCGGCTCGGCCAGTCCGCCTTCTTCAACGCCATGGAGAGCGGCGCCGCGCAGGGCCGCAACGTGCTCATCCAGCGCAAATTGAAGAGCAAGTCGTCGTTCGACTCGGCGGATTATCAGATGGCCAAGGCTCGGCGCGGCCAGGACGCGGAGGACGTGCCCATGGAGGACGTGAGCGACGGCGAGCCCGCCACGAGCTCTCCCTGCCCATCCCCGCCGGCCGCCAGCAGTACGCGAGCATGAGTCCCAGCCGCACGGGCAAGTACGGCGCGCTCGAGAACAAGGCCAAGCCCAGCAGACGCGAGCTGCTGCAGAAGCAGCAGGCCAACTCGCAGAAGCAGCAGCCGGACCCGGTCAAGTCCAAGTACGGCAAGCTCTCGGCCGCGAACATTCTGATCCGCCGCCAGCTCAAGGAGCGGAAACGCTTCGACTCGGCGGACTACGCCATGGAGAAGCAGGGACAGCCCACGGACGTGCCCGCGGACGTGGCGGCCCACCCGGCAGCTCCCGGAATGGCCATGGACGGGTACGCGTCGCTGCAGAACGCGCAGTCCATTGACCACCAGGTGAAGCACATTAAACTGTCGGAAGATCCGAGTGGACGTGTCGCGACCCCGGCGGTCGCTAATGCGGCGCAGGCCGCGATGGCTGCTCGACAAGCACGCTACGCCGGACTGCAGAAGAAGACGGCGACCTCGAAGCCCACGACGGGCAACCAGGCCGCGGTGGATCGGTACGGAATTGACAAGAGCTCGGCGCCGTACGGTGCCGCGGCTGCGTGCAACGTGGTGATTAATCACAAGATGGCGGAGAGGAAGGTGTTCGACTCGGGCGACCACTTCAGAAAGGCTGCTTGAGCTCGCAATGTCTATCGCGCCGCGAGACTGGCGGGCATATATATAAGCACGAGGGGTGGCAATGAAGTGGCGTTACCAGGGAGCGTTCGGACACGAAGGCAGTGTCGAGCGGTGTGGCAGTAGTGTGTTCTATCCATTGTGAGTGCGCCGACCACCCCGTGGTTGGGCAGCGAGTCCAGCGAGAACCGACACAAGCAGTAGGGTGCTGAAGGCGACGTCGCTGGGAGCAACAGCAATTTATCTGCATTCGAGTTTGCTTGTTTTTGAATGAAATGAATAAGTATTTTGGTTGATTTTTGAACTCGTTTGATGAACGTCGATGCAGTATGATACATACAGACTTCAGTTGTCGCCTGCTTCACGATGCAGCTTCTAACCACCATACAGCACGAAACACAAAATGGAATTTGCAGACTCCAGGAATGCCAAGAAGCACATCACAATTCAACAAACACGACAACCTTACACATTGAATTTGCTTATACCATCGCTGCTTGTTTCCAAACACAAACTCAAGCAGCAGAATAACTTTGCTGTTCCTCTAATTATGGATGCTGGTCTCCCTTCCTTCACCCCGAACACACAGGTCATAAAGTAGCGTCAAGATTTCGCAGACTGCAACCTTGGCGAGGAGTATCCACCGTTTACTATGGCAACAAGACCACCGCGAGTGGATGTGAAGACGATGTACCCGAATTTCCACGCCGAGCAGCACAACCACCACGTTCAGGAGAACACCACAATGGCAGTAATTCGAAAGCACCGAGATAGTTCAGGTGGCACTCGTCGAGATGGAGTCGGGGCTTCCTCACGCCCTCCGTCACGAAATGGCCTTTTGCAGTCCAAGCAACGAGGTGGTTACCGCCAAGGTGAAGATGAAATTTCCACCCGACAAGCGGAGGTGTCATCAGCAGAGCGTTCCAGACGAGCAATCCCTCCAATCGCAGTCAATCGAAGCTCTAACCAGCAAGAAGGGGTGCTATCTGCACTTCATGACGATGCTAGGTTGGCTCCGTCGTTAAGGCCGTCGTCTCGGCAAGTCGCTCTTCGTGGAGAACTGAGCTTGAGCTCCCCGGCTTGGGAAGATAACAATAATACCAACGGTGTGGGGATATCACCTCGTCTTCAGCCGTTGCTGTTCCGTACAGGAAGCGCTCGTTCCTTGTTGGAGGCCACGACAGCAAGACTAGCCAAGTCCGAATCCCTTCAGGACGTTGTGATGAATGCCCGTCCTCGAACACGACACGCGAGAAGAGAATTCCACCGTCAGGGATCTGCTCAAACCCTGGCACGAATCTCCACAGCACCCATGGCACTGCACGGACGCCAGTCTCTGGATGGAACAGCACCTCTGGCTAGTAGTCGCTCGACGGGAACGCTACACAGTGCCGGTGACTTGAGCCGACGCGCTTCTAGTCGTCAGGCTGTACAGTCCGCGGTCGTGCACACGATTGAAGCAGCTCTACCACAAACTGAAGTCGACGATGACACCGATGACGACGATACCAATTTCTTCTTGACTGAGCTGGAGGCTGCTGCGCGAACCGCCAGTGCTGTCGCAGCGGTAAAACTCCATGTCTTGGCTCGGCATGTTGCGTTGGCATCGTTCTTACTCTACGGGAACCCACCCGCACTGGTAGCTGCTATCCAGCACGTTACAGCAGCATTAAAATCACTCGACCATTCTCAAAGTGATTCGCCAGCAGGTATGGCGTTAATTTCCTTGCTTCACCACCACCAAGGAGTAGCTCTTCGCGAACTCGTAGTTGCCTCCACTTTATCAACCAGCAAAGTTGCGACGGCTTGCATCAAGGCCGCCTTTGCAGCTCAACAACGTGCGCTTGAGCTGGCACGACGAGCTCAAGACCATCGACTGCAGGCTCGAGCAGTGAAGACACTGGGCCTACTGCTCCTGGACGCACATGCCTATGGACCAGCGTTGACACATCAGCAGGAAGCGCTTCAAATTGCTCTTGAGGAGAAAGACCGCGAGCTGGAAGCCCGCGTCTACGCCAACCTGGGGAATTTGGCACTTGCTCAGCTGAATTTCGGCCATGCACTGAGCTGCCACCATCGCGATCTCCAGCTGTGTTCGTCTAAAGCACTGGATAGTCGGCTGGGTCGTGCGCGGGCTCATCGGAACTTGGCAATCGTTTACGCAAAGCTCCACCGTCGTGACCAACAACTCCAACACGAAAAGGAAGCACGAATAGCCGGGTATAATGACAGCGGGGCGTACTTGAACGACATCGCGAACCACGCGGACAGCAGTGTTGGCAATATCTGCCTCCAATCTACAAGGGACATCGACCCAGCGCTCGTTGATCTTGTAACGCAAAATCTTGCGGAAATCGTGCGCGGCGTGCGCGGACTTGCGGCACAGCGGAATCGTGGCTTACCGACGAAGAGTGCCGACATCGACTCGATCACAGCAGCCTTGGAGCAAGACTGGAGCACGGCACAAGTGGACTTGGAGGCTGCGATTGTCATTGTATCGCCTCAGGAAGCTGCACTTCTAACTGAAGGCGGTGAATCTATCACAACTTCTACCTGCAAAACGCCAAGCAAAACTGCACTTTCACGTCATGTCTCCATCCGAATCGACAACTACAGCTCTGCAGCTGTCCCAATGCAGCCAGAATCATCACTACCTAGTCAAACACACCAGTAAACCCTACAAAATGACAAACAATATCCACGTTATGTGCACCAGCATCAGCCGCTCTACGCGAGACCGCAGAGACTCAGATCCGAGTTGAGACCCCCATGGATCTCCTTGTTTTTCAGCTTCGTACGGCGAGTGAGGAACGCGTCGAACCCGTTCATCTTCTGTAGGTCCTCCTTAGTCATCGGGTTCCCTTCCAAGTTCATGACCTGCACAGCCGAGCCTTCTCCCAGCAGTTCGGCCGCAATGGCCTGCACTTTGGCGCCAGCCGAGAGCCCCACCAGCGCATTCCGCCGTGCTGACAGCACCTTAAGCTTGCCACATCTCGCCAGTGCAGCTGGTAATTCTCTTAGCTCGTTGCCGTCCACGTTAAGGTCCTGCAGCTCCTGCAGCTCGCCCAAATTGGCCGGTAAACAGTCCAGCGCATTGTCCTCCAGATCCAGCTCTTGCAATTGCGCGAGTTGCAGCACACTGCGAGGCACAGAGTGCAGTTTATTGCCCTTGAGCGACAACTTGGTCAGATTGGGCGGAAGAGCGTTGGGAATGTCCTCCAGCAAGTTGCCGTCCAGCACCAACTACAATTTTCAAATTGCATACACATTATGTTAATACAAATGATACAAATATAGACAAAAAACAATTTGATCCGTATATGGACAAAACTAGGACCGTACCGTAGTGAGCGCCTCGAGCCCCGACAGATCCGGCAGCGTGGCGATGGCGTTGGAGGACACTTTGAGGGTCTTGAGCGCCGTAAGAGCGTTCAGATGCGGCGGTAGCTCCGTCAGGCGGTTGCCCGTGAGGTCCAGCGTTCGCAGATTTGACAGTTCCAGTAGCTCTTCCGGAAGTTTTTTCAGCTTGCTGTCGGGCAGCGCCAACACGCCCGTGGCTTTGGCCGTCCGCAGCTTCTGCTGCTGCACGCTGCGGTTGTTCTTGGGCTTGCTCCGGGCCTGCGCGTGGGCCTCGCGGGCCTTGGTCGCAGTGTTCCCCATGGCGCTCTCTTGATTATACGTATACCGCCTGAAAAAGTGAGGATTTGGAGCCTTTACCGAAACTAAGATGAAAACAGACTTGCGCAGTGTTAATGCTCAAACCAAGTTGCAAACACACAAACGGCTGAGCTCCAAACGGAACCGATGCAGCCTTGCAATCGACCAAGTATGACGAACCGACTGGCTCCAGATGCTCAGCTGTGTCTTTTGCGAATTTCGGAGACGCTGGGTTTCCTGGATCTATCTCCTTGATGCCCCAACCACCAAGCACCGCGTGGTGGCACCGTGCTCCGAGAACGAAATCGAGCTGACATTCCATCCGCTCGACGCATGGCCTGGTCGAATGCTAGCAACGAGCAACCCTGGTCTCCGCCTCACGTTTGTAAGCGAAGCAGTAGAAATCTCACACGAACCTTGGCGTAGTGCTTTTTCCTGCACCAAGTGGCAGAGGAAACAAACAGCACGTGGAGTGTGTGCAAACCGACTAGGGATGAAGTCATCAGCGAGCTTCAGGGTGAGTCGAGCCCAAACATGCAAGGCTCACGCAATGTGCACACCAAGTATCAGATGATCTTGAGGTTCAACTTGAGTCGCGTATCTCTCGTGTGTGCCGTCGTTCCACCAGGAAGGGCTCACACGATAGGCGGCGGATGTAAGTGCCGCACTAAAAGTCTTCTTCTGGCCATCCGTGAAGTTCATTATCCATTCTGCCTTCCATCGCAACAACAACAAACATCAACAACAGGAAACACCTAAGCACCACCGCCAACCTCATTCACTAGGAACCGTCTGCCAAGTTTCAAGAAACGATGGCCGATATGAATGACAGTGCCAACTACGAGGTCGCCCATTCTCCCGCTGCTGCGGCTGGCAGCACCTTCGACGAGGCCAACAAGACCGCCGCACGCCTCATCAAGCCCAACACCATCCTGTACACGAGTGCTCTGCTGTCGTGGCTGCAGCCGTTCCAGAGCGGTTGGTCCACCTCGCAGATGAACCTGTCCCAGTACAACGACACGGACGAGTGCAATGCTCGCCCCGTGGCGGAGGACACGTGCCTCATGTTCCCGGGCCACTCGAAGCTCGAGTGGACGTTCGCCGTGAACGCCTGGATCTTCGGTGCGATGATCGGCTCCCTGTGCTGCGGCCACTTCAGCGACAAGTACGGCCGCAAGAAGACTCTCATGGGCAACTGCATCTTCATCATCGTGGGAGGTGTCGTGCAGACGGTGGTGTCCAACGTTTGGCTGTTCGCGGCTGGCCGTTTGATCGCCGGTCTTGCCTCGGGCACTGCCACGGCCACCATCGGCAGCTACGTGAACGAGCTGTCGCCGCCGCACATGCGCAACACACTGGGTCTGGGCCTGCAGATCTTCACGACCATCGGTATTTTGTTCCCGGCTATCGCCTTCTTCTTCGCCAACACGAGCTCTGGCTGGCGCTACCTGGCTGCGTTCCCGGTCATCCTGGGAGTCGTCTACCTGCTGCTGGCGCCCACGATGTGCGTGGAGAGCCCGGCGTGGCTGCTCACCCAGGGGCGCACGGACGAAGCCAAGCAGGTGATCGCTCGTCTGTATGGCGAGCAGCATGTGCAGACTGCTCTGTCGTGGCTGCAGGTGAGCAAGAAGCCTGAGATGGCCGAGGAGGGTCTGGCTGCTCCCCAGAAGGAGTCCATGTTCGCGCCGCGTTACCGTCTGCAGCTCCTGGGCGGCATCCTGCTGTCTTGCGCGCAGCAGCTCTCGGGTATCAACGCCGTGTTCTACTACTCGGGCAGCATCTTCTCGGACGCCGGCATCTCCGACTCGCGCGTGGGCACACTGATCATCGACTTCATCAACATCTGGCCCGCCTTCTTCACGGGCGTGCTGGCCAACCGCTTCGGTGCTCGCAACATGATCCTGTGGGGACTGGCTGGCATGGTGGTCATGTCCATCGGCATGACGGTGGCTTTCATCGTGGACGTGTCTGTGCTGTCCATCGTGTTCACGGCGCTGTATGTGATCGTGTTCGGCGTGACGCTGGGGCCGCTCGTGTGGGTCATGACGGCCGACATTTTCCCGGACTCGATCCGCGCCAGCGCGTCGTCGCTCTGCATCGGCATCAACTGGCTGTGCAACCTCATCGTGGGCGTGTCGTACCCGTACATTTCGGATGCGCTGAACGACTACGCGTACGTCCCGTTCGTGGTGCTGCTGGCGATCTTCTACTTTTTGGCGCTCAACCTGGTGCCGGAGACGTCGGGCAAGTCGGCCGAGGAGATCCAGGCCGAGTACGACTCGCGCCGCGAGAAGTAAGCGCGTGTAGTACGAGGAAACCAGTCAAGAGATACATGCATCGTTTACATGTGAATAGAGACCAATATGTTTTTCTTCGACAACAATGAATAGCAGTGCGCCACTTTAGATTTTCAACGTGTTTACTTGGCTGTTCTGCTTCCAGAAGAAGACTCTTCTGATCAAACAAACATCATGACCAGTCATACGGCAAGGTGATCATCACTAAGAGGAATCAGTAGCTCCCTACGACAGTACTCAGTCGCTCGACGACCAAAGTATTGACCCGGGCAAGGCTGAAGCTGGCCTGACAGATTCTCCGACCTCTGAACTGCTGCATTCGGATCCGGATAAACGTCAACAATCGATCCAAACCGATTCGAACCGATTTCAAACCGATTCCGGCAACCTAGGTGCGAACACAATACCGGTACAGAGGTCAATACAAAAGTACTCCAGCAAAGCCTGCATCAAATAAACGGCAAGGAGCATCAAAACAGGTTTGCCTGTACTTCCAAACTGCTTTCTTGACGACGATTATGCCTCTGTATACCTAAGGATGAAATGCCTGAGCACTTGTCGTTGACCCCTTTCTATTGTTCACCCTAGCGATTAGCCGAGCGTGACATCTCCGACGATGCATCGGTGGTCGCTCATAACGCCATTTCCCAAGCATTGTCCTCGACCGTGTACTTCTTGACGGTAATAGGGCCACCGGCGGGACCAGACTACAGTACAGTAGCGAACGTCAGTCAGAGCGAACAGGGAATTCAATGCCATGTCTAAGAGTGCACGTACCTTAGGCCCAAACCAGATGTAGTCAATACGGGACGCGAACTCGCCCGCGAAACCAGTGTAAGTGAAAAACCGCTCACTGCGCTGCTCTGGAGCGGCCACGGCGTACAAGTCTTGGAGGTAGTCCTCGGCCACCATAGTGGTGTACGCAGTGTCGGTGTCGACCGAGTTGAAGTCACCGGTAAGGAACGTAGGCAAGTTGGGGCCGAACTTGGCATCGACAGCGTGGATGATATCGACAGCGACGCCGATCTGGTTGGCGCGGGCTTCGGCGACGGCGTTGTCCAGGTGCGTGTTGGCCATGATCATGACTCTCCCCGTCGCGATGTGCCTAAACACGCCTATCGTGATGATACGGTTGCTACCCGAGTCCCAGCTCTTGGATGGCTCCTCAGGCGTCTCGGAAAGCCACCTGGTCTCGTCGTGTAGGAGCTCGAACACGTCTCTGTTGTAGAGGATGGGGTTGTACTCGCCGTCGGTGTCGCCGTCATCACGGGCCACGCCGATTTTCTCCCACGCGCCGGTTTGCTGCATAGCGTACATGATGTCGCTTAGCTGGTTGTCCAGCACCTCTTGCAGGCCCACGAAGGAGTCAGCAGCCGAGGTCACTTCGGCTATTGAACACACAAGTCAGTATGTCTGCATGAACTGTGGTGATTTTAAATCCGAGGTGAAAGGCGAGAAACATACCGAGTTTACCGACGACCCCGGGGCACGGCATGTGTTGGGGTCACCCGCACACACCATACCGCTCCAGTACAGCTCGGCATCCCCAATGCTGAGGTCCGTGTTGTCGTATCTGATGTTGAAACTCGCAACCCGGATCGGGACCTGAGCGAATGCGTTGCCCGCGCAAAGCGCCAAAAGAATCGTCGCGGTTAATATCATGCCACCTTAGGAGAGCGAGACCTCAACGAGGCTGGTTGACTTGAGCGGGAGCGAACCAAATTGAGAATGTGAAGAAGCATGATGCAGTTTGGTACCGGTACCAGTGCACTTTGCATGGGTGTTTTGAGCCAGCATTACGCCGCGTGGGAATTCAACAGCTGGTGATGCCGATTCGGATCGTGAACCACGTGGTACGATTTTGACTTGGGCTGAGCCTCGTTATGTCACACAGCACCTAAATTATGTGCAACACGGCGTGGCAATATCCCATCTCAATGATTGATCAGTGGCCCAATAATTCGGAGAAACCCGTTAAAGCATGAGCGACTTTTAATCTGTTTGCGACCAGTACCAACAATAGTAAAGTACGCTAAATTACTTGCACTAAAGTCGAAGCATCCCAATGAGGACTGTATTAACTTGCCGCGATTTTAGCGACTCGGCCGGTACTTTAAATACTTTACTATTACCTCTACATCGATTTTAAATGGGGGCTTTAACTGTCTAGCGACTTTAACCTGCCTGCTACATCGACGCTTTAGCGACTCGGCGTTGCCGCTTGGGCTGCCGCCTCCCTCACCAGATTTTTTTGTATGATTTGAAAACGTTTTGCCAAAAGCGGTTAAAGGAATTCAGAGTGTGTATGTGGTCTGCCGGTATCGACAGTATGTGAAACTAGTGCCAGTTTGTGTGTTGCGGTTAATCGGTTTCGACAGTTTGAGGAGTGGACAAAGTGTATCGAGATGAATAGCTAGAGCTTTCAGGTGGCTAATTCCCCACAAAGAACAAAAACACTTATTGGCCAATGATCTGCCCCCACCGCCTTCGTCGCTCCTGCCCAAAGCTTTCAATACGCCAATGCATATTGCATGACAACCAACAACTGCATGCAGCAAGTTAGTGCACCACAACACGCACCTGTGTTTTTTGCTTTTGGCTCGACCCTCTTCGCCACTGCCGTCGCTGGGTCTCCCTCCTGCCATACACAGCACCAAACACGTCAGGACACTAAACACACTGCGCAGAGGGTCTGCGTGCTGGCAATACGTACAATATCATTCATCGAGGTGCCAACTTTGTGCTTAAATACCGGTATTGACCGATGAAAGGTTTTGGCGACTTTAAGCTCGAAAACGACTTTTTAAACGGTAACTTAAAAAAGTTAAAATGTTGCCGTTTTACGGTATGGTGCAAAAATTAAGCCATAATTGTCTCAGCATTAAAGTCGCTTCAATAATATTACCAATAAAACCGGCAATATTCGAGTCAATCGTAGTTGGCATCACCAGCTGCTTATGTTGGCTCAGTACTGTACCTGCAGTTGCTTCTTCACATTCTCAATTTGGTTCGCTCCCGCTCAAGTCAACCAGCCTCGTTGAGGTCTCGCTCTCATAAGGTGGCATGATATTAACCGCGACGATTCTTTTGGCGCTTTGCGCGGGTAGTGCATTCGCTCAGGTCCCGATCCGGGTTGCGAGTTTCAACATCAGATACGACAACTCAGACCTTGCGGATGCCGAGCTGGCCTGGGGCGGCCTGACGTGTCTGTTTGACTCCGACAAATGCCGTGAATCTGGGGTCGTCAGTAAACTTGGTATGTTTCTCGCCTTTCACCTCGGATTTAAAATCACCACAGTTCATGCAGACATACTGACTTGCGTGTTCAATAGCCGAAGTGACCTCGGCTGCTGACTCCTTCGTGGGCCTGCAAGAGGTGCTGGACAACCAGCTAAGCGACATCATGGACTCTATGCAGCAATCCGGCGCGTGGGAGAAAATCGGCGTGGCCCGCGATGACGGCGACACCGACGGCGAGTACAACCCCATCCTCTACAACAGAGACGTGTTCGAGCTCCTACACGACGAGACCAGGTGGCTTTCCGAGACGCCTGAGGAGCCATCCAAGAGCTGGGACTCGGGTAGCAACCGTATCATCACGATAGGCGTGTTTAGGCACATCGCGACGGGGAGAGTCATGATCATGGCCAACACGCACCTGGACAACGCCGTCGCCGAAGCCCGCGCCAACCAGATCGGCGTCGCTGTCGATATCATCCACGCTGTCGATGCCAAGTTCGGCCCCAACCTGCCGACGTTCCTTACCGGTGACTTCAACTCGGTCGACACCGACACTGCGTACAGCACTCTGGTGGCCGAGGACTACCTCCAAGACTTGTACGCCGTGGCCGCTCCTGAGCAGCGCAGTGAGCGATTTTTCACTTACACTGGTTTCGCGGGCGAGGCCGCGTCCCGTATTGACTACATCTGGTTCGGGCCTAAGGTACGTGCACTCTTAGACATGGCATTGAATTCCCTGTTCGTGTTGACTGACGTTCGCTACTGTAGTCTGGTCCCGCCGGTGGCCCTATCACCGTCCAGAAGTACGCGGTCGAGGACAATGCTTGGGCCGACGGCGTTATGAGTGACCATCGATGCATTGTCGGAGATGTCACGCTCGGCTAATCGCTAAGGTGGACGATAGAAAGGGGTCAACTTTCATTAACGACAAGTGCTCAGGCATGTCCGTAGATAACGTTACAACGGCATAATCGTCGTCAAGAATGTACAGGCAAACCTGTTTTCATCCGTTTATTTGATGCCGAAAATCTGACTTGCTTCTTGTACTTACTTTTTGTAAGGCCTCTGCTAATTGTGGTTTGAATCGGTTCGAATCGGTTTGGATCGGATTGAGTCGATTGTTGACAAGAACCTGTCAGGACAGCTTCAGCGGTGCACTGCTATTCATTGTTGTCAAAGAAAAACGTCTTGGTCTCTATTCGTATGTAAACGATGTACTAAAAGCGTGTGGTTTCCTCGTACTACACGCGCTTACTTCTCGCGGCGCGAGTCGTACTCGGCCTGGATCTCCTCGGCCGACTTGCCCGACGTCTCCGGCACCAGGGTGAGCGCCAAAAAGTAGAAGATCGCCAGCAGCACCACGAACGGGACGTACGCGTAGTCGTTCAGCGCATCCGAAATGTACGGGTACGACACGCCCACGATGAGGTTGCACAGCCAGTTGATGCCGATGCAGAGCGACGACGCGCTGGCGCGGATCGAGTCCGGGAAAATGTCGGCCGTCATGACCCACACGAGCGGCCCCAGCGTCACGCCGAACACGATCACATACAGCGCCGTGAACACGATGGACAGCACAGACACGTCCACGATGAAAGCCACCGTCATGCCGATGGACATGACCACCATGCCAGCCAGTCCCCACAGGATCATGTTGCGAGCACCGAAGCGGTTGGCCAGCACGCCCGTGAAGAAGGCGGGCCAGATGTTGATGAAGTCGATGATCAGTGTGCCCACGCGCGAGTCCGAGATGCCGGCGTCCGAGAAGATGCTGCCCGAGTAGTAGAACACGGCGTTGATACCCGAGAGCTGCTGCGCGCAAGACAGCAAGATGCCGCCCAGGAGCTGCAGACGGTAACGCGGCGCGAACATGGACTCCTTCTGGGGAGCAGCCAGACCCTCCTCGGCCATCTCAGGCTTCTTGCTCACCTGCAGCCACGACAGAGCAGTCTGCACATGCTGCTCGCCATACAGACGAGCGATCACCTGCTTGGCTTCGTCCGTGCGCCCCTGGGTGAGCAGCCACGCCGGGCTCTCCACGCACATCGTGGGCGCCAGCAGCAGGTAGACGACTCCCAGGATGACCGGGAACGCAGCCAGGTAGCGCCAGCCAGAGCTCGTGTTGGCGAAGAAGAAGGCGATAGCCGGGAACAAAATACCGATGGTCGTGAAGATCTGCAGGCCCAGACCCAGTGTGTTGCGCATGTGCGGCGGCGACAGCTCGTTCACGTAGCTGCCGATGGTGGCCGTGGCAGTGCCCGAGGCAAGACCGGCGATCAAACGGCCAGCCGCGAACAGCCAAACGTTGGACACCACCGTCTGCACGACACCTCCCACGATGATGAAGATGCAGTTGCCCATGAGAGTCTTCTTGCGGCCGTACTTGTCGCTGAAGTGGCCGCAGCACAGGGAGCCGATCATCGCACCGAAGATCCAGGCGTTCACGGCGAACGTCCACTCGAGCTTCGAGTGGCCCGGGAACATGAGGCACGTGTCCTCCGCCACGGGGCGAGCATTGCACTCGTCCGTGTCGTTGTACTGGGACAGGTTCATCTGCGAGGTGGACCAACCGCTCTGGAACGGCTGCAGCCACGACAGCAGAGCACTCGTGTACAGGATGGTGTTGGGCTTGATGAGGCGTGCGGCGGTCTTGTTGGCCTCGTCGAAGGTGCTGCCAGCCGCAGCAGCGGGAGAATGGGCGACCTCGTAGTTGGCACTGTCATTCATATCGGCCATCGTTTCTTGAAACTTGGCAGACGGTTCCTAGTGAATGAGGTTGGCGGTGGTGCTTAGGTGTTTCCTGTTGTTGATGTTTGTTGCTGTTGCGATGGAAGGCAGAATGGATAATGAACTTCACGGATGGCTAGAAGAAGACTTTTAGTGCGGCACTTACATCCGCCGCCTATCGTGTGAGCCCTTCCTGGTGGAACGACGGCACACACGAGAGATACGCGACTCAAGTTGAACCTCAAGATCATCTGATACTTGGTGTGCACATTGCGTGAGCCTTGCATGTTTGGGCTCGACTCACCCTGAAGCTCGCTGATGACTTCATCCCTAGTCGGTTTGCACACACTCCACGTGCTGTTTGTTTCCTCTGCCACTTGGTGCAGGAAAAAGCACTACGCCAAGGTTCGTGTGAGATTTCTACTGCTTCGCTTACAAACGTGAGGCGGAGACCAGGGTTGATCGTTTCTAGCATTCGACCAGGCCATGCGGCGAACGGATGGAATGTCAGCCTCAGAGCACGGTGCCACCACGCGGTGCTTGGTGGTTGGGGCACCAAGAAGATAGATCCAGGTCAACCCAGCGTCTCCGAAATTCGCAAAAGACACAGCTGAACGTCCAGAGCCAGTCGATTCGTCAGACTTGGTCGATTGCAAGGCTGCATCGGTTCCGTTTGGAGCTCAGCCGTTTGCAGTTCCCAACCAGCCGTGAAAATGCACACTTGTGATTTTTGGGATACCGCTGGGATCTGAAGCTCTGGACAGTGCACAACCGAAACGTCAGTATAGTAAAGAAGCATACAAGACCGAGCTTATCGAGGCCCCACTTGCATATTGCAATGTCCAGTTCCTGCGGTGCTTTTGCGCTCGGATTGGAGTTGAAAGCTACAAGCTGACCGGAACTTGATTTCAGTGTTTGCCTACTATAATGGTACCGGTACAGCATTAACGTGTTTCCCTACCGTGGCAAGAGCTAATTCATCGTCGCCAATTTCGTGCGGCGTATGATACTTCGCATCGGAATGAGCTTGGATATCAAGCTCCCCCTGTCCACAGCAAAATTGTGCATTCCAGCTGAAAAACTCGAAACCCCAAACTCGAAATTTAATTCCGCGCCTTGTGATTGGTCGCAATCCCTCAGTGGCTACTCTCCAGTAACTGCTCGTCCCAAACCAATTCAAGCGTCATGATCAGCAGCGAGTCCAGCGACGAGGAGCTCTCGACGCTGCACCAAGCGGCCGCCACTGCCGCCAAACCCGTGCGAAAGCTCAAGAAGGCCAAGAAACCCGCCACCGAAGCTTCAGCCGCGTCCCCGACGATGTTTCGGGCCAGAAACGCCCCTGGAGGAACCCACCGACCCGGACGAAGCGCAGCGACTCAAGCGCGAGGCCCGCAAGAAGCGCAAAGCGGAGGAAAAAGTGGTCCGGGAAGCCGCCAAGCAGCAGGAGAAGAAGGACCAATTGGCCACGGAACGGGCCGCCAAGGGCCGCGCCTACACTTTGAGTATGGCCATCCCGGGCTCCATCCTGGACAACGCCCAAACCAAAGAGCTGAAAACCTATTTGGCGGGTCAAGTGGCTCGTGCTGCGGTGGTGTTCCAAGTGGACGAAATCGTGGTCTTCGACGACCAGTTGGGGGCCAATGCGGGCACCGGAGCGCCCAAAAGAGAGCGCACGACTGCCACGTCTTCATGAACCGCATCTTGCAGTACTTGGAGACGCCGCAGTACTTGCGTCGCGCTTTGTTCCCCATGCACACGGATCTGAGCTGTGCGGGGCTGCTGAACCCGCTGGATTGTCCGCACCACTTGCGCGCTCAGGAGTGGAGCGTGTACCGGGAAGGTGTCGTCACGGACCGACCTCTGAAGGAGAAGGAAGGCTCGCATGTGTACGTGGGGCTTCAACGGGAAGTGGTGGTGGACAAGCGCATCACACCCGGGATTCGCGTCACCGTCAAGATCGACGAAGCGTCCAAGGAGTTTAAGAAGAAGAGTACGTGGAATTGCTGACTGATTGGAGAGTAGGAAGCTGACTTTTGTGTGTGATTGTTGTAGTGGTGGGGAAGCTCGTGTCGTCTGCGGAGCCGCGTGAGCAGCTTGGTGTGTACTGGGGCTACACGACTCGGTTTGCGTCGTCTCTGAGTAATGTATGGACCGACAGTCCGTTCCCTGGAGGATACGACCTCAAGGTGGGCACTTCCGAGCGTGGTAACGTTGCGGTGGACGATGACGATTTTGCGCTGCCCAAGTTCCGCCACGCGTTGATTGTGTTTGGAGGTGTTGCGGGTATCGAGGAGTGCGTGGATGCGGATGAGAAGGTGCCGGTGAGTGGCGAAGACTCGAGCACGCTCTTCGACATGTGGGTCAACACTTGTCCCGAGCAGGGCAGTCGCACTATTCGTTCAGAGGAGGCGCTGCTGATCTCGCTCGCAGCTCTGCGACCCCACATCAAGCGTAGCGGTCGAGCGCAATAGAGTGGCAAACGACAGACGTTGATAAATAAATACCGACATCGCAAAAGCAGATACACACTAACGCGAACGATCTGTTTGTTTTGAAGGAACTTATCCAGCGGCAGGTCGCTTGGTGGACGGACACTTCTTATAGCAGTGGAACTTGCGTGTGCAGCTTGTTGTCCGGTTCTTGCCACAGCAACACAATTCCTTGCACACCGGACACCCGTTCTCGAAGATGCGGTCGCCATGCTCTTCAACCATTTTGTCAGCACATTTCGCGCAGAAAATGTGGGGGCACGCAGGACACCGCACGTTCTTCTTTCGTAAGTTGCCACAGCGATGGCAGGACGCTCGGTGACGCATCATCAGATCCCCGAAGTTACCATTGCTGTCCAGGCGAGGTTGCTGGAAGTTGTGTCCTGGTACCAGTGGTGTGCCGGTCGCCCCTATTTCTAACGACGCTGATGAAAGCGAGTTGAGTCCTTCAAGGCCAAGGTTGGTCTGTGAATGTGAAGGTCCCATGTAGTCTTGATTGGCATCTAAAGCAGTGGCTGAAGTTGGCAAATATCCGTACTCCGCACCAGCAAATGCCTGGTTGGATTGTGGCTGAAGACTTGGGTCGCTGTGAAGATATGGCTGGCTCTGCGTCGGCAAAATAAGGTGCTCTTCCTGCTGCATGGGGTTGTAGTTCGACCACATCGGTGTAGACGAGTTGAAATTGCTCGTACTGGTACTGTCCATTCCAGTGCTAGCTGACCCCCAAGGGGACCCACTCACCGAGTCTGGTGCGGAGGCAGCCGAGTAGATGTAGTTCGCTTCATTGGGCGAAATCGGTGGCAGCTTGTTGTCACTTGCCAGGCCAGTGGTCGGCTGAAAGCTGTCAAGGCTACGACTTGGTACGTACGTTGCAGTAAGGGCCTGCTCCAGGCGGCCTACGATGCTCTGGCCCTCTTGCAGTGAGCTCGGAGTCCACGTAATGCCGTCTACCGACTTGAGTGATGCTGGCATCGCGCTCCACTCTCGCAGGCGAGGCAACGCTCTGGCTAGTGCACGTCGGTCCTGTTCGCTCACTCGCGCGTTTATATTGCTGCTGGTTGCAAGTAGCTGACGCACGTAGGAGCAGATTGCCATCCAGAGCTGCACGTTGGCGTCCACAGTCAGCCATCCACAAACCGTCTCGCTCCAATACTGCGCCAGTGTCTTGTACTGCATTTCCAGCATCACAACACCAAGCTGAGCTTCCATCGCTGCTGTGCAGGCGAAAAATCCCTGAAACACCGAGCAACTCTGCACACCACCAGCGAAGCGCGCATACATCCAGCCAGCGGGCACAACCAGGGAACTCCCCGCACTCACCACACACTTTGTGCACTTCTCCACTCGTTCCGCAAGAAACGCCGTCGCAAAGTCCGGATCATTTTTCCAATCCCGGAAGGCGGCGAAATTCACTGTAGTCGGCGCGATCAAGTACACCCACAGCTCGCCTGCCGACACGGACAGCCACGTGGACTGTCCCCCGGAGCAAGTGCGAAATCCAGATACGCATTCTTCTCCAGAAAGGCTCCGAAGACGTTGGCGTTGGCTGCATCTCCGACCGAATCGGGCTCACCATTTTCACGCGACACTAAATAATTCCAGTCCACTTGCGCTACTGCTATTGGCGCTGCAACCTGCCGTGTCATTGACGTTTGCAGCCTGAATTCCGCATTGGCCAGCAGTGCGTCCTCCTGGAGTTGAGCCTGCCACAAGGGCGAATTGAGCTCTTGCTTGGTTTGAGAACCGACGTCCGTGGCTCGCACCATTGCGTTCTCGGCTAATAACTTGGCAACGAAAGCTCCGTTTAGCACCGGAAAAGGCTCGTCGAGACCCGCTGCTCGGTGGCTGTTTCCTGCGAGAAGCACAGGCTCCTCCAGTGGGTGGTGTTGCAGGAAATGGGGCTGCACGTCCTGCGACGCGACGAGGTGGACACCCGACCGAGCGTAAATGGCGGCCCCAAGCAACCGGCGAAAGCTGGACGAGCTCTTCTTGTGACGAGGTGCTGAATATCCTCCTAGATGGACAGGCAGCGGCGAGAAGGACAGATTCCCGGCGTCAAATGGACCATTATTGGCGGAAGGCTCTAAATATTTCAAGCAAAAAGAACTATTTTTAGAACCGGAATCAAAAATAGCACTATTAAAATCTAGTTTTAGACGCACCGAATTTGACGCTGTCGTGCTGCTGGCTGCATGAAGCACAGGCGAATTTGGCCACGTGCAGCAGCTCCTGTTCGCTCACTTGGGCGCAGACGCCGTGTAGCCATTGGCCGCAAAGTGGCACTCGACCACGAAAGCGGGCGAGCGCGGGTCCACGTCGTGGCCGCACACGCCGCAGTGGATGGCGCTGCTTGGCGGCAGCATGAAGCGACTTGAGCGTTTGCGAGCTGATTGCGTAGTGGAGCTCAACCCAAAGGGGGCGGCGTGTGTTACTTATGACGGCAAGTCGGGTGGCCGTAGTGTCGCTGCAGGATGTGTGTACACTGACTGACTGAGATTTGACGGATAGATGTGATGTTTTAGTACTAATACTCCTTTGATTTTTGGACAATGCGTACTACTACCTGCAGCGTGCTTGTTTGTAGCTTACCGAGTGTGCCGCGTTGTCAGTGCCTGGCATTTACGGCGCCCATTTCCGGTTTCTCTATTTTGATGACTACGTAACCCACGCAAGAAACGCCCGAAAAATCGCAAGATGTCGACGTGTTGGCGTTGTCACTTAAACTTCAGCACGCCGACCAAGCTTAAGCATCACCTTCTGCGCAAGACTAGCTGCGGCAGTGGCACTGCAGAAAAAGAAGTGACAACTTGCAAATCTCCATACCAGCAAAGTATATTCAGTCAAGAGGGAGGTATCCGTGGTGGACAGATTCGGTGCCAATTTTGGGTGCACCAAAAAGCGATGATAGACTGATCCAGTCGAGGAAAGAGATATCAAAAGAAAGAGGAAGACTAGATCTGTTTCACAGTGCACTCCTTGATTTTTTGCATGAAGTGGGGCAGAGATATCGAGTCCCGAAGACACCGCCTTTTCGACCCCCAGGCGCGCCAGAAACCGTGCCACTATATATAACCTATACAAAAGCTACGTCTTCACTGAGGAAGACGGTGTTCTGGTCCAGTTGCCGAAGAGGGGCTCGTGGGTGCTCTCCAATCTTTTCCCCTTGGCAACCTGGACTCTTTGCGGACTCCAGCCCTCTCTTCCGCGCTGCAGCTGGACGTCGTTGTTTCAGCACCGGCAATTTGTCCTCCCGGCGCATCAGCAGTAGCTCGACGGCTACCATCTTGCGCTCCTCTTTCCGAAGCTGTTTGGCATGTTCTCGATCAGCTTTTTCTGTCCCTGAACCCTCTCTCGCTCCGCTTTCTTCTGTTCTTGCACACGCACACGGTCAGCCTGTTGTCGTTCCCGAACAAGTTTCAGCTCAGTCTTCTTTTGCTCTTGAGCACACACACGGTCGGCTTGTTGTCGTTCTTGGGTAAGTTTTTGCTCAGCTGCTGTCAGGTACTTCTGAACAAGTTTATCTTCGTGTTTTCGTTCCTTATCCAATTGCCTTTCTTTCTGTCGAGAAATGTTGGCCTTCTTCTCCTCTGCTTTTTCTTTGAGATGAGCGATGAAACCTTCTGTAGTTACAAGTTTTCCCCGCGAACAAAACCCTTTGCCTTGGCGAGCTTGGGCTTTTACGCTCTTGTGCCTTCACCATATCCATGTCGTTAAGCGATAGAACTCGCACAGTGTCGGGATCTAAACCATCACGCTTGAGTCGATTTAGCGTTCTCTCCGAGGTTATGAGGGTGGGTTTGAGAAGAACCATGGCCTTTTCAACCGGGCCGTCCCCAATGATTCCCTGTAGCATGGTTTCCTTACTCAGTGGATAGATCCCTGTTTTTTCAAATCCACTAACAACGTGTGTCCTCGTCCAACAGCGAGGCAGCGCAAGTGATGCAACCTCCACCATGTTGTATTTTGTGGCAGGATATCCATTGCGCACACGGAAAGCACCGATCTCGTCATCCAGCTCACGTTTAAAGTGCAGGAAAACTGTAGAATCCAACGGCTGAAGAAAATGTGACGTATGAGCAGGGAGAGTGTGCACCAATACACCATTTCTTTTGCATGTTCAAGTGCCTCCCAGGAGATGTGTGCCGTGCAGCCATCCATTATCACGAGAACAGGTCGTTCAGCCGGAATTGTGTCCACAAACCACTCCATATACTGGATAAACAAATCCGTCGTCATAAATGCTGACTTGCTGGAAGCAAATGCGGAGTCTGGCAATGCGTTTGTCATATATTCTTCACCGAAACTCACCCCGGCAGGATAAAAATGGAGGAACGTGGCCACCGTCCGCGTTCACGCACACTAGGGCAGAAACATTCGTCCTGTCGTCAGACTGCTGTGTATTCGCCGGTTTTCCTTTCGTAGCCAGCACTGTTTTGCCTCTATGTGATCCTTGACCACACATGCCAGTCTCATCTAAGTTCCAAATACGTGACGACGGAAGCCCAGGAGCAAGCCTAAACGTTTTACTGAGCTCGTCATAAAACTCAGAAACGTTTTCTGTCGTTGATGCTTGAGCTCGCTTTTCATCTAAGCGCTGTGGCTTGCGCTTGCTGAAAACCTCGCGGTGACGCTCTTGAAATCGGTTGCACCAACGCAATGAAGGAAATTTGGCAGGAATTAAACGCTCGTAAGGGCTAGACTCCATAGTTTTGCGTACAAATGCTGCAAGTTCCTGGGTTGACATACACTGGGCGCGGTCGGTTCTCTTGAGTATTGATTCCACAATCCCAGCTTCTTCTCCTGCTGTTAGAACGGGTTTTGCTCCATTTCTCGCTTGCATTTGAACTTGCTTCTTCACACGTCGCTGAATCCGCATCCTGCCAATACTATAAGCGCTTTCCGCTTCACGATACGACATTTCACCAGACTCGACTGCATTCACGGCTGCCGTCAGACGTTCAGATTCACACAGTTCTTCATCGAAATAGTTATCATCTTCGTCGCCGTCTTCTTCCAGCTCGGCAACAGAACGCATTGCTGCTTCCAAGGCTTCGTCCATGGCAGCTTCTTTTCGAAATGCTGGAAGATCGAAAAGGGGCTTTCCATCATTGGATATAATTATTTTTTGTGCTGTTGTGATTCGCTAAAAATACAGCTGGCACGGGAAGTGGCGTGGTCACGGGTTGTCCACCACGGATAGATAAGGTAGGGTGGTGGGAGACAGAGGAGCAGGCGGCGAGCGAGGACGAGGAGACCAAGGGCGGCGAAGACGTGGATATGGAGACGTCTACCACTAACAGAGTTTGGGTTACCAGCGCCGACAATCACAGACCCAATGCACCACTGCAACTTGCCGCAGTCTTGACCATACCATTTTGAGAGTAGTATTGTTTACAGTAGTATTTATACTGTTATCATTCCTCTATTAGTGATATAATAATAATAGTGATATGATTGCAGAGAGGCGACAAACCGGCGAAATGAAGTTGGGATAGGGTGCTCCATGACAAGCATCACAAAATGCTGGTGTCGGTGTGGGTGTTGGTGGGTTTTCCCAGAGGTGAACGTTCGCAGCCACATCAGCAACAATAGCTGTCTGGAGTGTGCTTGTGGGGGTGCGTTGAAAGCATTGAAAGCCGCGGCCATGCCGGTGAAAGGTCATGCCGGGCTGTTTTAGCGAGAGGCTTCAAGAATCGTAATGCGACATGCTCGTAGGGTTTCGCTGATCGATCAACTCATCTCCGATGGCAGCAGCGAAATGGGGTGGTCGATAGCACTGCGGAGCGATAGGTCTCTGTAGCTTCGGACTCAGGGTGCTGGGTGTTGGCACGCCACACGGGCGAATAGGTACAGGGTGCGACGAAATGGGTCGATGAGATCTTGCATTGGCATGAAACGAGTGGAGCTCAACGCAGTGTGATACCGGCTGGCGGTGTGTGTGGAGCTCGTTTACGTCGATGTTTGTTGACCACCGCGAAATTGATGAAATTGAAGCTTGGTCCCACCTTGGCGTTGCATATGGAGGCCCCATCGGAGGGAGGAAGGGGGCGGACCAACTCGGAAGATCACTTTTCGGTATCTCTACCTATAGCGCAAAGGAAAGATGCCTAACAGGTGAAATGTTCCGTCGAGAGTTCTAGTCCAAATTCTACCTTTCGGTACTTAGAAATAGGCATCCGTCTAATCCTGGCAAGCCGTTGGAAAACGACTTGCCTTCATCACTCCACCCAGTACCACAACGGTATACCAAAAACCACCACCAACAACAACTTCCTCTCCAGTGACGCAGGCCTCCCCATGATCGGTGGTGCTGGCAGCGGCCACCACCGCGTGTCCCCGAAGTCCTCAAGAGCCCGAATCCGGATGCCACGCTGACGCCCAAAATCCCGACCAACGTCGGAGCCAGCAAGAAAATGAACAATGCCAATCCTGGTACGCGCAGGTTCCCGTTTCTCGGGTCGCAGAAGCCGTTGACGCCGGCCCAGGCAGCTCTCCGTGAGACTCGCAAGCGTGCGGTCCTCGTGTTGCTCGACTCGAAATGGTTCACGGTCATGATGCTCATCGTGACGGTTTACGCGCTGTTCGGAGACGACATCCGCCTATCGGCCTTCTCCATCTCGGCAGACGACGGGTTCTTCACGCTGGCCACCATTTGCCTCGTGCTTTTCTCCTTCGAGTTCATGGCCTCGTGCTACGCCAAGCCGGGCTACCTCTTCAGCTTCTACTTCTTGCTCGACCTCATCGCCACCTTCTCCGTGCTACCCGACATCGGCTGGGTCTGGAGTCAGATCATCGGCACCAACACGAGCTCGTCCGCAATCAAGGCTAGCAAAGCCACAAAGGCCGGCAGCAAAGCCGGAAGAATCGTTCGAGTGGTGCGTGCTGTGCGTCTCTTTCGAGTGGTGAAGATTCTCAAGTGGAAAAACGCCAAAGAGCCCACCGAACAACTGCAGGAGAGCAAAGTGGGCAGCAAGATGGGCGAGGTGACTGTGCAGCGGGTGGTGATCCTGGTGTTGTTCCTCATCATGCTGTTGCCAGTCTTCGACGGAGGCTACACCCAGACGGAATACCGCTACCAAGACTACGGGCTCCGCATTATCCACATGCTCGTGTCATCGGGTATGACCAAGGCCAGTGTCCTGGACTCCACCGAATTCGCGCGTCTCCTCTTCGGCTACGTACGCGACGCCGGCATGCTCGTGTTTCTCCAGATGACCAACGTGACGAGCGACAAGCTCCTGTCGGACATGTCAACGTTCCGCTTTCAAGTATCCCCGGACGCCGAGCACAACCTGACTGCCAACCCGTCCAACGACTGGTCTGTGGACAACTTACTCCCGTCCTACGCGGACGTGACCGACAAATACCGAGATGTGGAAATCAATATTGTGAAAACGTACGGATGCTTCAACAAGGACTTCATCGCGATTGACACGGCGGATACCAGTAGCGCGTGCGTGAGCATTGCGATTTTCGACATTGCGTCCACGAGCTCGTCCTCCGCGGCCTACAACATTCTGAAAACGTTTTTCATCATTGTCGTCTTGGTTACGGCGTCCACGTCCTTCGTCCGTACGGCCCGCACTCTGGTGCTGGACCCCATCGAGAGAATGATGGACGTCGTCAAGAAGCTGGCAGACAACCCGTTGGCGAGTGTGCAGACAGCGGGTGACGATGCTCAGATCCGCAAAAACGCTAAAGAAGAAGGCTTCGAGACCGCGTTGCTGGAACTGACTCTGTCCAAGGTCGGTCGGCTGATGCAAGTGGGGTTTGGCGCGGCTGGAGCAGATATTATCGGCAAGAACATGGGCTCTGGAGACTTGGATCCGATGCTGCCGGGCAAGAAGATCACGGCCATCTACGGCTTCTGCGATATCCGTCAGTTTACCGACACCACGGAGTGTCTTCAAGAAGAGGTCATGGTGTACGTGAACAAGTTGGGCGATATCATGCACTCGGGTACGCACCACTACTACGGAATGGCCAACAAGAACGTCGGGGATGCGTTCCTTTTGTCGTGGAAACTCTGCGACGGTGAACTTGCTTGCTTTTCACGGTTTACAGATAACCCAACAGATGAGGACCGAATTCAGGTGAACCAGTCCATTACGTGTCCCCGAACGCCGGAGCAGGCACGAAACTACGCCGTATCACACCCACCGAGATGGCGGACAGCGCTCTCGCGGCCTTCATCAAGTGTATGATTGATCTCGACAATGCTAACACGGATGGCCCACTGACCGAGTACCTGACAAAGGAAGCGGTAGTCAAGCGCTTTGGCCCCGATTTCCGGATTAAAATGGGCTTTGGCATGCACGTGGGTTGGGCTGTCGAAGGAGCTATCGGTTCTCGTTTCAAGATCGACGCCACGTACATTTCTCCTCATGTCGAGATGGCCGACCGCCTCGAAGCTGGATCGAAGATATTCATGACTCCGATCAATATCTCTCACTGGCTGGCTGCTCTGATCTCGCCTGGAGCGCGTCGCTTTCTGCGCAAAATGGACCGCATGAGCATTCGAGGAGTTGATACTCCGATCACCGTGTACACGTTCGACGTCACCGTGCCGAAAATCGGCTTTGGAACCCCGAAGATCGACCCAGCTACGGGGCTTCAAACCCCGTCGACTTTGAAAACGACCCCGAGTACCTCGAAATTCGCGAAGGGCTCGAGCCGGCTTTCCTGGAGGCTGCTAGTAGCGCCGTGGAAGCTTATCTTAGTGGAGACTGGCCCAAAGCTAGACACTACCTCACCCACGCACAGCAAATCCGGCCACAAGATGGTCCATGCAAACATCTCATGGGGGTACTCAAATCAAACAACTTCGAGACGCCACGGGACTGGAAAGGATATCGCTATGTTGCAGGCTACTGACCTGGCAGCAGCGGACTCTTGCTGGTGTTCTCACCAATACATTATTGAAAGCTCGAACCAGATAGTGCAACACGTGAAAGGTAAAAACTTATTCAGTCAACACTAATGCTCGTCGTCCTGCTACAGCTATCTATCTACATGTTTGTCTAAGGTAGTTGTAGCAAGACCACAAGCTTACGTACAAGCGAGCAGGCCCCACTGCCCTCGCGACCAGACTGCGGGGGTGCGTTGGGGTCCATGTAGTTCTTTATGCAAAGTAGGTCAAGCTGTCGGTCTTCGTTGCTTCAGCCCAAGCCACAGCACCGGAGCCACTATCAGTGTGCTTACGGATCGAAAGCGAACATCATCGGTTCCACCACGTCGTTGGAAGAATCCACCGGCGTGTCATCGTCAGGAGTAACAGTGGTTGCTTCAGGTGTAGCCATGGTTGCTGGAGGTGTAGCTGTGGTTGCTTCAGGTGTAGCAGTGGTCGCCTCTGGTGTAGCCGTGGTTACCTCGGGTGTAGCTGTCGTTGCCTCTGGTGTTGCAGTGGTGGCCTCTGGTGTAGTTGGGTAGGCGGGAGCGGGCGGAGCTGTGGTCGGGGCGTCCGTGTAGGCAGGAGCTGCCGTTGGAGCGTCCGTGTAAGCTGGGGCGGCTGTGGTCGGGGCGTTCGTGTAGGCAGGAGCTGCCGTTGGGGCGTCCGTGTAAGCTGGGGCGGCTGTGGTCGGGGCGTCCGTGTAGGAAGGAGCAGCCGTCGTCGGGGCGTCCGTGTACTCGCCACCAACCTCCTGGGACGACGACTCAGTCTCCTCTTGGCTGCCCGCGACAGACTCATAGGCCGGCCCAGTGCTGCTGTAGCTGCCCTCGATCGCAGAGCCCGAACTGCTGTAGCTGTCAGTGTAGGCAGGAGTTTCCGTCGTCGGGGCGTCCGTGTACTCGCCACCAACCTCCTGGGACGACGACTCGGTCTCCTCTTGGCTGCCCGCGACAGACTCATAGACCGGCCCAGTGCTGCTGTAGCTGCCCTCGATCACAGAGCCCGAACTGCTGTAGCTGTCTTGGGGGTATCCGACCTCGCTGTGTCCGGCGGACTCATCGTCAGAGTGTCCGTAGCTGCTGCCGCGCAAGCTCGTCGACGGGTACGCGGTGTTCACGGAGCCACTGGCATCGGTGCCCTCGTAGCCCGGTGTGGTGTAGCTTCCGGCGTGGCTGCCCTCAACATCCTGCGAAGAAGAGCATGGGGTGTCCACGGTGCCACTGGCATCGGTGCCCTCGTAGCCCGGTGTGGTGTAGCTTCCGGCGTGGCTGCCCTCAACATCCTGCGAAGAAGAGCATGGGGTGTCCACGGTGCCACTGGCATCGGTGCCCTCGTAGCCCGGTGTGGTGTAGCTTCCGGCGTGGCTGCCCTCAACATCCTGCGAAGAAGAGCATGGGGTGTCCACGGTGCCACTGGCATCGGTGCCCTCGTAGCCCGGTGTGGTGTAGCTTCCGGCGTGGCTGCCCTCAACATCCTGCGAAGAAGAGCATGGGGTGTCCACGGTGCCACTGGCATCGGTACCCTCGTAGCTCTTGTCGCCTCCATGGTGGTAGTCTCCTCTATTGTGGCTGTGGTTCTCGCCACCGTGGTGATAGTCTCCGCCCTGGTGGTACTCTCCTTCCTGGTTGTAAGGAAGTGTCGGGCACGGGGTATCCTCAGTCGTGTACTCCTCGCCACCGGTGTTGTAGTTGTAAGGAAGCGTCGGGCATGGGGTGGTCTCAGTCGGGTACTCCTCGCCACCAGTGTTGGTGCTGGGAGGAAGCGTTGAGTACGGGGTGTCCTCGGTAGTGTAGCCCTCGCCATCGGTGTTGGTGTTGTAAGGAAGCGTCGGGCATGGGGTGGTCTCAGTCTGGTACTCCTCGCCACCAGTGTTGGTGCTGGGAGGAAGCGTTGAGTACGGGGTGTCCTCGGTCGTGTAGCCCTCGCCACCGGTGTTAGTGTTGTAAGGAAGCGTCGGGCACGGGGTGGCCTCGTAAACCGCACCGTCGACAGCCTCAGTAGGGTATGGCGTTGACTCCTCCGACGTGTCACCCCCGTAGGCAGTGGGGACCTCAGTGGCGTAAGGAAATGTCACCTCGTCCTCCTTCGGGTACGTCTCCACCACATCCTCCTCCGGGTAGGTCACCTCGACGTCGCCGTAACCAGAGGCGGACGCCGAAGACACAGGTTCCTCCGTGCTCGGGTATGCCGTCTCCTCGACAACTTCACCGTACGAAGATGCGGGTTCCTCCGTGGTCGGGTATGGTGTCGCCTCGACAACCTCTCCGTATGAAGAAACCGGTTCCTCCGTGGTCGGGTATGGCGTCTCCTCGACAACGTCACCGTACGAAGTAGTGGGTGGCTCGGTACTCTGGTATGGCGTCTCCGCTGGGTAGGCGCATCCCCACGTCGATCCCGATACAATGACGCATTGGGCATCCTCCGGCGCAACGCACTCGCCGTCCTTGTACGACGGAATGCCTTCACGGCAGTTGTCCGAACCAACGTCACCCTTCAAGGGACAGGCCAATCCGGCCGGAGCGGCGCCTGCACCCTGGCAGACATCTCCATGGACCGTGTAGGTGGCGTCACCGAGGACAGACACGGGGTGCCCGCTCCAGTAACGCCTGCTGCAGCAAGGCTGAGGGAGAGCGCGGCCGCGATGACGACGCTGAAAGGCTTGAGAACGCGAACCATTGGGGCTTGTGGACTGGCCGGAAGCTTGGACGGAGATGTACTCAAGTGGTTGAGTCGAACTGGCAAATTGGGGAATGAGGAATCGGTCGGCGCGGCGAGTTGGCTTGGGGTTCATCTCTTTATGGCACGAGCGGAGTCCAGTGAATCAAAGGACGCATGAAAGCTCGGGTATCTTCGACGCCGGTTGGTCTTGCTCTTGTTGTTGCCTGTCCTCAAGTCTCGACGTGACACACGGATTAACTCGCCCCCTGCAAGCAATACTACACTCGCTAGCACCGGGTGCACGTTTCAGAGCGTTCCTGGCTGGAACTTGTCGGGATCATGACGAATGACTGCCACAGATCGTATAGTTTTGCTGTTTGATACGGATCGTATAATTTGCTGTTTGATACGGCTGTGACTCGAAATGCTGGCAATTTGAGATCCACAAGTTTCAAAGCGGGTGTCGATATCACGGGACAGGGAGGTGAGTCGGCGGAGACGCCGTGTTCAGGTAGCCAGAGCTCCGGGTAACGTGGAGTCACTCCCAGAAGGTGACTCATTTCTCGCGGCTACAGGCATGTACAAGTTTTGAAGAGACTTCAAGCGGTCGTGGTGAGCCAGAGAGCACCTTTCGTGCGCGTGCTACTTTCCAGTTTGACGCTTGGATGGAGGACAGGCGCACCAAAGCGAGTTATGGACTCGCAGTCGTTGCATTGTGGTTCGCTACGAGTGCGTCAAAAGCAACCGAGTGCAACGTGGTTACTTCCGGTGTGAAACGGGTGCACCTAAGAGTTGCATTCGTTTCACCAACGAATGCAGTATTAATACTACACCAGCAGAGTTTAATACTGCGATGAAGCTACGTATGAATACTACTAGTATAGTACTTGATCTCGAATGTAGCCATCTCAAGTCTGTGTGAAACACCACGTAATAAAATAATCCACCAGCGATGGAGGAGGAGACTCTCCGGTTGCAGTTCGGCACGGCGGCCACGACGATCGGCACCCAGTGGTCGGCTCTGCAACAGGCCAATGGAGTCACCAAGCGGCCGCAAGTGCTGTCGTTCGAGGCCAAAGGACGCGTGCAGAGGCAACTGCGAGCCCTCCCCAAGCAGCAGGAAGACTCCTCGACGTGGTAAAGTACCAACATCTGACAATCTAATAATACTTTTTGCCTAATTAATTATGATTGTTGCAATATTTTCAGGGGTGGAGGGATGCAAGTTTACGACCAATCAGGAACGGAACCAGAAGTAACGGTAGCAAATGACGGACTGTGGGACTGGGCGAGTCTCAAGGAGAAAAACCTCGTGGAAGTGGACGAATTCCGTCCTCATATGCCACTGCACAATTTCTACGAAGGTCACTCCGAAGCCAATGGGGAAATATCGCCAATTCGACAATTGAATTTGCTGAAGAGCGAGTGCGGACGGTGCTCGAAGCTTGTGACCAGCTGAAGCTCGTCCAGTGTCTGGTGGACATGGACTCTTCGTGGGGGACTCGCTCAGGAGATGCTGACGTACTTGGCGGAAGAGTGTCCCGGTGTGGTGGTGATGGTGGTGGGCAACGATTGGAGCTACCCCATGACCACCGATGACGACGACGCGCTGTTTCGTGTGGCTTCAAATGTACGGGACCGCACCAAGATCGAGGCGAGGAAACGCGTCAACTTGGCTTCATCGGTGGCGCTCCTCTCCGAGGTGTCGAACCTCTTGGTACCAATTGCAATGTCCTCGCTGCCGAGCTCGCGATTCGCTCAGCTCCGAGTGGATCGAAAGAGCTGCGCAGATGTTAGCACCGTTGTCGCGACGGCACTGGAGCTTGCAATGTCAGCGCACAGAGGACGGTCAGCGTATGAAATCGTCGAAGGGTTTCCATCCAACATGAAACTCGCCGAGCTGAGCGCGTCGTTCCCGCACACAACCGACCCGACAACGTTGCTGCAGGGCGTCAACGACAACACGCGTGAAGTCGGTCGAAGCAGCTCGGACGACCCGTTCCAGAACTGCTCTCTTTTCCCTGCCGTCCAGCGACTGTCAACCGAAGATCACTCGTGCAAAGTGCACTACCGTCGTCTGCACTTCCGTGGAGCTTTCACCAACTTCCCGTCGCTGCTGTCAGTCATCGACAACTTCCCGCTGTCTCCTCGCGACGTCGCGCTGCAATGGTCCGAAGCTTCTCCACTCCAACTGCCCGAGTCGTATCGACTGCGAAATCTGCAAAACACCTCGGTGGACGCCATTTCGCAGCTTTCGTGGAGCAGCGAAACAGGAAATTTCCTGTCTGTGATGGCGAACCGCGTTGCCAAAAGTGACAAACGCACTTTGTACGAGTTCACTCGCGCTGGAATGGGCTCGGACGCTCCCGAAGAGCTGGAAGCTGCTTTAGCAGGCATGGGCGACGCCTATTTCGCGCATTAAACCTGCACTTTTTGAACATGGCTACATTCAGTTCAGTAGCTTTCGCACTTAGTCGAGGTGACCTTATCAGATCAGAAGCAGCAGCCACTACGAGAAACCGCCGAAGAGCTGCGAACTTTAGCGCAAAGCGCAGAGCCACTCGTTGTTGCGCTTCAACCTGTTGCAGCGCAAATGGACCGAATGTTTAGCGACGCGGTTGCGCGGATCGGCGAGGCAGCGCTGCCCTTCAGCAGTCGACGCAGCGTGGAGGAGGACTCGTGGACGGAGGTGGAGCGCCAGGAACTCGACCACGCAGTAAGTTGCAAAGTCCACGCTATTTGCAGTGCAAAAGAAGATTTGCGCAAAAACAATGTGTTCTTATTTGTGTGTTTGTGCTTTTGTCTTTCGTGCAGACTTCGTACGTGTCGGAGAGTATGTACTTGGTGATGGAGAGCCCAGCCGGAGCTCTGTACACAGGGGAGACTGTGCATTTTAAGGTGCACGCACTTTGTGACCAGTCGACGCTGGGAAGAGTCGCAGGAGTGAAGAAAAAATCGCCACAAGACGAAGACAGTGACGTGATGCACGGAACTCTCTTTCTCACGAGCTACCGACTGCTTTTCCGCTCTTTCCACGTGAGTTTTGCACTCGTTTTGACCATTTGCGCAAATTGGTATACTTCGAAGTACTATTTTGATTTTTTGCGCTAATGTTATATTCTTCCTGTTTGTTTGACATGACAGCACCGCGAAGAGGAACTGGTGGAAGTTCACTTGAACAACATTGCAGAGCTGGCAGAGTTCCGGGTGAATGGCAAAGCTGGGCCTATGGGTCAACTGGAAATTTCGTGCAAAAACTTCCAGTTGGTGAAATTTAACTTCCCTGGAGAAGCTGCGTCGGGAGATGTGTTCGTGAAAACCAATCAGCTGCTGCTGGGGAAGCTCCAGCCTGCCGCGTTCGTGTTTGCGCGCCAGCCTGACACTTCGGGCTGGGCTGCGTACGACCCGCAAGCGGAGTTTACTCGGCTGGGGTTTAAAACCCCAAGCCAGGAGCTCAAATCGGTGGATTCCGGGTCACGCAAGTGAACAGCAACTACAAAATGTCCCCGACGTATCCCAGTTCGTTTGTGGTGCCCGCCTCCATGTCGGACGGAGAGCTGAGGAAAATCAGCTCCTTTCGAGCTCGTGGACGCGTGCCGGCCGTGACGTACCGGCACAAGAATGACGCGGTGGTGGCGAGATGTGCGCAGCCTCTTGTGGGTCTGAGGAGAAAGAGGTGCACTTCTGACGAAGCTTTCATGGTCGCGCTACGACGAGAGTGCAAAGGGAAACTGCTGTTTATTGATTGTCGGAGTCAAACCAGCGCGTATGGGAACATTGCGCTGGGTGGAGGCTTTGAAGTGTGAGTGTGACGAACTGTGAAAGTTAGTGTACAAGTGTTTTATTGACTGAGAGGAGTGTGTTTTTGTCGTGGCAGGCTGGACTACTACAAGGATACCAACATTATGTTCATGGGGATCGAGAATATCCACTCGATGCGCGATTCCATCCGCAAACTGTTTGAGCTGATCAAGAACGAAGTGCGTGGCAACGAGCGACCGAATTGGCTTTCGGGTCTCGAGGTGAGTAGCTGCTCGCACTTTGCTGGGAAGAGAGATTGGGAGCTCCGACTAACATGACTGGTGTACTGAAGAGCACGAGATGGCTAGAGCATGTGCGCTCCGTCTTAGTGTCGTGCTCCATTTGTGTAGCAAAGCTGCTGGAAGGCACAAGCTTAATGATCCATTGCTCCGATGGATGGGACCGCACTGCTCAAGTCACAGCATTAGCGAAGCTGTGCGCAGATCCTTTTACCGCACGGTGAAGGGGTTCCAGGTACGGTTTGCCTGCAAGTATTGTCATTATGGAAACCTCAGACCCTCATATCGTCGATACTGTTTGTCCAGGTGCTGATTGAGCAGGAGTGGTGTGCGTTCGGACACCAATTTCGTGCCCGTTCAGGCCACACGGACACCCAAGCCGCGTACTGGGAGGACGACAGCACGTCGCCTGTATTCATGCAGTTTGTGGACGCCGTGTGGCAACTCATGCGCCAGTTCCCGTGCTCCTTCGAGTTCAACGAGCGCTACCTCATCGCTCTCCTTGATGAAGTTTACGACAAGCGAAGCGGCACGTTCCTCCACGATTGCGAAGCCGCTCGAATGGTTCGTTCCTGCTCTCACCCACGTGCAATTTGGCGCAAAACCTCATGTTTGCTTGGTTTTAACAGGGAGCCAAGACGGTCATCCGATGCACAAGCGCGTGGACGCTACTGGAGTCGCATCCGAACGTTGCGGATTTCAGGAACCCGTTCTACATGGTGGCGCTCAGTGGCGAGGGGTCAACCGACAGATCTCCGACGGTACTGCAGTTCAAGTGGCACACCAGCTCCTTGACGATCTGGACGGCATTCTACCTGCGGTCGCTGGAATCGAACGACTCAAGGGTACACCAGGTCCCATTTTGCGTTCACGTTGCATGTCGTTTGCCATGACATTTGCGCTCGACTGCACGAAAACACCAGCTAACACTGCATTTGTTTGTGTCACCTCTCTGTTTTTAGGATGCGTGGGCCAAGGAGCTGCAAGTCACTCAACGCGACTTACAGGACAAACTCAGCGTCGCGCACCAGCAGTTGCAGTGCCAAGTGGAGCAAAACTCGGATTTGCAGAGCGAGTTGGAGCTGCTGCGACGCGAACGCGCCCAGCTGCACCGGCTGCTGGAAGGAGAGGTGTACAGCGACACTCTGAACGGGCTGCTGGTGCACGAAGAAGACGAGAACGAAGACGGCGTTTTGCTCAGTGTGACGCCCGTGGGTGAGAGCCGCACCACGCTGCAAACTTGTGGCAAGGACCAGGAGGACCCAGACAGCGACGCCAAAGTGTTTTCCACCACTGGCGTGGGCTGTTTCCTGGGCGCGTCCATGAGTCAGGACTTTGAGATTGTGCAGTCGTACTTCGACCCCAAGCGGCACGAAACTGGATCCACGTCTTCCAGCAGCTGCAACGACCTCTTCCCTTGCGAGCGAAGGCGGATCTCGGTCGGAGAAGCGGTGCGCTAATGCGAAAGAGATAAAGGTGCAAATAGTGCAACTTTGTAAAAGTTTGCCACGTACTTACGTTTTGTCTGTACGGCGCGATCGCATTGGCTAAAAATAGTTTCGGCCAATCGTAGCGCCGCAACACATCACGTTTTGCGCATCACGCACAAGTGCACGAATGCTTTTGCAGTCTCCTTCGGGCAGTATGAGCGCGTGGCAGGGCAATGAAGACGCGAATCTGGAGGAGTGCAAGCTGCTGAGCGGCGACTTTGCGGCGCTGTTGCAGGTGCTGCTGGGCCTGATCGCCATCTCGGTGCTCGTGGTCAAGAGGCTGCGCGAAGTGCCGAGACGACCGCTCATGGTGCGAAACGGCCGCAAATACTTCGAAGTAGTTGTTTTAGCTTTTACTGGGCTGACTTTTTTGCGTGTTTTGCGCGAAAATGTGTGTTTACCTTTATACAGGTTTGGGCGTTTGACGCGTCGAAACAGATGATCGGCGCCACTTTCGCGCACATCGCCAACCTGCTCATCGCCATTATGCTCTACTCGTACCAAGCGCAACTGCAAACAGAAGAAGAAGCGGTGGATCAGGTACCGAACATTTCTTTGCGCAACTACATATTTCGGATATTTTTGCGCTAACTCGTATGATCTGTCTTTTCTTATTTGGTGCCGAAAAAACCCAGTGTGCTCTTTATTTTGTCAACTTTACGCTGGACACGACGCTAGGGGTTTTCCTCAACTACATTTTACTGTCTGCAGTGGTGCTTTTGGCGCTGCGGTTCGGCTGGGCGTCGCTCCAAATCCCGGGGACTACGGTACTCCCGTCCGGGTGCGAACATGGGTCCTACAAGTGCTTTCGTGGATTTTCGTCATCTTTTCGTGTAAATTCATCATCGCGTCGCTCATTGTGGCGTTCCAGAAACCGCTCGGCGCGTTCGCCGTGTGGATCTTCAAGCCGCTGGAGAAGCACCCGGAGGTGGAACTGGCGCTCGTCATGATCGCGTGTCCGTGCCTCATGAACGCGCTGCAGTTCTGGATCCAGGATAATTTCCTGAAAAAGGACGTTCGGGACGAAAGTTTCATCGTGGCGCAGGCGGCGCAGTCTCCTACTGGCAGTTTGAACGGCGACGGCAAACTCCCCAGTCTGGGAACACCTACGGATGACGAGTGTGACGAGCCAGGAGAAGGAGACCCCAAACTCAGTGTCATGAAGGGCAACACTCAAGAACCAGGTCTCAAGCAGAAGCTCGAGCTCGACTTGACATCCGTGTAACTTTGCGCTGTGTGTCTTTAGATTTTTAAGTGAGGCGCTTTGCAAGTGCAAGCAAACGCAGTCTTCACGCCATGCAAACAAGTGCCGTTCTTCTTCTATACGCAGGTGTATCTCTTTATTCCACTCTCGCTACCTGTTATTTGCGCCGCATGAGCATGATCGCCACGGCGCCTAGACCCACCACAAGGGTGGCAGCCCCACCGGCGATGAGGCCCGTGTTGCTGTTGAGAGAGAAGCCCTTGTCGCGGTTCCTGCGACGCGACTTCTTGCTCTTCTTGCGCACGACCTCCTCCTCGGAGCTGCTGTCGTCGCTCTCGGATGAAGACATCTCGTCCACCTTGGTAAGCAGCCGGTTGCGTGGCTTGGGGCCTGCCGCGTTTGAGCCAGTCGCGCTACCGGCAGCCGAGCTGGCCATGGACACAACGCTGCCATTGCCGTCGTGCTGCTTGTGCTTGACGACATCCACCACAAGCACCAGGCGCTTCCACCCGGCGCGCTGGGCCATGTGCACAGCCTCCACGAGGCTCTCGTCGGACGTCAGCAGCGCCAGATCGCCCTCGTCATCCTCGTACTTGAGGCGCAGTGCCTCATTGTCGTCCAGCCCCATCTTGAACCGAATCTGCTCGAGCAGCGGACCCATCGAGTTGAACCGGCACATGATGCGGTGGAAGTGACCCTGTGGGCCATCGCTCACCTTGAAGACGAACGTGTTCTCGTCCGGAAGGTTCTTCATCATGACGCTGGTCGTGGTAGTGTTGGCCCCGCTGACCACCGAGACGCTCTCGCCGAGCTCCGCGTACGCACCTAACGAGTTCGAATACCGGCCAGCTCCGTTGAGGCCAACCGCGCTCGCCGTCGGCGTCGACACGCTACCGGCATTGTACTCATCCCGCTCGAACTCTTCGATGGTGCCCACAGAGCGAACGTCGTCGTTCAGTCCGCCATAGGCACCGCCTGCAACTTCCTCCTGCAGGTTCATAGCCGTCTGCCAGAACTGCCTCCAGTCACCGTTCGAAGTGCCCCAGACGTCGTCTGGAACTGTCCGTAGCTCAGGCAAATCACATCCGCCATACCCAAGATCTCACCGTCGTCTGCCAGCACGGGCATGAACAACTGCCCGGCGTCGTGCAAGGAGCGCAAACCATCGACAATGCTCATTTCTGGGCCCATCAAATCGGGGTCCACTGTCATCACCTCTTCCACGGTAGTCGTCTCGGCATACAGGCCCTTCGCCACCAACTTGCGCAACAGATCCTTGGTCGTCACCATACCGCACAGTTCTTGCTCATCACCGAGCACGATCGCAGCCTTCTTGGTGTTTGCCATGAGCTTTGCCGCTCGAGCCGCCGTGGTGTGAATATTAATGACAGGAGGCATCAGCTCGCCGTCGAGCGCGTCCCCAACTGTAGGCCGCACCATCTTCTCCATCATGGGGCCCAACAACCGTTGCAGGTTCGACCCCGTGCCGAGATCCCGCGAGAATTCAGATGCTGCCGCCTCTGTCGACTGCTGCACCTTCTCCATACATGTAATGGCGTCGTACAGACACTTGGAAATGTCCAGCATGCCCTGCGGTGTACCGTCGGCACCGAGCACCGGCAAGTGCTTGAAGCGACCCTCGAGCATCTTCGTGATCGCCTCAATGGCTGGGTCCTCCATGAACACGCAACTCGGCTTGGTAGTCATCACCGACGCAACCGAGCAACTCTCGGGGTCGATATCTTCAGCCAGCACGCGACGTGTGATGTCTGTATCGGTCAAGATGCCACGAAGCTCTCCTTCTTCCGTGGTAACCACCACTGCCTCAACGCGCGCTTGCCGCATGCGCTTCGCAGCTTCTGCCACAGTAATAAACTCGTTGATTCGTGTCACCTCCTGCGGCCGCAACATCGAAACAGGCCGCATCGCACCCTCTGGCTCGGGGACATGGTCCATCATGGACGAGTGGTGGCTCTCTGTGTACTTACCCGGACGCCTCCGCGAGATACGCGAGTATCTCGATCCAGTCATGCTGGCTAGCTCACTAAATTCGTCATCATCATGGCCGAGAGCCAACGACACGTCCCAAAACGCGCGCCAGTCCGAATCCTCGTCAATGGGTGCGCCAGTCTCGGCAGCAGCACCACTTGCGAATGTGCCGTAACACAGTGAGAGCACATCCAGCATACCAACAATTGTGGAGGTCTCAGGATTCACAATCGGCAAGTGCAAAAGTTGTGCTCGTACATGATGTGCAGCGCTTCGACGAGCTTGGTGTTTGGCGGTGCAGTCTCCGGGTTGGGAGTCATCACCTGTCCAACAGTAGTCATAGCAGCGTCCAGTCCGGCACCAGTCACGCGCAGCAACAGGTCCTTCGGGGTAAACACACCGAGAACCTTCCTTGTCAGAGCAGAAGTACCAATATCATAACCTCCGCCGCTGATGGAAGAGCGGTGCCCCCACTCACAGAAGAGCTGTTGTCTGCGTTCGGGTCCTCTACGATAAGAGCAGCCTTGCGCGACGCAGCCATCTGGCGAGCAACTTCCATCACGGTGTCATGCTCGCTCACCAGTGGAGGCAGCGTCTCATCTTCCAGAATGGAATCCACAGTAGGCGAAAGAAGCTTGTCAACCATGGGACCCACAAGCTTATTCAGAGCACCTTGACCCGAGCCAATGCCAGTAGCGTGCAGCTGCTTCTCCAGTCGTTGCCGCAGCGAGCCGCTCGACGACTGCTGCACCTTTTCGATACGTGTGATCGCGTCGTACAAACACTTCTGGATACGGAGCATACCTGCAACCATACCCGTTTCATCCACGACTGGCAAGTGGCGGAACTTACCCTCAAGCATCATGAACATGGCGTCCATGGCACTATCGCGCTCATCGACAAACTTCGGATCCGGTGTCATCGCATCGAGCACGCTCACGTAGAACGGGTCGTTGCCCAGAGCCACGACACGGCGAGTCACATCCGTGTCCGTAAGGATGCCTAGAAGTCCGCCATCGCGTCCAATAATCAGAGCCGCGTCCGTCTGCGAAACACTCATTTCCTTCGCAGCATCCGCAACAGATAATGTCTCCGAAATTGTGATTGCCTTCGATGGCCGCAGTTTCGACACAGGGCGAACGTCGCCCGTTGCCAAACTTGGCTTCTTGTCCTTCTGGCCCATACCAATGCTGCTTGCCGTGCGGTTGTGTGAGAGGCCACTGCGGAAACTGTGGTGCGACGAGACATCATCGTCATCATCAGTCGCCTCAAGAGAAGCGTTCCAGAAGGACTTCCACTCGCTGGGCTTGCCCTTCGCGAACGAACCGTAGCTCAGAGAGAGCACATCGATCACACCAATCGGATGTTTGTTCGCTTCGGACTGCATCACCGCGAGGTAAAGCGTCTTGTAGTCGTGCATCGCATGCATGGCATCAATCACTGTCGTCGCTCCGTTCACGGTCACGTCCTTCTCCAGCATCACTTCGCACACCGGTGTAGTGTGGACAGGGAGTCCACGCGCAAGCACCTTCTCCAGCATTTCCTTGGGTGTGAACAGACCACAGTATTGACCGCGATTGTTCACGACAAGAGCACCCTTTTCGTGATTGCCATTTGCTTCGACACCTCGAACACAGAAGTATAACGCTGAACCCGAGGAGGGTCGATGCCTTCCTCTTCAATCACCGTCTTAATGTCCGGAGAAAACATTTTGTTCACCATAGATCCAAGTAGCTGAGAAACACCTCCAGTGCGAGCATTGCCGTTCACGCGGCTTTTCATCTCCTTCTCCAGTGTGTGACGCAGCGCCGCCGACGATTGCTCTGATTTCTCCATCTTGCGGATGGCATCGTACAGACACTTCGCAATGTTCAGGATACCAACAACCGGTCCATTGCGCTCAACAACCGGCAAGTGACGGAACTTGCCCTCAAGCATACAAATAAGGGCGTCAATGGCAGGGTCATCCATCGATACAAATACAGGATTGCGAGTCATGACGTCGCCTACTAGCGTCGAATCCAGCGGCCGGTTTTCTGATACAACCCGTCGCGTCAAATCCGTGTCCGTGATGATACCGTTAAGCATACCCTCCTCTGACACGACCAACACGCAATCCATTTTGTTGCGTCCCATTGTGCGCGACAGCTCGGCAACGGTTGTTGTTTCCGGGACGGTTAGAACCTTAGTTGGACGCAGCATTGCCACTGTGCGCTTCTTCTCCTCTTGCTCTGCCCTTGATAGCAGCGTCGTGCGCTCACGGTCACCAGCCTCTGACGGCAAGGATGCCTGATCCAGTTGCAGCGTCGTGTTCCAAAACTCCTGCATCTGTTCGCGGTTTTCGCCGTAGATCGCATCAATCGTGCCGTAGCTAAGATCGAGCACATCAACCATACCCACAAGCTCGTACGAGTCCTCCTTCAGCACAGGCAGGTTCAAACAACGCGAGTCGTGCATGATGTGCAAGCCATCCAACACGGACGTTGAAGGTGCAGCAATTTCCGGGTCGTTCAGCATCACGTCCTCTACATACGTAGCTGACGGCTTGAGGGACTTGGCGATCACGTTGAGCACCAGCTCGTTCGGGGTAAAGATGCCAACGAGCTTGTCGAAGTTGTAATCGTCCACAATCAGTGCCGCCTTTTTCGTCGATGCCATCGCCTTCACCACATCACTCACAAGCGAAGACTTCGGGAGACGGGGAGCTGGCGTTGAATTGTTCTCAGATTCGCTCTCAAGGATAGACCCCAGAGTAGGCGTCGAGAGTTTCTCCAGCATCGGAGTAAGCAGTTGCTGAAGAGTGGACGATTTGCCGCTTTTCTCCAGCGACGCCTTCAGCTGGTCTGTGGATTGCGTAGCATGTTCGAGTCGCTTAGAGACATCGTAAATGCATTTACCAATGTTCAAAACACCGGCAATACCACCGCCGTCGACAACTGGCAGGTGACGGAAGTGTCCCTCCTGCATTGACAGCAGCGCATCGATAGCACTATCGTTGGGCGACACATACTTGATGTCTCTCGTCATCACGTTGCACACAGGTACCTCCTCGGGATTCAAATTCTGCGCTAGTACACGGCGACAAATATCCGTGTCGGTCAAAATACCGTTCAGACCACCAGCTTCGTCCACTACGAGCAATGCATCCGTTCGTTTCTGCTTCATCAGGAGCGCTGCCTCAAACACCGATGCCACTTCATCGATTGTGATAGCAGGGAGAGGGCGCAAGCTGGACACTGGACGAATGTTCACGCCTTTATCGCGGTCCTTCTGCTGACGCACCTTGCTAGCAACCGACAAATTCGAAGTAGACCTGCCTGACGTCATTGAGGTCGTGTCATCATCGTGGTAGTCAAACGCAGCGTTGAAGAATTTGCCAATGTCGCGGGACTCTCCGAAAGAAGCTAAGCTGATGGAAATCACATCCGCCACGCCCATGATTTCGCCAGAGTCTGGCGAAACAACAGGTAGGTTCAGAAACTTGCCATCGTGCATGATATGAAAGGCGTCAAGAACTGAGGTCTCCGGGGCGGCCGACTCCGGGTTGGGGGTCATCACATCACTGACCATCGTCGTGTGGACGTCCAAATCCTCTGCAATAACGCGAAGCAGCACATCCTTGGGGGTGAAAATACCGACGAGGTCCGGTGACTCCGGATTCGAGGACACGACAAGTGCTGGTCTTCTGGTTTCGGCCATGTACGTCGTCGCCTCATAAACCGTCATGTTTCCGTAAACAAGCGGCGGCATAACCTCGCCTGGCGCCGACACTACATCCTGGAGCGATGGGGACAGCATCTTCTCAAGCATTCCACGAAGTAAGACGTTGTTGCTGCTCGCACCAAGTTCTTGCTGCAGAGACGTCGACATGTTCTCCACTCGGCGAATTGCATCGTGTAAGCACTTCGCCACGTTGAGCAGTCCCACAATGTTTCCGCTGTGCGCGCTTACAACGGGCAAGTGGCGGAACTTGCCGCTGAGCATAGTGTCCATCGCATCCACTGCATTGTCTTCCAGGCTAACGCAGCTGGGGTTCGGCGTCATCACCGACCCGACCGTAACTCTAGCTGGGTCAACGCCTTTCGACACGACACGACGTGCAGCATCCGTGTCTGAAAAATGCCAGTAAGGGCACCTTCCCAATTTGTCACTAGCACGGCAGCAGCGCGGTGAGACTTCATCAACCTCGCAGCTTCCAAAACCGTCGATTCTTCGTTGACTGTGATCGCCTTGGCCGGACGGAGTCGTGCCACAGTGCGCGATGGGTCCACTGTCGATGATGCCTTCTTCGTTTTGGAAGACGTAGACATCATCGACGAGTGCGACCTGGCAAACGAATGCCCAGACGTTGCAGAGCTGTTCGATCCTGATCGTGCACGACGCTCGAAGGTCGGCGGCTTGATTGGAGGCAT
Organism: Phytophthora syringae; assembly: GCA_012656105.1. Lineage (NCBI taxonomy): Eukaryota > Oomycota > Peronosporomycetes > Peronosporales > Peronosporaceae > Phytophthora > Phytophthora syringae. The sequence continues at coordinate 296,066 of JAAKBD010000016.1, forward strand.
CACAGGAGTCATAGTAGATGACTTCGCTGTTCCCCACGTGGCACTCGGAGAAGGGCCATTGTAAATAGCAGGTGGTCGCTTGGACATCTGGGTGGGACCAGTAGTAACCTCCTGGGGAGCAACATAGTCGTTGACCGGAGACGGAGCAGCGGCAGGGGTCGGATAGTCCTCGAAAGACTGCGCTGGGGTCAGTGCAACAGGAGATGCCTGAGGGGCTGGGGAAGCTCAGCAGCAGGCACCTTGTCACCAGGTAGGGCTGCAGGCGAGGAGCTAGGCGCTGCTAGAGCAGCAGCTGGTTCACGCGCAGCAATGCCACTGCGATCCATGTTCGACGGTGGTGCCGGCGCAACAGGTTCTTTTGGCGGAGGAATCTCTTTCTTCGGGGAAGGAGGCGGGGTTGGCTCAGCAGGCGGTTCGGCCTTCTTCGGGGAGGGTGGCGGGGTCGGCATCTTTGGAGCAGCAGCCGGGAACTTCGCTCTTTTCTTCTTCAAGACGTCAATGTCGCTCTGAAGCTGCGCGCACTTGTCAAACTGCTTCTTCTGCATCAGATTGTCGAGCTGCTGGTTCAACTTCTCGATTTCAGCGTCTAGTTCCTCTGGAGTCTGCTTTTTCTTCCGGGCAGTCACCAAGACATCTAAGCTAATTTGTAGATCACCACACTTGCCGAAATCACGAGCAGCCATCGCCTCAGCAATAGTAACTTCCATACCATGAATGCGCTCATCCAGCTCTTCCGGTTCCAACTCATTGAGATCTTCTTTCACGTTCTCCCGGGCTGCTTGCAGCGCTTCCAGTTGCTTCTGAAGTTCCGCACACAAGCCAAATTGCTTCGACATCGCAGCTGCCTCCATGTCTTCATTTATCTTCTTGATTTCAGCATCGATTTCTTTTGCAGTGCGCACCTTCTTACGGGCCTCGACAATCTTTTCGAGGTCGAGCTGCAAATTCGCACACAGCTCAAACTGCTTGCTCTGTGCAGCTGCTTCGATAGCGGTTTCCATTTCAGCAATCTTGACGTCTAGCTCCTTGGGGCCGAGGTCTCCAAACGGATGAAGCAAGTCACGCTTACGTACGAGATGGCCACGTACAATTTTCTGCACAATCACTGCTTTCTCGTTTTTCAAGCGGTACTCAGCACGCAGAACCTGGTACTTGCTCATGGCTACACGCATGCGAAGAATGTACATCAAACGATACGCACTACGACGAAGCCGTTGCAGCTGCCTCTTCGCCACGAACTGCCGGGCCTTCGTTTGAATCTTGACAGCAGCTTCCGCCCTGGCCATGTTGCGGACCCACTTCTGGATGGCTCGGGCGGCCGACTTGCAGCGCAGAACCTCGAGTTTTCGCAGCTTGAATGCCATCACTCTCTTCAGAAACACTTTCGTTTTACCTAACTGCCACTCTTCCTTGCCAGCGCCCAGGATGGACGAGATTTCCTCAACAAGTTCCTTGATGTTCTCAGCTTCAGGAGCAAGCGACTGGTAGTCGTAAAAGAACACGTCATGGTCCTCGCGGAGGGCAAACCCGCGCTGCCGAATCTGAATTGCCTCCATCATACCGGAGTACTTGAGTTGCCGCGCGCATTCTACATCATTGAGCTCGCTTGGTCGCTTATTTTCGTTGGGCTTGATACAGCGCACGTAACGAGGGTTCGCGAGCGAGATCTTGGCCATAAGCTCCTGGAGCTGATACCGGAACTGAGCACTAACCGACACTTCGCGAATGTTTCGTGACTTGTTGCCCTTCTTCGTTTCGTTCGGGCGCCGGGAGATTGTGTGCTGCTGTTGAGGCTTGTTCCCAGGAATGGCCTCAATCGACTGCATGTTAAGGTCGAAGATTCCGCGCAGCCAGTCGCTCTTGGATTGACGGATGAGTTCCTTCATGTCGTCATTCATCGTCTCGTTGTTCTTGTCGTTGAAGCCACTCGCGTCGTAGATCACCTCGCCAGCATAGTGCTTAATACCAAAGTGCAGGTCTGCATCCATCTTGGGGTGCACGTAAAACTTATTCTTGCCGCTGGCGTGTCCAGTCGACGTACGACCGAAAGAGGTGTGCAGGTTCGAGACGAACTTCTTGTTCGCTTCCTCGCCCTTGAGTCGCCAGTTGTCGTCAAGCGAAATAAAGATACCCGGCTTGCCGCTCACCTTGCTCTCAATCAAATCCAGACACTCCTGGTTGTCCTCGTAGTCAATGTGCTTCCAGTCAATACCCTCCTTCGCGTAGTCGTTCTGCTCCACCTCCAGCATGTGCTGATTAAAGTGTCGCTGGAGCTTCTCATTGGCGTAGTTGATGCACAGCTGCTCGAACGTGTTCCACTCGAACTTCTCGAACCCGTAGATATCCAGCACCCCAATAAACCCCCACTTATCCTGCGTGCGCGAGATCGTGCGGTTCAGCTCCGACACAAGCCACAGGAACAGCGACGAGTAGATCCCCTTCGCGAGCGCGTCACGTTTGTCACGAACCTGCTCCGAGTTCTGCTGCTGCACAATAACCTTTCCTCCAACGTACAATTGGCGCGTCAGCAGCGCCTTGGTCAGCGCATCCTCGCTCACCTTCAGCAGCGATGCCACCAGCTTCATCCCACTGGCCGACTCCTCGCCCTTCGTCACACACGTGTCATTCTCCATGGCGAACTGCAAGTTGCCAAGCTGCAGCACCGCCGCCAGCAGCTCAAACACCATTTCCTGCCGCTCCTCCGTAATGCCAATCGTCGCCATGCATCTCCTGGTGGTCGCGAACTCCTTCGCGTCGTCGCACGAGTTGATGCTGAAGCACTCGCTCTTCCTCAAGTACTCGTACTCGTGCGGGGTCTGCAGCTGCAGCCGCTCTCTCAGCGCGTTGTCCGCGCCCGCCAGCAGCTGGTAGAAGATGTGGTAGTTCCTTTCTCCAAGACTCTGCGACACAATGCGCGTCTTCTCCAGCAAGAAGTTGAGGATCTGCGCGCCCACGATCTTCCCGTGGTGGTTGAACTGGATCTCGATGAACTTGCCGAAGCGGCTCGAGTTGTCGTTGCGCAGCGTCTTGGCGTTGCCGAACGACTCGAGCAGCGGGTTGCTCTCCAGCACCTTCTCCTCCAGCTTGCCCAGCGCGCCAGACATGCCGCTGTTGGCCGTGAGCTCCACGCCCTCCCCGTCCGGGCCTTTTCTGTAGCTCGTGGCTCGCGCCAGGTACTGCATGATGATCTTGGTGGTCTCCGTCTTGCCGGAGCCGCTCTCCCCGCTGATGATGATGCTCTGGTTGGCCGGGTCCAAGGCCCCACCCTGGATGAGCTGCGTGTACGCGTGGTCCGCCAGCGCGAACACATGCGGGGGCAAAGAGCCCATGGCCTTGCCGTAGTACGCCGTCATCTGGCGCTCGCTGTAGGCGTCGGGCAGCTGCTGGTACGGGTTGATGGCGATGAGGATGGGCCCCACGTACGTGTAGATGAGCTCGTGCTCGTAGCGCTTACGCAGGTTGTCGAGCAGCGAGAGCTCCGACAGGTCCGACATCTGCAGGATGTCCTCGAACGTGCTGGCGCCCGCGCCGTTGGGCGAGTTGTCGTCGTCCGCCATCTTCTTCTTCATCTTGGCGCGCAGCAGCCGCTCCTTGCGGGTGCCGCCTCCGCCGCGTCGCTGCATGGCCGTGTCGATGAGCGCCCACTGCGCTATCAGTTGCGGTCGCCGATCTCAGAGTGAGTGCGGGGGTCTCGAGTGCGGATGGCCGCGGGTCGGCGCGGGGAAAAACCTCGGTGGGAAAACCTGGCGATAGTGACCGAGGATTAGAACGTGGGCCGGTTGAAGCGGCGTCTGCAAAATGGCTAGGGATTTTGTGTGACGATGACTCATCGTCGAAGAGGGTGGCTGGCAAGTGCTTAAGTAGAGGGACAAACAGGTGAGCGTCATGTGGGGTTGTAGTGCAAGGCAGATGGAGTAACGTGGTGTGCTGGTGCACTGAGTTGTTCGTATCATGAAGGTCACTAAATGGAGGCGCGACGAACGGCGATTTGAGGTTTTATAGTACCGGTAGTCGAAGCACTTTCACTTGGTGATAGTGTTCCGAGGAGCAAGCAGTCACCACACGTACACCTTTTCAGTCACGAGTTTTGCAACCTTGCCTTTGCTCTTACGAGGTTGATTTTGTTCTTTGGGACGTCATCGCGTTGTCTTGTAGCGTCTTAAGCTCCTTCTGAAGCTCTTGCAGTTGGCCCTGTGCCATCTTCTCCGTGCCTCTCGCAATTGCCAGCTCGTCGCGCAACGTCCGCACTTCCTGTTCATGCTGCCCCACCAGTTCACGCTGCGTATGCTCCACCGTTGCCGCTCGCTGCTGATTTTTGCTGGCAAAGCGGTGCTGCAGGTGGGAGACGGACTGGGCCAGCACCGTCTCGGTCTTCTGGTAATTGGCAACCTGCAGCTCCAACTTCCTAACGCGCTCCTGCGCTAGCGTGAGCGTCTGCTGTTGCCTTTCGAACGCTTCTTGCAGCTTCTTACGCGTCGCCTTCTCCACGTCCAGCGAGGCCAGCAGCTTCTCCAGGTGCAAGTCGGCACGCATGCCACTCAGCGTCTTCTTGTGCTCCTGCAGCAGCGCGTCCATCCGCGTCTGCAGCTCTGCACACTGCGTCGCTGCTGCGTCTCGCTCCCGTTCGCGCTCCGCCACCTCGTAGCGCCGGTCCACCAGCTCCTTCTTGGCCGCCAGCAGCTCCGCGTCCGCCTCCAGCTTGGTCTCGTACTTGGCCTGCGCGATCTTGGCCCTCACCTGCGCCGCCGAGAAGCGCACGGCGAACTCGTCCGCGTCGTCTTCGCAAGGCTCAACGAATTCCGCGCCGTCTTTGCCGTGGTTTCCGGGGATTGCGCCGCTCCCATTTGGATTCCAGCATCCATCGACACACCAACGGCAAGCTGGTGAGAAGGCTCTTCTTCTCGTGTCATTGTCATCTCCATCCAGTCCTTGTAGACAGCGCCAGCGCCGCCGCAGTCGCTCTTGTTTCCCCTGCTCGTGCACCTTTGCGCACTTTTGAAATACGACCATCACTCCAGGAAATGTACCACATCTCCGGTACACCTTGACTTGACTACAGTGGTAACCGCAATTCGACGGAGCATGTTGACGCCGAAATGTTGTCTTCAACCTGCGGAATGATTCAGGAACGTGAGCCCTTCGATGCATTGCTGGCCCACTCGCAAACGCTATGAAGAAAAAGTGTATTCGTCGCGTACTTGCCCAACCCGTCAATTGACACGTCTTACGGACGCTCAGAGCTGGAAAGACTGCGCAGATCTTGCGGTCCTACATGCGAACTTGTCGTGCATGCTCTAGTCGACCTTGATGGACGCGTAGATCTTGCGCGTGAACCACAGCGAGGCGCCGACACCCACAGCGCCCGTCAGCAGCGCCAGCGCACCGGAGATGACAGCCATGTAGCCGAAGTACAGCATCGCACCGATGAAGTTCGCAACGTCCAGACGCGTCCAGTAGTAGTACGTCGAGTAGAGGAACACGTAGCCACCGCAAGCCCCCGACACGAAGAACGACCGCCACCACCTGTGCCAAACCAAGGCATCAGTTAGGTACGGCAACATTAGCTACAAACACTCAACGCCACGCAAAACGCACCAGTTGTAGTCTTCCGCACAGAGCTGGAAGTAGGTGAGCACGATCGTGATCTCGGCGCACGTGTTGATAAGGATAAGGAAGGCCAGCAGCAGGAAGCCGAACACGTAGTAGTACTTGTCCGTCCACAGCGACGATAGCACGAAGAAGAGCTCCACGAAGATGGCACCGAATGGCAGCACACCACCTACGGCCGCCGCCGACATGTGCGTCATGTACCACGGTTGCGGAGGCACCGGGCGCGGGATGTTGCTCGTCGCTACGGGGAACGCAAGAGGCGCGTTCCTACAAATACGAAAGCGTGTTGTTAGCAATTTCCAGTCGATTCGAACAGCAAATGCAACGCGCACCTGAAGCCGAAGTAGGCGCCTGCAAACACGAGAGGCACGGAAATGCCCGTCCAGAGGAAAAGACGAGCAGGATGGAGCCGAACGGTACCGCGGCATCCGATCCAGCACCCCACACGAACAGGTTCAGGAAGAAAAAGAGCGAGAACATGATGCCCGGGAACAGCACCGCCGTCAGCACCGTGCACATCTGCCAGCGTTTGCCCTTGAACATCTTGTACGTACGAGCCGACGTGAAACCCGCCAGCATACCCAGCAGCACAAAGCACACCAGCAACGCGATCACGAGTTTACCACGGTTCGACGGAGCCAAGACACCAACAGCAGCGAAGAAGAGCGTGACAAGAGCCATGCCCAGTAGTTGGCAACCCGTGCCCACCATAACACAGAAGAGCATCGGGTACTTGGACGGCGGGCGGAAGACATCAGCGTGCACCAGTTTCCATCCGGACTCCTCCCTCTCCTCAGCGCGCTCTTCCTCGGTCGGTACGCGATTGTATCGGCTGATATCGCGGTGCAGGCTGCGCATGAGGATCATACCCACCATGCCGCTCAAAAACAACACAATCACAAGAGCATTGATGATGGAGAACCAGTGGACCTCGTCGCCCCCGGAGCCCGCGTCAAAGTACACGTCCCACCGCGTCCGCCAGTCGTGCTCGTTGTCGAGCACCCACTCGACACTGTAGGTCCAGTACACGGGCATCTTCCCGTCCTTGTTCTTACGCACGTAGAGCGGGCGTTTCAGCTCGCTCGAGTGTTCGCACGCGTCCATGCGGTTGTTCTCCTCGTCGTAGCCTCTGGCTGCATACTCGAAGCTGTACGGGATGACTTTAAAGTCGACGATGCGTCCTTCATCCTCGGAGCTCTCGGCTGTTCCGAGCGGGTTGTTGTTGTAGCCCACGAGGATCTTCACGTGGTTGTTCAGCTGCGGCACCACTTCCACCTCGGGGTTGAAGCTTCCGAGAGGGAACCCGACCGTCATCCCGCCTTCCGACGACACGGACGTGGCCGGGAGGTTGTCCATGATCCAGTTGATACGGTACGAGTCCTTGATCTTGTCCTCCCACTGCTTCACCTCCTTCTCCTCATACTCCTGTTTGCACAGCACCGAGCACTCCTGCCCTTCCAGGAACTTGAGCTCGTACGGGGAGTTCTGGATGCGGTTGGCCGTCAGATATTCCCCCAGATTCTCCGACTTGTACTCGATTTTCTCGGGCTATTGTACGAACAGTGACAAAGAGATAATATCCGAATAAGATCCCCCCGACTTAAAATAAGAATAGCCCTACTCCCCCCACCTGGCAGAAAGGTAGCTTGTAGTAGTCCAGAGGCAGCAAAGTCTCGCCCGACTTGAGGCTGTTGACGAAGACGGGCAGCGCCTCGCCCTTGGTGTACGTGGTCATCTGCACGCCCGGCATCGAGAAACAGTCGCCAGGGGACGCCAGGACGGCCACCACCAACGCCGCGGCCAGCGACTTGCTACGTCCACGCATACCTTCCTCTTCTAGCAAAAAGGAGAACTGGCCGCCCCTTCCAGCACTATCGAAGCTTCCTCTTTAAACTGATGGGCGCGGTACAATGTACCCACCCAAAACAACGACAAAACGGATATGTAGCCATTACACATTTCGGTGTAGCCATCTCATGTTGGTGTTGTTGCCCTTACAGCTCGTCGCCTTCCCATTCATCGCTGTCCAGTTGCTCCAGTCGACGAGTGTCGTACTCCTCACCGGACCAGCCACCGCCCTCGTACACGTCTTTGTCAACGACGTAGTCGCCGGCCAACTCGCATCCGGTGTGTACGGCGGTTCCGGCTTCCAGGTACTGCACACCCTCGGGCGAGATGCCGTCGATCAGGACGTCCCCGACTTTGTGGCACGCACAGGCTGCGTGGACGAGCACGAGCAGCCGTCCACGTCGCAGTCGCGGATTTCGTCCTCGTCCATGATCTCGTCGTTAAACAGCGCGAGTTGAAGACGCACTTGTCCGACAATCGTGTCATCAGCCTCAATCGGGTAGCTCTTGTCCTCGAAGTTGCGGCCAATCAGCATCTCTGTCTTCAAGCAGAGCTCGCCGATGAGAGTGCTGCACGAAAATGCAAGCGGCAAGAGTTAACGACTGGTGCATTGAGAAAAACTTGCATCGCCGACGTACTCTTTCATAGTGTTGTCGTTCATAACGCGAACCACAAGGAAGTCGTGCTCTATGCATCGCACGCTAACCGTAATTCCTTCAATCCAGCGCGGATTTTTGCCTGCAATTCAAAATGTCGTCCAAAGGTCAATACATGTGCCCGCCCAACTGCACATGCAGCACATCCGCACCTCCATTATCATGCGTTTTCGTCGTGTACACCAGGTCCTTGCTCGTAGGCGTGCGGCTACGTCCGATATACACCTCACAAAGCGGGTCCTGCGTGCCGAACGACTGGGTATCGCGCAGCTTGCTACCTGAAATGAGTCCGACGTAAAGTTTCGTCTTCCCTGCGATGAAATGCCGCGGGTACTCGCCGAACTTCGCACGAGGCTGGGCCGTCGGGTTTTCTGTGCATTTGAAAGCAGCTCAACATCAGCACGAGCCTCAATATCCAACTGCAAAATTCACACCAACGCACCGTGTCCCAGCGACAGATACATGAGCACCTTCAAAATCCCGTGGGGGTCAGTGCGAACTCCTTCTCCATCGATCGTCCGCGGGACAAATCTCGCATCGCCAGCGCAATTTCCCCAATGACGGTACTACAGCAATGAAGCGTCAAACCCCTGCAAACGATTCAATCTTTTCAGTACAGCACTCACTTCTTCCCCCAGTTGTTGTTCTTGATGCGGAAGCGCACCACGTCCGCCGAGATGTCGGGGATGAGGATGTGGCCCTTGACGTTCCACATTGGCTGGGTACCTGCTCCATACATCAGCATTACTACTGCCACCAGTATACCATCACTCTGACAATCACTCACTCACCTCCATTGTCGTGCGTGTCGGTCTTGAACGCGGCCTTCTCCTGCTCCTTCCCTCCCGTCGTCAGGTACACGCTGCAGTACGGATCCTGCTCGCCCAGCGTCTGCACCTTCTTCAGGTCGCGCGCCGACAGGATCGTCAGGTACAGGATGGCGTCGTTGCGCAGCGCCGTGGGGCTCCTGCCACGCTGCTGCTCACGGACGAGCGGCGGCTCACGGAGCTGCTGTAGCGACTCATGGAATAGTCGAAATTGTGACTCACAAACTCAGGAGAAAAAAGAGAGACTGGTGTGCACCACATAAGCTGGTGAAGTACCGTATTCCTTATGTGATTGACGACGCTCAGTCATTAGCGACAAATCATTCAGCCAATCAAAGTGCATTAATTATTGTGTCGTCGCGCTTTATGTGCACGCACAGTAATTGCCTTGCATTTGCACACGTCACATATTTTCCCAATGCAGGTAATTTTTATGCTCGTGGAAATGCCTGTCGCCAATCACATAAGGAATACGGTACCGGCACCAAAATTTGATGAACGTTTTGAGAATAAGAAGAGAAAAGAGAACAAGGGTAAAAAGCTTATAGGAAAGGCAAAATGCAATAGAGAGAGCGCGAGTTGGGCGTTTCTCTTCTTCTCAAAACACACAGTCAACTCGAAGAGCGCGGGGTCTACAGAGCTCCCCCGCCTGCTTCACCTTTTGTGCGAGTGACAGATCCGTCTAGTTCATGAGGGCAACCACGAAGGCCGAGGCCACGAGGGCGATGGACGTGGCCACCGAAGTGGCGTCGCTCGAGGTGGACGAGTCGCCGCTCGTCTTGTCGCTGTCCTTGCTGTGGCTGGACTCGACCTTGCGCGTGCACTGGTCGCCAGCGTAGCCGCTCTCGCACTCGCACACGTTGCCGTTGCCCGAGCCGGAGGTGGACGCCATGCCGACCGTCTCCATGAGGAAACGCGCAGCCGAGCCCGAGCCAGCCGCTTCCACCGTTCCAGCAGTGGCCGTGGAGCCCGTGGCCGAGCCGGACGTGGTAGCAGCCGAGCCCGAAGCTGAAGCGGCGACGCACGTGCCGTGGCCGTCACACGCCTTGGAGGACGACGGGTCGCAGTACGCGCACTGGTCGCCAGTCGTGCCCTCGTCACACTCGCACTCCTGGGTCTTGAGGTTGCACGTGCCGGCCTGGCACTGACTCTCGAGCGTGCACTTGTTGGACTCCACCTTCTGGCAGTAGGTGCCGTTGTAGCCCACGTTGCACTCGCAGTAGTACTGCATGGAGCCGGACGAGTAGGGCGAGCACGTGCCGCGGCCCGAGCACACGACGTCCGAGTCCTCGTCGTTGTTGGGGTTGGTGCAGCCCTCGTTGATCACGGCCGAGTAGTTCATGGTCCCCGACATGTCCCAGTTGTCCGAGTCCTCCTCGAAGAGCAGGTTGGAGCCGTCGAAGTCCACGCAGCCGTAGATGACGCCCACGGCCTCGGCCGTGGAGCCCGAGCCCTCGGTGATGTCCATGCACGACACGTAGCCCGCCGTGTCCGAGCCGGCCGAGGTCGTGCTGTTGAGGCACTGGTCGGTGCCCGACGGCAGCTGGTACGCGCACACGCTGCTGATGGACTGGAAGGCCGTGTCCCACGTGGAGAAGGACGGGCACAGGCCGGGGGACGTGCCCGAGCACACGTCGCCCTCGCTCGTGTAGGGCAGACACTGCTTGACGTCTTCGATGCCCGAGCGCGTGGTCTGCACGCTCACGCACACGTAGTTGTCCTCGCACGACTTGCTGTCCTTGCAGTAGCCGGCCTGGCCCGAGCCGGACTCGGCGTTGACGGCCGAGAGGACGGCCGCAAAGGCCGCGAGGTACGCCGCCGACTGCATCTTGGAAGAGAATAAGGGGGTCTGGAGACGGTCTTTTGCGAGGGAAAAGAGGGAATGGCGCACGCTGCACAGGGAAGCGGGGCTCGGAAGAGCCGGCAGGGAGAGGGCACGCCATCTGGGCTCCGATTCGGAAATTTTCCTCCCACATACAAAGCACAAGTCAAAGTAACAGGACTTTGAGATCACAACGCGACGACGGTATCTCGCCTCGAGTTTTCAGCCAATCCACGAATTGAAGGCAGTGTTTTGGCCAATTACCGTACAGAGAGGATCGGAAAACTGCCACCTAGCAATGGTGGCCAGCACGGAAAACGGTCTGCGAGGCGAAAGCCTGCATTTGCTCGAGGTCATATCCGTGCCGTGAAGTCTGTCGCCGCTGTCGTCTCGATGGCCATGATATTATAGTGGTCGTTCACAGTTGCATGCCTTTCAAGCTCAGCTCGGTGTGGCCAAGTGTATGGATTTGTAGCGTTACTCACATTGTCAGATTTCACAAATTTCAGAAAAACGGCACTTGACTCGACCGAGCCGCAACAAGCCATGTTGAATTGGGCTTCTGGTTTGTCGGGGGCAACGACAAAGTTCTCGGCAGGTGCTGTCCTACGCGCAATAGCTCCACAGCAATATCCAATATGGATAACTTCGTGGTGGGCGCGGACCGTTCGTAGCGGGCTCCTGGGCTTGAAGATCCCTATTGAAAGCACTTTTATCAGCCTCGGTCGTTCGCACCGCTCCATCCGAGCTCTTGAATGGGTTGGGAAAGTCGCCGAGGAATTGCGCCAAGTTGACAAGCATGGATCGGCACGCCACGAGCACCGTCTGGCCATCTCGACACGATCTGCCTGGTAGCGTGGCGAGCAGAGCTGCTCGATGTGTACCATGTACTTGCACGGAGCACTTTGAGTCATGTCGCGACGTTGCTACAATTGTCAACCTCCGTGCGTAGCGTTGTGGTGGTGGCCAAACTCTCACCCCCTTCGCTGTGGTTGATCCGAGCCGACGGGGAGATATGAGCGCCGCAAACTGCTGGCACTACGGTAGCTCCATTGGAGTGACGTGCTGCTGCTGGAGGAAGAAAGCGAACAGCGGTCAGTCTCTGTGGTCCCCGCGAGTCGCTCCAACTGGATCCGGTTCTACTTATAATAGCGTGAATAAGAGGCAAGCGTTTGCCACAATTTGTGTCCTACCTGGACCCAGAGCTTCTTCATTTTCGCTGCGAATGAATATTGGAGCCAGAGCACCCTCGTACAAGTTTCAGGGCATCAATTACGAGTTGGACATGATGAATCTGGGGCGGTCTTGTGGTGATCGAAATACAAACCACCTTTTCATCTTATTCAACTCGCTCTCCAGCTATCTTTCACCAACCAAGCAGAGTCTGCAGCTCAATACAAACGCAGAAATGAATGAACACCATTTGTCATCTCCATCGCTAAGTTCTTCCAAGTTTTCCATTTACAAATACTCATATAATCCACACGAAGACTTCATCGCTTAGATTGGAATGTAGTAGCGACCAGTCTCGAAGAAGTCGTACTCCCGGAAGTACACTCGACGGCTGACGTGAGGTGCAGCAAACTCGAAGACGTTAATCACCACGTGCTGATCAAGTACGGGCAGCACTACCGGACACTTCCTGCGTTTGCTGTCGACAGGTTCCTCGTATCCACCACCCATCACACTTAGAAATGCAGTTTTGCAACTCGTGGAGAAAGTCTGAGCCACAGGCAGCGGCTCGAGGTGCCGAGCCTTGAAAGCGTTGTAGTACGTCATGTGCGAACGTTGTGCAACAATATCCAGATACTCCAATGTGCGATTCAAGGTAAGCATTGTCAACAGGGAAGCGTAGCAGTCGTCGAACGGGTGGTAAACTAGTCTCTGATCCATACGAACCCGTAAGCGTCGAGCACACTTTGTAAAAGGATTCTCAGAATCGCAGAGCGCTTCAGCGATTGCTCCAATATCCCGAAACGAGAGATGCGAGGAGGAGTAGAGTGTCAGATCCCGGTAGTTGCTGTCACGGAGGCAGAAACGCATCTCAACGGGATGTGTACACACCGCCAACTCCAGTAAATTTGGGCAACACGCCACAATTCCTCCAAATCGCTCGTATCAAAGTGATCGAACTCGAGTGTAAGATGTGTGAGTGAAACACCAATGAGCATCAGTAACCCTTGTAAAGCTTCGGGGTCGGGGTCTTCTCCAAACTTGATACATAAAGATGTGACACCGGCAAGGCCACTTGCTGGAAGAGCGAGTTTTCGATAGGTTAGGCTGGTGCGCTGCACCCGGCACTTCCCAAATCCTGGTATCAAAGCGTCGACCAAATCGCTTTCATCATTTCCGGTCATTAATTTCACTCCAGCAACTTCTCTCTCAACCTTGAATGATATGTTGTTACTGAAAGCTTCATCCAAATGCATCGGCAACAAGTTAATAGGCGAATTCGCCTTGACACAAATGTCGATAGCTGCATCGGATGCGTGAGATGGTAAGGAAAGTAGCGCTTCTTCTGGCCTTTCAGACGCCAGCACTCGAGCCATCGCCTGCACAGCTTGCGGCGTGATCACAGCATTGCGGATAGTTAAGCTTTCGAGTCGTGAATGAAGGCGAGCTTTCTCCGAGAAGCAGGCGAAGGTAATCCACTGCCACCTCCATTGGCAGAGATTCCAGTCCCCATCGTCGCTGTCATCTCCATCAGCCAACTCCAGTCCAAGCGAAAGATGCTTAGTTGTCTGGTTTACCGCGATAGCTGAACAAATTCGCTCAAAAACCCAGTTCTGCATCGCCTCACAGTCGAAGTGCACAGAACTTAGACTGAGCTGGTGTGTGTGTCCATACTCGGAAGCTAACGGACCCGTCATAGTCGTCGCGTTAAAGTCGAAATCCGCCCACTCGCTCCCTGCAAACACTTCATCCGTCTTCGATCCACCGAACAACCCAAAAGTTAGTCGTCCTACCGCTTCCCGAGCTTCATTGCGACAGCCATTCGACGTAATTCTTGAAGCTAGTTCATGCCTCAGCGCCAGCCCCGACACTCGAATTCCATCACAAGCCAAGCTTTCCGTAAGCTCCGCCAGGTCAATGCTGATACTGACATCTCGGAAGTCCAGCATAATCGACTCCAACACGAACGCGACTCGTAACGGAGCTAGCTCACTGTCAAAGTACCCCTGCCACTGCGTTCTTACTGTCCTCACTGTCTCCTGTAGTTTCTTAAGGTATGCGAGCATGTCTTCACTACAGGCAGTCAGCCAGGGCCCAAACTGCACCGAAACCGGGATTTCAATCTCGGTGGACCCGGTCCACGCCTTCCCACCGCTCAGACTTGCAATCTTCGCCAAAGCCTTCTTGTACTCTGCACTGCAGTCAGTGTACTGCTCCGTCCCGCAAAAGTACCGATACTCTTTAGAAGTTCTTCCTCGGGGTCAACACCCTCATCAATCAATGTCACTTGGTACTGGGGCATGAACTTGTCTTCGAACATTTCTTCCTGATTGTCCACGTCAAGATTTACATGCTCCACTAGCAATTTCTTCCACGCAGCATTGTCCACGTGAGCCACCGCAGACAAAAGCCCTACCGTCTCGCGCAGGGCTCGAAAATCCGAGGCCTCAAAACTTGGCAATTGCACCTGAAGTCCTCGAAAACTCTGACCGGGCGGGTCTCCCAGCCCTCCTTTCACATACCGCAGCTCCGAATACACAAGCTGGCACCAAGGCAGCAGGAAGTCCCATTTCCAGCTGCAGTCGCCGTCCGCCATTCGCTTTTCAGGCTAATTTCGGCAAAAATACAAAATGTCGAGTTTACGCGCCAGAATACAAATGTGCGGCTACACATTTGAAGCGGATCATCTGAAAAGTGTCTTCGCTATTGTTATTATCCAGGAAACACCTAACTACATGGTTCTTAGATTTTGTGTCCATTGATGAACTCGCACTCGGATTTAATGCCAATGCTGCGTCTGACTGATCTGGAGATCGGTCGAACCTGTGCATGTACCGGTGTGAAAGCTCCCCGACTTCGACTACCGGCTGCAATTCGCAGCAGTGCTGCAACTTCGACGTGACCTCCAGCTACAGCTCGTGACAATGGCGTCTCCCCACTGCGTTCATAGTATGTGGCGAGGCGCCACCAGCCAAAAGGACACAAACGACTTCAACGCGTCCTTGGGTTGCAGCGAGGAGTAACGGGGTGTCACCGATGCAGCTTTGCACCTCGACATTCGCTCCATGAGTCAACAGAAGGTGAACAACTTCAATGCGGCCGCGTAGAGCAGCAGTGGACAACGCGGTGTATCCGCGAGTACAGTTCGGAGCGTCCACAAATGCCCCGTTCTCTAGCAGGAGACGGACAACACCGGCTCGTCCGTTTCGGGCAGCAACCTCCAGTGCCCGATTGCCATCGCCGTTAACAGCTTCGACAGTAGCTCCTCGACTCACCAACACTTGAGCAACATTCACGAACCCTCGCTTCGCAGCGGCCATGAGTGGCGTATACCCTCTCCACTCAGCAGCGTCGACAGCAGCTCCACCTACATCCAGCAGCAGCTCGCACAGTGCGTTATGGCGCTTCGCAGCAGCCAAGTACAAAGCAGTGCATCCCGTCCTGCTCTTCGTCTCGACGGCGTCGACCTCAAGCTGGAATGACCGTGGCAGCATTTCTTTCACAATGAAAGTGTGACCGTGTACTGCTGCATACATGAGCGGCGTCAAGCCCTTGATACGGTCACGAGCCATCAGATCTGCCCCAGCACTCAGGAGCTCCCGCACCACCTCGAGACGTCCGTTGCCCGCTGCCAAGTGAAGTGCTGAATGACCCGCTTTACTGAATAGCTCAAAATGCGCTCCTCTCGCGATCAAGAGCTCCACGAACGCCAGTTGTCCGTTCCTCGACGCGTACATGAGCGGCGTCATGTCTTCGGCATCTACCGAGTCTACATTAGCACCAGCACCAAGTAGTAGACGGGAGATTGGTCCCCGACCGCACTGTACTGCAATACTGAGAGCTGTTTGTCCCTTGTTATTCTGCAGTTCAAGCGCTGCACGTCGACCCACCAATTTGCTCACAATGTCCAAGTGCCCCTCTCGTGTAGCCAGCATCAACGGTGTCAAGGAGCTCCGATCTGTGCCATCCACAGTAGCTCCAGCAGTCAACAGCAACTCGACCATTTCCAACTGTCCCGTCGTAGCAGCCACATGCAGTGACTTGTACCCGTCGGAGTTTGGAGCATCGACACCGATGCCTCGATCCAAAAGACAGCGGACGTTGCCTATGTGGCCCCTCTTCGCTGCTAGAACCAGAGCCGTAGCGTACGTTTTCGCGTCCCTGGCGTCAATTGCGTCCAACCCTTCCTCCTTCAGCACTCGGAGCACCTCCAATTGCGTCCGAGCCGCTGCCAATTGTTGAGAACCTCTGCGGTTTTTCTCGGTTCCAATGCCACAGCTGAGCTTGGTGTATTTCAAGTTCATGTTCATGGATAGCGGCGTCCAGCCATCACAACTGATGGTCTTTCGAGTGTCGACTGCAGGCATCGGGATGAAAAATGTGCTGGGTGGCAAATTCAAGTGTGAACGACCGTGGTCACTGGGTTCGAGCATTCGTGCAGTCGTGAGGACGAAGATGACGCGAGAAATACTTGTGAAAGGACAACAGTCCAGAGCAGTGGGTTCATGCTCGGGTGGGAGTCGAGTGGAAGCGTTCGTGGGGGTGACTCCGGCCTCATGGAAGTGACCGATGGAACGATGGAAGCAACGAAGCATTCCTTCGACGATGATACGGCCATTCGAAATGCGTAGTTTGAACGAGCACGGAATATTGAGGAAGGCTGCATTCGTCTCGCTAGAAGTGTGGGTACGACCAGCGAGTCATTGGCGTGACCATCGCTGATGAAGCCACCGAAAGTGGCAGTGCTCCTCACACAAAACTAAGTCCAAGGAGACAACAGAGTAAATTGTGTGGAAGTGTGGCGAGGTCGGCCGGCATTATCAGATGCTGAGCAGCGGATACTGATAATCGTCTTCTGAGCCTCGAAACGAACTGATGAAGCGTTTTCAGGCTGCTGTGAACCAGGCCGTTATCAACTGCGCTTCCGCATTGTCAAGACTCGAGACAGCAACCATGGACGATGGGCTGACCCGTTCGTATGCTTTATTCATTGCAGCATCCCAGAGATCGCGCTTGCAACCAACATGTCCAAACCGTTTCTGGACCCTAGTCCAGGTCTGTCCTCAAACAACCCGTGACGACACGCTAGATGACATGGTTGGTGCAGCAGTAAATTTGAATCTTGAAGTCTGTACCTCGAACCTCGATGTACCGGTCCGCGAGTAGGCCGACGTCCTGGCCGCGACTCTTCTTAGCCGGTCTCTTGTACAGCCATCGGTCCATGACGATGGAGATGGTGATCAGTGAGAAGATTGCAATGACCCGAGCAATACTTATTGCAATGTTATTGCAATAATAGTCAGCCATTATCTTTTGGGAAAATGTCTAAAGAGGTATGAAATCCGAACTTAAATGCCAAATGTGTAAAGTTTTGTCGGTATGTGTGTGCGGTTTCCATATGGCAAACATTTGTCTAAAGAGGTATGAACGTTTTCAAAAGTGTATGAATGCAGTGCAGCAACAGCGCCAATCTGCCATACCGGATCACAGTACGGCAGTCGCAACTCGAAGCAGTACGGCCACTTCTGCTTCATCAGATCAAATGTTTTTCGCTGAGCCCAAATACAGTGTAGCCATCCTAATTCTACTGGCGAATCTGCATGAGCACAAGGTGTGGTCGCTCAAGTCAAACCTAAAAAATGCAGTTTTGCCTGCACCATCAGAAGTCTCTATTGTAAGCCTCTAAAAACCGGTCGTTTAATACACGACGGCAGCAGTCCTGGGGTTGAATCATTCGCGCTTTCCCAAGGGAAGTACGTGTATGTAAGTCGGAGACGAAGTGCACTTCATCGCACGAGGGTTTTCGTCGCCCGACCGGACTCGAAGTTGGCGCTCGTGGGCGTCCTGGACTGGCATCCCTGAGGTATAACGCTGCTCTCGGACTGCGCGAGCCTCTTCTGCTGCACCTCGTCCGCGGGCTCAGACTATAGGGCTAAGTCTCGTATTTGGCGAGTGAGCCGCACAAACATCCCTGTGTGTTGCTGAGCCCTGCAGAACCCAGCGACGGGTGGAGCTTAGCACCGCTGCTGAAGGCCGATATGGTGAACTGTCTTGGCCACAATAGACGGATCTGCAAGAAGCGACTCGCAACTCATTCCGCCACGTTCGTGTCTCTTCAGATGTTGTGACCAAACGTGTATGCAGGTGTATGCTGCAATGCCGACGGCCCCGGTACTGGCTAGGGTTAGTCGGTACATACACGTTTGGCATTTAAGTTCGGATTTCATACCTCTTTAGACATTTTCCCATTATCTTTTTCCAAAATCAGCCATTAAATTACATCCACATTCTTTTCATGTGCCAGACTGTACAAGTATCCAAAAATGGATGCTTGCACACGCAGGTTGTACGATCGTACTTAATACAGCTGGCTAAACGATCCCGACGTGAAAACAGACGTGGCTCAATCACGTCTAAAAGTGCTCACTTCGTAGTAGTACTGAAGTAGTATTAATACCGGTATCGACGGGAAAGGATTGGTCGTAGTAAAAATACTGTAACACTACTACTACTAATTCTACTAGTAGTAGTAGTATTACAGAAGTAGCCACTACCACCCGTAGTGCTAATACCCTTTAGTAGCACTACTACCTTCACCGTAACTCACCTCATATATCACTATTTTGAGTTTCTCTCAAAAGTGACTGTAGCCATTTCCTTATCAGACTAATTCTCTACATGAAACAACGTCTTGGGCTGAGTGATTCTCGCGCTGAGAGGGTACGGTACCTCTGAACGGAACAGCCAGAATTATTTTTTTATTTAATGCGCACTTTACTGAATCGGTCATATCTGGCCAATGTATCGTCAATGACTAAAAACTTTAATATACAGGTTGGTGAGCGCCTCCGGCACTGCCGTAGCATGCTAGCATTCCTGCATCACGTGCTACATCGTCAGGTGAGTTCATAGATAGCAGTGGTGCCTTCACGCTATAGAATATACCCCCTTGTATTAGTGAGGTCCAAGAACGTTTTTACGAACGGTAATGATGACCACCTACCTCGTCTGACGTATAAATGATGGCTCTGCAGTCGTGATTTATAGGACCGGTAGAATCTATTTATCTAAAATCGCGTCATTAAATAGGATGTGGCTAGGGCATGATGGCAGTCTAATTTGCTCGCAGATTCGAGTCGATTCATCACTTCGATCTTGATCTGTGAATGAACCCTGCATCATTTTTGCTTGAAACTTCGTCCATATGCTCGCTTAGGGAGTCGTTACTACAACATTAGAACGACAACACGACAGCTCGCTCAGGGCAACACAGGAAGCCTTTAGTGTTGCTGGGTAATTTACGCCCATTTTCCTTACGGCGAAATCTCACATTTGAACTTCTAAAACAATTGCGAGATCTTGGGGTCGATTAATACGATCCCCCTAGTCTTTCATTTTGTTTTGCGCAACGGAGGAGAGCGAGCGGACGGCGGCGATCATGACGAAGGAAGGAGTACGCAGCGGTGCTCTAAAGAAGATCGGCGCGAGAGAGAGTAAGATGACCAAGAATCCGACGCCGAAGACAGTGGGCTCGACGTCGGTGGACCATGCAGCAGCAGCAGACCCACGTACGAACCGGGTAAACGATATTGTAGGCATCGCATCTAACGCGTTCGTTTGTATTGACTTTAGCTACGTCACGTCGGGCTTCACTGCGGAAGCGCGTGCCTGCTGACTACATTCGGGCAGCCGGCGGCTACGTAAAAGACTGCGATGACGACGAAGACTATTTTCCGGAAGAAGACCCAGATGACGGCATAGATGACGAGCAGGAGGTTCTGAGGGATGCCGAGGGGACCCCTGTCGGCCGGCGTGACGGCGTGATTGCAGGCATATTGTCATCGACACGGAAGTAGCTGAAGCAGAGGGAACAAAAGATGTGGATGCTGCTGACGTTGAAGCTGGAGGTAAAGACCTAGCGATTGCTGGTTCTGGTGACATGGACGATGGGGGTGAAGATGCAGCGACTATTGCCGTTGATGCTGCTGCCGGCGTTGGCGATGGAGATGGAGATGAAGGGTTTGCAATTTCCGCTATAGATGCCGGCGCGGGTGGTCAACGTGATGAAGCAAATATCATGGCTGATGCTGGAGATGATGGTGCGGATAGTGGCGGTGGTGATCAGCGCGACGGATAAGACGCTTCTGTTGCTGGAAACGGTGCCAGGCTGAATGAGGATCGAACTGCAGGTGAGTTTGCTTTTGTTGGTGATTGTGATGCTAATGCTGCTTAATATGTTGTCAACTGTGTTGTTGCTTGTGTTACTCAATTGCTTGAATTGACAGCCAAAACAGATGATGATCATACCAAGTCAGTCGTGGCGCGCACCACGCAATCGGAACAAAAACAGAAGCGCAAACGGGCAGTTGACGATACTGAGGATGATGAAGCCAGCACGGACAACGATGATTGCAGAGTTACCACATACGAACGAGTGACGAACCCAATCTATCCGCAACAACCGAGCCGCAAGAGGACTCGCCGATCTAAAATCTGGAAATCCCACGAGAAGATGAAGGAGGCCCACAACTCAATTGACAACTTTGTACCGGAGCTGCCGCAGAAAACATTCAAAAACTGGGACGAGTTTGAGGCCGTTCGACGCAACTACGAAGAGAAGCATTTCCTGCGTTTTCGTGTTCGGAGCTCCGAAACCGCGACGATGCCCAACAGGTAAGATGGCATTGTGCTTCATGGTTGCTTTATTTTATGTTCACATATTTTGATTTTTTGTATGTTGCGTTGGTTTAGTCGACCCAATGCACACCAAATTCCGCCATTCTTAGCGGATAATTACAACGTATGTGGTGCACGCACGTATCTTCGCAGGCTTCGCGAGGTGAATGTCGCCGAGATAAAGATTGCCGCTTCACTGGTTTTGTGAAGCCGGTTTTCTCATACGCTCGGAAGAGGTGATTTCAAAGGGCCAGGCAACGTGGAAGGTCTGCGTCGTCCCGGAGACGGAGGTGAGACCCGCCACCTAATACAATCAACCGGTTGTCGATTAGCATATTACTTTGATGCAGATTTCAAAGCACAATCACAAGATGAACAATGTCATCTACGATTCCTACAGGGGTGCAGAGTCCATGCCGCTGTCGCGTCAGGTCCGCGAGGAGCTTGGACTCCTGGCTGAAGTGAACACAAGAACCGCGGACATTAATCGATACCTGTCGGGCAAGTTTGGTGGGTGCATGTGGTGATTTTCGGTTGCAGGGTTGCTCTGGATTCTGTATGTTGAGTTGCCCTTTTTTGTTTTGCTTTTCTCATGTTTCATTATGTTTTTGTTTTGCTATTATTTCCGTTTCGATAACAGATATGATTCTCAGTCCACAACAAACGAGAAACGTCCTTCAGCAAGTATTGGGCAGCAGCACGTTCGAGATAACAAAGTCGCTTCTTGATGGGTTTGCAGATGTGGACCCCGGTAATGACTTCCTTCGCGTACAAGACCAGATCGGCACCAGCTGCGTCATTGCGATGCAGACCTCGATTCAGAAGCAATGCTTTGTGGAGTGGGGAGACGCCCTCGTAATGGACTGGACGCATGGTACCAACAACCTAGGGTATCATCTCGGTGCGCCTTATGCTATGTCTACGTACTATGGTGTGTCCTAAATATTTCCACCAATATTTTGTGTTGCAGGGAGTCTAGTCGTTACGTCTGCTACTGGTAGAGGAGTCCCCGTTGTTGACTATCTTGCACTGGGTCAGAAAGCTCGAACCATGGAGCTCGTATATGAATTCTTCAAAACCCGAAACCCGACGTGGAGAAACACCAAGACAATCGTGATCGACAAGGATTTCGTAGAGTGGGAGGTTCTCGAGAAGGCATTCCGGACGCTAAAGTGCTTCTCTGTCAGTTTCACGCGCTGACGTATTGGCGCAAGGGCTGCAAAAGAGAAAAAAATAATTTGACGATGACACAGCGCGAAGAGATGGAAGCGGCATTCACGAGGTTGATCTACTGGTACGTTTTGCATAAGTATTGCTGGTTGCGGTGCTTAACGTGTTGCTGATAATGTTGCTAATACCGTTGTTGTTGTGATTTTTCCTAGTAATTCGAAGTCGGAGTTTAATTCTGAGCTCGCTGCATTCACAAGTTCGTGCGAAAACGAATGCCCTGAGCTGCTCAAGTATTTTGAGGCAAATTGGAAACCATGCGCACCGATGTGGGCAAACCATGCGAGGGGAAGTTCTTCACCGCCAGCGATACGACGACAAATCGGATAGAGACGAATTGGAATCAAGTGAAGCTTCTTCTGCGAAAGAGCCAGGACTTGATACCACAATAAGTGGACTTCATGCTCACCAAAGAACCATTATCCAGCAGCTAGTCACTGCAAAACGTAAGTACTCGACGACATCGCGTCACCGAGAACTGGTACCGGGATTTCTTTCGCTAGTGGCTAAGAATTTGAGTGACTACATGCTGGTACGGGTTTGGAGTGAATGGGACGTCTATATGGTGTCCTCGGCGGACACTTCCTGTGCTATGCGTGGCTCTGACGTTGGAGAATGGGATGCACAAAATTGCGGACAAACGTGTCGGTGTAGACTTCGAGTGATCCTGTTTCTGCATCTTCAACTGCAGCTACAAACATCCATGCCGACATTTAATGTACATTGCAGAGCGTGTTCATCGGTTCGAGTGCCTCCCTTTGACGTCAATCCCTCAAGATGGTGTATGGAATCGGTGTCGACGTTGGAGCTTGTGTTTTCACGTTGAGTAACATCGCTGCGTGCTGTGCAGACGAGGATGAGAGAATGTGGCGAGTCATTCCAGCAAGACGGCTTGACCCAGCTTGTATATGATGATGCAGGTGAATACGCCGAAGATGAAGCAACGCAAGATGCAACACGCGAGTCTGGTACAACACAAGGTGCAACATTGAAGCAACCCAGCGTCATGAAGGCAAACACAAGCCTCGACGACGACGTCAGCCTAACCGACGAGTGATGTACGTGAAGATGTGGCGGCGCGAGCACGGAAATGTTGTGGTGCTGTCATCAGAAGAGAAGTACTGCTACGCAAAGGCTGCTTTTGAACCTGTTATGGAGCATCTTGGAAACAAATGGTATTCCGCGGTATGAACGAAGTGTGGGGGCTTCATCGTCGGACGCAACATCTATGCCTGATGAAAGCTCGGAATCAGACGAATCAGGCAGTCTTGGGGATGATCTCGAGTCCGATATGACTTCTGATCTAGCTCCTGTGGATTTCATTGACAGCAGTAACATGATTCGGGAATTGGAGGAAAGTTAGCATGTGCTTAATATTGCCACATCAGAGCCACCAAGTGCGGCTCCTTGAACTGGAGTTATGTTGGAGGACAACAAGGTTACTCGCAAGACCAGTGTGCAGCGAATGATGTGGGCATCAGAAAAAAACAATACAGACCCTGTCGCCCAAACATTGACACAGAGTTGGGGGCGGTTAAGCGATTAAGCTATCAAGCTTAACCGCCCCCAACTCTGTGTCAATGTTTGGGCGACAGGGTCTGTATTGTTGGCTCGGTCATGATGGCTCCATCCAAGCCCAAGGTTATCTTTACGAAGGCGGTGGTTTCGTCCAAGGAAGTCAAGAGTGCGATAAAGGCCGATGCTAAACGCGGTTTGATCGAAGTCCTGAAACTTCCCCAACCAACGGAATCAACGCAAGAAACTCACGCAAACCGAGTGAAGCCCGACAGGACAACGCGAACCTTGGCAGTGGTTACCTTACCGGACAAGCAAGTCCCTGTGCTAGCTCGAGTGCTCGAGTGAGCGCGCAATACTGCGGATAACGGCCATGTCAGCGATATGCTCATGAGCTACCCTGTTATAATGACGAATGACTTCTTTAAGGCGCGAACTGCTCGCTGCCAGCGTATTCAAGCTCAGCGCGGTGCGTTTGACTACAATTTCGTGATTCCCAAACGTCTCGTCACAAAGCTGTGCGCAAGCTGAAAAAATAAGCGGTCACCAGTCACGTACGTTGCACCTGTTGTCTCCGTGGTGGACGCGGGTCATACGCCGGACGAGATCGTCGCTTTCCTCTCCCCGAAACACCCAAGTTTTCCAGGTATACGTTCCGTTTATGTTGCTACCAGTAGTACTCAAACGAAGAACATGTGTAACCCTTCAGAGACTGAGCCACACCCAAAGAACTGCAAACCATCGTTTACACACTTTATTATACGGGGACATCACAGAGTTTCGAATATACTGCGCAAAAAACATAAGTAACACAGAGAATCTGGGTAGCTCTTTCTCCTAGTCATCCACTGCGTCATTCAGGACAATGTCGATCTACGCTCTTACAGCGACTGTGACATCTGCGTTGTATCAGACTCGGCGCCACTGAGATCGTTAGAACTGTCGTCGCCGTCATGAGCTGGGTGATCGTCTAGCTCCATCTGGTGACGGAGGCGCTTGTTCCTGCGGTATTTGTCTTGACTCTGACGGCGCTGCTTCTTCATGGCAATGCCGATTGCGAGGAGGCGGTTGTGGTACTGACGGTAGCTCAGACCATATTCCTCACGGAGGGGACGCATGGTCACGTGGTAGTTGGTCAGGCTCACGCACACGTGGAAGATACCGTCATAGAGACCTTCATTCCAGCGATATTTTTCCGCGCAAATACGCCAGAGCCCGCACATTCTGCCGAAGAAATTCTCCACAATCACTCGGTCACTTGAAATTTGAGCATTATGGCGTTGCTGCTCGGGCGTGAGGCTGCTTCCCTTTTTGGGGTGAATGCAGCGAAGGTGCTCGGCAAGCCCTTGATATCCTTTGTCCGCCAGAAGTGCCCATTCGTCCGGGTAGTCTGAGGCCAGGGGGCCGTTGTCTGGAAGTCGCTGATCGCCATCAGCCTTGCGACGAGCGGATTGGTGAAAAGCTTCGTTGTTCCGGAACAGTGTGATATCCGCAGTATTGCCCCGGGAGTGGCGAGTGCAGTTGATGGCGAGACCTCGCGGATTTACGGACACCTCCACCTTGACGCCATACAGATTATGTTTTGCACTGTAAAAGGCATGGCCTCGGCCATAGAGCCACCAGGACGGTTGGTCTGTTGGAAGGTGATGCCCGTGGGATATATAGCGCACGGGAAGTGGCGGAACGTGTGTCCGGACGTCACTAAAGCTCTCATGCTGGACTCGTCGGCTTGAGAATACACCCATTCTTCGTACAACTTGGGGGCGACCACTTCGATGAACCCCGTGATTGTCTTGATGAAGGTTGGGGTCTTCACTTTGAAGATGTGGGACAGCATCTCCCACGATCCGCCGCACTTCATCACAACGCACATAAGAAGAACACGTCCTTAGCAGCGAACGTTGAGCGCCGACCCTACGTTCCAATAACGATGGGCATGGCTGCGCACAGAAAATCAAAGGGTGTTCAGTTCTCTGGGGGAGAAGTTGGAGAGCCTGAGCACGGCTTCGGCTCCACCATCACGGTAGACCCCATCTAGGATAGGACACGTTGACGCGATCTCCATGTCCGATGTTGTAGGCGCTGGAGACGTTTGAGACGTTGATCTTTGCGGGGCCTTCGTCGAACGTGATAGGGGGAACGAGCGTGACGACATTAGTGGTAGTCAGACTTGGATGAAGACGACGAATTCAGAAGAAAAATGCGTTCTTATTGGTTAAAATTCGTTTAAATTCGTCTGCATTGGAGACGCTGTTACCTCCGGGATTTTCGTACACAAGACGGTCTCCAATCCAGACGGCGACATACCAACCATCAAGAGCAGGGAAACACCGCCTGGAACACGAGCTAACGCCACGCCGTACACGAAGGCGCCCCCGTTGATGACCCAGCCCTAGCAGAAGGTGCCCCCGTTGACGACCCCGCCCTAGCAGAAGGTGCCCGAGTCTAAGAAGGAGAAGCCCGTGTCACCGCCGGACTCGAGTGGACCCCACCCAAGCCGAACAGGCCGCGACGCCCCGCCATACTTGTGTGAGAGGAGCCCCAAGTCCGTGAGGTAGATGCCGCTGAGACCCACGCGCTCGTGCAAAGGACCCCGCGCACGTGAAGACGGACCTGATCCTCGTGAAGGAGGACTCTGCATCCGTGAAGGAGGAATACCCGTGCAGTGAGGGCCGCACGCATAGAAGAGGAGCCAGCTGTAGAATATGGGAGACAACAAAAAGCCCGCTAAGAAAAAATCAATTTATCACCTCGTCATCTTCACTTGATTCGTCGTGCCGTCAGTGCGTTTGGCTACAACATCTCTCGGCCTGAACTCGCGTCTGAAAAAGGCTGTCAAACTTGGTCTCCTCTCATTGGTTAAAATGCTCATCTGAATTCGTCGTCTTTATCCAAGTCTGACTACCACTATTGACACTGGCTTGGGCAAGGAGATTGGTGGTTGGTCAATAGTGGAGTAAATTCCAAAGTGAATGAATTTCTTTCAAATAGACGTGCTCCTTCATCAGTTACAACAATCGATGAGGTAGAGAGAGTGGTGGATAGTAGACGCGGTATATGATCATCCACCATACATAATTTTCATAAGAAGTTGGCGCGCAGTATAGCCATATTCACCAAATGCACAGTTAGATATCAGTAACATTGTAAGCTGCACCATTATAGCAACACGACAAGCAACACGAAGTTACCGCAACACTAGGCCTTTGTCGAAGTTATCATATGTTTTGTTAGTTACGTAGCTACATAAGAACACAGGTACGCTTTACTATATCCGCTGGTTAAACATTGTGGACGTGGCAAGTTCCATTATTTAAGTTCCATTATTTACTTGCCACGTCCACAATGTTTAACCAGCGGATATAGTAAAAGCGTACCTGTGTTCTTATGTAGCTACGTAACTAACAAAACATATGATAACTTCGACAAAGGCCTAGTGTTGCGGTAACATCGTGTTGCTTGTCGTGTTGCTATAATGGTGCAGCTTACAATGTTACTGATATCTAACTGTGCATTTGGTGAATATGGCTATACTGCGCGCCAACTTCTTATGAACACCCACATTTTGACATGTTGCTCAGTCAGTTTTAGGAGTCACGCCACGCTATTTTTAGATATAATCTTTGTACCGCAAACACGCGCCGGAGGCTTGTGTTAACGTCCAGGAAAGGGCAGTTTAGGTGGGGGCTTCTATACAAGTGACCATTTTCAGACATTGCGACCAATATATGAACACCCCATCGACCATACAAAAACTCAGTCAAACAGCATAGCTACATTTTAGTAATGGGTTTTGTTTCCGTGTTTCTTAATGCACTCCTTGCAGCGGCGAGGCATTTACTCGATTACTGTCGTGACCACCTTCATGTCAATAGCGTCCCAAGCTTCGTAAAGAGCAACAGTCAGCTCACGGAGCTGTCAAACTCTCGACCGTTAGCGTAGACGTGTCGAGTCATAATCGACCACAAATTTTCGATCGGATTAAGATCCGGCGATCGAGCTGTCCACGGAAGGACACTAACATTTTCCTCATAAAAACTCCTTGGTTCGCTTAGACATGTGAATCGACGCCCCATCTTGTTGAAAGGTAAAATCTGTGCCATAGTGGTGGGCATACGGCAAGAGGAACCCGGACAACGTGTACACGTAGTCATCGACTTTTGCTTGCCTTGCAACACCGCCAACTTGGTTTTGTCAGTAGCGCTAAAGCCCGCCCACACCATAGATTCACCACCTGCTTGCCGTCGCTTGGTCTGCCTTGGGGGCCTGCGCAGGTCGCGCCAGTAGGTCTGGAACCCTTCAGGTCCGTCGAGATTCCATTTCTTCTCGTCTGAGAAGACAATGGTGTCCCACGACCTGAGGGGATCCTTGTTCATCAGCATGTTCCACGCCCAGACCTACCTTGCGCGCTTGTCTGCCGCCGATAAAGACAGCGTGTTCTCCATTTTCGTGTGCCCAAGCCAGTCGACACCGGCAAGAACTCGTTGAATCGTGCGCACCGATGTCGACAGCTTCAGCTCAACTTTGAGCTGTTTGGCCGTGAGCAGCCCCTTCGCTGCAGTGCGGACCAGCTGACGCAGTTCTCGGTCGGACAGCAATGTGGGTGGGCCTGGTCGCTTGTGTGGAGTGGGCGGCTCGAACAACACTCGCCGAACAGCACCAACCAAGCGCTTTACTTGGCGCGCAATCTTCCGCAGCCCGAAGCCTGCCTCGTGGAGGCCTTGCATCCTCCCCCGCTCGATGTCCGTGAGTGGGGCCCCATTGCAGAATGAGCGAGCGGGGAATGCAGCCCAAATGGCGCCAAATGGAACCACTGGTCACCAGTACATCCCTGGTAATTCCATTCTGTTTTACCATCATTCTGTTTGACTGAGTTTTTGTATGATCGATGGGGTGTTCATTTATTGGTCGCAATGTCTGAAATGGTCACTTGTATAGAAGCCCCTCTTAAACTGCCCTTTCCCAGACGTTAACACAAGCCTCCGGTGCGTGTTTGCGGTACAAATATCATATTTTAACTGCGTAGCGTACCGTATAATACTTCTAGCATCCGACACCCCATCAACGCCGAGGTGTAGGGTTGACTCAGGTTTGACCCAAGTCAATATTTTTGCACTCGATCAAATTAATGTACACCACAGTACAGTTAAGAGCTGATCGTTGGTGCAGACTAGAAGATGCACCCGTTCCTGGTGCGAACGGCCGCGCAGCACCCCAGCAGCTGCTCCAGAAGCGCGTGCAGGCCGAGACGAAGCCTCACCAGCCCAAGTTTCATTTGGTGAAGCTCGTCAAACTGCTCCGGTTTCAAGACGCCAAGAATGCAGGCTCCGAGCGATGGCACTAGCAGCGACGGCTTTGCTGGCTGCCATCACCACCTATGCGCAGCAGGTTGGTGACAACACGGTCGAGACCCACCCACCTTCACGACCCAAACGTGCATCAAGGCCGGATGCACGGCCGAGGACACGTCCATCGTGCCGTCCCTAAATCTCTGACGCATTTCGGCTGGCCCCCTTCGGTGTTTCGCAAGCCGCTTCAATCCTATCTCGCTTCTTCTCCCACAAATAGATTGACTTACGCTTCGTATCTTGTAAAGTACCCTCAATCCTGGAAAAACTTAGCGAGTGTCGCGTCCATGTTGCGGTGATCACGGTAGTAATTAATTGCTGCCAGTCTCATGGAGTACGTCTCCGAGCTGCGCATGAACATGTGTCGGTGTTTCCCTTGCCATTCGCGCCTGGGCGCTTGCGCGCCATTGCTGTTTTGGCGCGCTTCGAGTATTTTGCGTGCCGGATATCGTGTGCGCGACATAGGACCGAGTCGTAACCTAGGCAAAGCTAGGATTGTCGGATGCTAGAAGTGCTCAACAGCGAATTGACGCATTCTATTGGCACAAAACGTGTTGTCGGATACTAGATGTTGTCGGATACTAGAAGTATTATACGGTAACTCCTAAAACTGACAGAGCTACATGCCAAAACGTGGGTGTTCATAAGAACTTGGCGCGCAGTGTATATAGCCGCGCTGTCTATCGTATACAAGAGTTCTACAGTGTTCGCAGGAAGTGTGATCACTGGCGAGCCGACATAGAGTGGCTTCGCTCTACTAATTGGAAGAGCATTTCGGCCACACCGGGTCTTTTCGACGGAGAAACCGACTCCGATAATCTTACCCTGGTGAAAAGCACCAGGCGTTGGCGAAACATGTGGCCAGGTTCTTAAAAAAGCGAACTTTGCCTCGGTGTTTCGACTGGAAAGTGGGGAAAGCTTTGTGAAGCTGGAAAATCTCATTGGAATGGTAGCAAGGGGCCGAATGCTCAGTGATACAATTATTGACTTCGGCATTCGGTGTATCTGCAACTGGTTTGGAAACGGTTATGCGATGGACTCGTTTGCATCCACTGTTGGTTGCCCAAGTCCACCCCAATGCCAAATATCGACCTTCCAGTTTGTGGTGCTGCCAGTCCACTTGAACCAGAATCCCCTACTACTACGAATCGCTGTGCTCGGATGCCTACCGAGGTACTATGGAGGATACGTACAATGAAACGGTGGGACCATTCTTACGGGACTGGCACAGCGCCAGCTTGCCAGCAGAAGCTGGGCCTCCTGTCGAACAAGAAGGGGTTTGGTTCGGCGGACCCAAGCAGCTTGGCGGCACCTCCTGCGGCGTGATGTGCATCGCTCAGGTGTACGATACACTGATCGGCAATCGCGGTTTGTGAACACCCCCGTATCCAGAGAGGCCATCACTACCATGCGCCTTCGGATTATCTGGATGATATTAATGCAGCGAGACCTGACGACAACGTCGAACAAAAATTGCTCGAGAAATATAAGCGACAGATCGAGTTGCTTGAAATTGTAAAGACGTAATGCGTCGAAAGTACCTTTTCGTTCTCTCTTACTGATTGTTTTTCACCATCTTTTGGTTCCTCCTTTTACTCGCTGTCGAGCAGTATGTTGCAACACTGCTCAAGTGCACTGCATAGGACATGACGTAGCCAACATCGTGGACTGGATATCCGGCCGCAGTAGCTAGCCGAATTGTATCTTCTTTCTCGCGCGTGAGCATCGCCGTTAGCTCCTCCTGAACATCCAGCAATTTTATCGTACCTTCTCCAGCTTTTCCTCCATTGTCTTGAAGGCGTGCTTGCAGCAATTCCTTGCAGAAGCGCGTGCTAGGGGCTTGCGCGCCTTGGCGGACACCATCAGGGTCTGGCGGTGGAGACGGTAAAGCTGCTGGAGCCTCACTTCCAGCGCCGTCGGAATAACTCATGCAGACTTCTTCGCTTTGTTCTTTCTTGATCAGTAGCTCGTTTTTAATGAAGTCGCTCAAAAGGAATTTTTGCAAATGATTGATATTCAGGCCGGTAACTTTTACATTAACGGTATTTTATTATTACGCCAGAGCTATGAACTTAGTCAGTGTTGCTCTCGGTGTGGTGCTGCCATTGTTGCCAAAGCCTTCCAGTGTTGCTGTAAAGGCCGTCGTCTTGTCGTTGTTATGTTGTAGTAACGCCATTCCTCACTTAGCCATGCTCTACATGCGGGTGAAGTTGTAGCTAGATAGGAAGATGTGCCATTAAGTTGGTCCTATTCGTTCAGAGAAATCGGCGTTTTTGTCACATTTCGTGGCAAGAACCAGTGTTAATATGAGGTAACGCAAAATTCAAAATTCAGATCGAATATTGTTACTTTTGCCCGGAGACCAAAAAGCGGTTTTGGCGCAGACCAAAGCGCGGGAAACCAGATAAGTTGCGCGTTTGTGGCCTTATTTCTCTATTTGCTCTCTGGGGCACTGACCACTCCCCTCGACAAGTTTCCCCCACGATGCCAACAACGACTCACGGGCCGGCTTCTCGGGGTCGTGTCCTCGAGGCTTATCGTGCAGGTGGAGGAAAACCATGAAGGGCTT
The DNA here is from genome assembly GCA_012656105.1 of Phytophthora syringae. Lineage (NCBI taxonomy): Eukaryota > Oomycota > Peronosporomycetes > Peronosporales > Peronosporaceae > Phytophthora > Phytophthora syringae. The sequence goes on from JAAKBD010000016.1 coordinate 327,337, forward strand.
CATTTCGTTAGATCTCTCAGTACGTCCATCACATCCGACAAGTTGATTGGCATGTTGTATACTGTAAAACAGGTAAGTTACAACACTGTGTTCGCTAATGACACTCCTCATACTAATGTATGCTTTATTATTACTATGTTGAGCTTCAGACATGCAACAATGGCATCAACAAGACGAAGCGCAAACAGTTTGCGGAGGATTTACGCCAGCACATGCGTGATGACGACTTCATCGCGTACTACGACGAAACGACTTCAATGTTTATTACAAGTTTAGCCAAGGACGTGCAAAAAGGGGTGAGCGGGCGACGATTGTGCTGACCCCTTCTAAGAGCGCCAATCTCCAGATCCACTGTGCCGTCTCGACAGATGTTGGATTACCGGCTGGAACGCGGCAGCATCCAGATGGATGTCAATGAGGCCTTCGCGGACGAGATTTACGAGAATGTAAAGGCTTCAACATCGTATCGTGAGCACTTCCAAGCGAAGAAGATTATTGTGGTTCTGGATAATGATCCAGCTCATAGCCAAACTGAAGATCGAATCGTTGAGCACGATTACCTCGTACTACTACGCCTAGCGCCATATTCGACCATGTGCAACCCAGTTGAGGTTTTCTTCAGTGTGCTAAAAGCTAAAACCAAGACAGATTTCATGAGGAGTTGGTAGCAGCTCGCCCCCGCGGCCAGATCGCGGAGAATTGTATGCAGTTCTTAGAGGACACAGCACGACGCTGCATCGGGCGTATGGACCTCTGACTGGTTAAGAAGACGACTCTTCATTGCTACCACGCCGTGGCAACCGCTGAACAACTGAAAGACATGCTGTGAGGGGGTCACACGCACCTTGTGCTTTGAGGAAGCGAAGCTTCTAACCGCGACAGACACCTTGCGTCTCTGTCGTCTATCGCACGAGGAAAGCCTTGCTTTCCGGGGTCATTCCCAAACGACTTGCGATCTTCCAGGTTAGAGTTAAACTGATTCTTTATTTACTTTGCTCTAAAGTTCCTTGATACTGTAAACTGCCTAATTAATGCACCCTCGAAGTCACTAGTTCGAAATGAGTGGCTCTCAAGCTATGCCGCCTTCCCAAAGTACTAATCGTACTTAGTCGACTAGTGGATGCACCTCTTCCGTGTGCTCAACACCATGTACCCATGTACCTATGTGTACCATGTATCCATGTAGCCATGTGTGCCACACACCATGGTCTAGAATTGGTCACAAACCATCGGCCGGGCTCCGCCCTATTACACATGCAGTACGGCACTTGAACGCAGTCTGTCCTCTTTGCTCTGTGATTAGTAATCTCATTTTCAATTCCGATTTTCATTATTCATAATTGTAAAAATCTACATTGCACTGGACTAGCACCGCTTTGAACCGGCAAAGGTGTAGTTGAGTTTGAAAAGTCTTTCTATTTGGTTTAGTTTTGTTTTCTATAGAAGCCTGGTATGTAGTGAGACGCGATACTATGCCTGCGTCTGTCTGTAGGTGCCCGTATCACTCGCAGATTGTTACGGCGCCGTATTTCGGATAATTTCATGTATGGCGCTGCGGTTGTCGTTCATTAAGTGGTATGTATGATTCACTCCGGTCGTAGCCAGAAATTGCGCTGCTTTCAGTATTGTTTTCAATGGTTGTGCCACAAGATCCCAAGGAGGGTGTTCATCTGCTGCCGCAATGGTTCCAGTCCTCCTTTTCCAATTGGTTCCTTATCTTCTTGTCCAGGGTGTTGATTCTTAAGAAGACTTTGTGCGCGGACACCCTCGACGCTAGGTGTTGGATGCAATTTTTAATCACTCACCCCGCTACTGCCTCTTGATTGTTCTGCTGAGCTACTCCCTGCTCCTATTGCGGTCTATGTAGTGACCCAACCGCCGTTCCAACTCACGTCTTCATGTTTCTTGTACGCAGTGTCGAGTATCCGGTCGCGACACCGGTGGTCGTCTGGTTTCGTGCTGATCTGTTGACATATATTCAGACATAGCCCCTGAATTCTTTTGGGGTTTGCGCATCCATGCACATGCAATCGCTTGCACTTGGCTATTTTCGGCGGTTTTGCACCGCGGTGGTAGCCATCTCTTCATTGTTCATTTTTGTCGTTAAATACCGCCTCAATTCTGAGTCCCCACAACATCGCAGGTTTGGTTGTTGACCATACTTTCCATAATAATTGCATTGCAGCCGTGTGCTGATACTCCCACCGTCTGATGCATTGCTGTTCTATGGACAAGAACGCAATCGAGATTGGTGGACTTCGTCTACCAACTACAGTACCACCGCATGGAGGTTCTGCATTTGAACGGTAGAAAGGTGTTCTCCCATTCATTGCGAAACCCATCCTGTTCAGTCTGTTTTTGCTTTATCACAGTCCCAGATAACGTGACCGATCTTTCCACCAGGCAGGGGCATTTTGGGCCGGGCACTCCGTATGTTGTGGCCATCCTCGGTGCCTCAGATTCAAACCCCAATCAGTAGCACTACTAGTTACTATAGTCTGACCGAGAGCCTGGATCTTTCGAAAGTGCGTGGCAAGGGATGGTTTTCTGGCCTCTCCCTCCTCAGCGCTGCACTCATTTTTAAAAAGATTTACTCCAGACTCACAACTCACACCGATGAAGTGCGCGAAGATTGACTGCAATTAGGGGGATATCCATCAGACTTCCTCTCTTGCAGTGTATGCGGTACCATTGGGTAGCAACGAGCTCTACACGAAGGCTGAGAGCTATCTAAACCGTTTTGCAGCCGCAAGTATGTCGACGAGGTTTTGAATGATTTTGAGCCGTACGCCAAAACACACGTGCTTGCTGTGCATTAGAAGCTATACGAAACAGCTTTAATGATCATTGAGAACAACATGTGGACAACAGCTCCAAGAACGACATCGTTGGCGCTTCTTGTATCTTTATTTATGGCATTTGTGACCGTATGGAGGTGAACATCAACCCGGTAACTGATACTTCATCATATTCGTCTTGAAATGAGGGGAATGGAGGACAGAAGTGCGTCTGGCGCTAGGGTAGCCATGATTCCGTTTACTAGTAGTGCTATAGTAATACTATATCACTTATAATATGACTACTAGATACAGACAACGACAGATAAAACAAGTGATGTCGATGACGCGGTTTGTTCTTTTGTTCGAAAGACGTCGTTTAAACGCTTTCCTACGCACATACGTTGCGTGGTCATACCGAACAAACGAAGCCACGTAGCAAGCGCTGAAATGGATCCAAAGTGGTAGTATTGGGCTCCAATAGTGGACTCCTTGTGAATTGGGAGCTGGAACCAGTCACAACCCAATTCACAAGACGACCGACAAGTCCCCCACCCCATCACCACAATGCCGAATCGCCTGTGCCCCAGTCGCACACAATTTGAAACCACGGATAGAAGTTGCAACAAAGCCAACCGATTCCATCAATGCCGCCATTGGTGTGCCGCTTCTCGACGTGCCGTGCGAGAAGAGAAACGAGCAATCTTCGTAGCGGATATTCGTGCTCGGAGAGAGAACTTTGAAGCGCACCTCGACTCCTGCGTGCATACTCCAAGTTGGAGGAGACCAAGGTCGCAGGACTTTCGCTCGTACCCCGCTGAAGACGAGGTGAAAGCTTGGTTCTCTTCGGTCGGAGAGCAGTCCGCGATTCCAAACTACTTTGCCCAGCGCTTTGCACCCGTCGATACGAACGAGTTTGAAAGGCTCCTTATTGAATTCCAAGCCGACAACCAGCTTCCAGCCTCTTTTGTCTCTCGCTCTTCAACTAAGCACCTCTCGGAGTATTTGAATGCCTCGGGCGTAGCTTCGCTGCCATCTCGACAATTTTTGGGTCGTCGTATTCTCGACACGTTTGCGATCGAGGCTTTTCGAGACGATTTACGTCGAACTCAATTTCAGATGGAAGCACACGTGAACTTTCTCTCCGACGTCTGGATGAACGTTGCTAGGTTGTATGTGCCTGGATGCCAGCTCTCTCTATGGAGTTGTGTGCACTGGGTCTGTTTCCGACCGTCGATCGACATGATGGTTTACAGATCGCGGAGCACATGGAAAAGGTGATGGTCAACGTCGAAGCAGAAGGGCTCGTCATCAGCGCGGCGGTGACCGATGACGCCGGACAGTGCGCTCGGGCTCGCCGCATCTTGGTGCTACGCTGACCACTGTTATATTTTCTGCGTTATTTTGCTCATACAATTAATAGCTTGGTGAAACGATTTCTGCGTACCGGTTTTCGTGATGTCACAGCCAAGGATCTGCGGTGATAAACTGCCTTAATGCGTCCTCATCAAAGTGTTTGGCGAGGGCACATAAATCCATGGAGGACACTTATGGAAAGAAATAGCGCTTCCTTTGACAGAATGAAACGTAACCCATACGGTACTCTATTGAGGTTAGTATACTTACCCTAGTCGGCGCAAAATTACTTTTCGTTCAGTGTAAACATTGAAGTTACTCCCGTGTTCCTGATCATTGGTATGGGGTTTTAATGGAAGTGACTTCCCCGATCTGGTGCAACAAAAGATGTTACATCAATAAAAATATACCGGAACCCATAACAAGATATGTAGCTACTACAACAAGTGATTTAGGTACATGGGGCTACTATGCACACTACGACAAAATAAGTGGATACGACGACAAGATATACATCTACTACGACAAGATATATGTATACTACAACAAGACGTTTGGCTACTAATATTTGTAGCTGTCATGTCGAACACACCGACGCTGCAAGATCTCATCCAAAACGGCACCAAGACTGCCTCGCACGTGAGGAAGCCGGAGACGAACAAGACCTACGCAGCACACATTAAACGATTCTCAGAGTTCTGTCTCCACAACGAGTTTCCAGTCCCCTCAACCTGTCGATACCGAGAGCTGCCGTCGCTCCTGGTTGCGGACATGGAGCCTGTGTCCTCATTCACATCTGTATTGCACCAGACAGCTGAGAAGATACGCGCGGCTGTCGCCAGCGTTTTTGGGAGCCACGAACGGACGAATGGCTTGTCCTTCCTGACGACTGTGGAGTACCTCGCGGTTACGGTAATCCTGTGAAGGATGAGTTCGTTCGTCAGTTCATGCGCGGCCTGAAAAAGAAAGGGAAAGAGTACATTCAAAGACAGGCTGCTCCAATTTCCTTGGAAATGCTCCAAGTAATTCATCTTCATTTGGTGCGTTCGGAAGGATTTACTGACGAGTGTAAGTGGTGGTTCTGTGCTGTTTCAGCTTTTGCATACTACGGCATGTGCATAATCAGTGAAGTTCTGACTCTCAAGTGGAAACATATTTCGAGGGGCATGATTCGGCCGAGCCGCATCCACCCAACAGCAACAATTGTATACGGTTCCTACGTTCTTGATGAGCGCGAAACGGATGTTGCAGAAGGACGCAGATACAACCTGCACCATCTCAGCGAGTGAGCGTCCAATTGGTGCGTATTATCACGTTGAAAAGTGGCTAACTTTTGTCGCGCCGTTGCACAAATGGAACGAGAATGATTTTGTATTTCCGGGGCTGACAAAGATTTCCAAGAGTAAACTAAAAGGCTCTGATGGCTTAACAAGGTGCGAGTAAGTAAAACGTAGGTGTGGGTAGCAGATATCTGAACATACCTTCATCAATTTGCTCAACCTCATCGCTAAGGACGTCAAAGCGAACGGGTCGGATCATCCTGGATATTGTCGGCAGGAGTCGATAGGAAGTTAGTTCACGTCGCACACGTTCCGCCGAGCTGGCGCTCAATATATATTTATGTATGCTGCGCCGGAGAAAAGATGGTATCTACGTATGGTTAAATGGTGGGCTGGTTGGAGTACAAGTGAATCCAACGGAGACATTGGTGCGTTATCTACTCGATCAGAGTTGCCATAGCAAATACACCGCACTGGCTGACTCTCTCGCCCGGACCGCACTAATTGGGTAGGCTGTCCCAGTACGTTCGCTGAAAGTCGTGGTGTGGTTTCGAATCTCGACACGCAAGACATGCAGATTTGTGGTGATTACGAGACACGCTTTAAGATACGTTGAAAGACACGGTAGGTCAGCAGAGCTCATCGCATAAATTATTCAACGAATTGCCCGTCGAAGTAGTTGCATCTACTAATGCCTTCACGACACAACTCGTGTTTCCGGCATCGACAGATTGGAAAGACCTGTGTCAGATGTATTGGAAAGCAGACCCAATTCGACATCTCTTTGAGCCTCTTCGTGAGTGGACATCTGTGGAGAGAAAGGAGAGTACGGCTTCCCGTAGTCGCTTCAGCGTCGCCAAGTTAATCGCAGGAGATGTGCTTAGGTTTGCTACGATAAGCGGAGTAGTCGATCCGGAAGCGATAGATAGCACCCTACTCGACTGCTACAAAAAATACTACGCTACACATTGGGACGCCAGACACCGCGAACACGACAGATGCATTTACCATTAATACGCTAGCGCAATTTATCCGATTGGACAAGAAAACGACGGGCGGTCTCCAAAGCGATGGCGTTCGCAGTTTAAGCAAGTAAAATGTCTTGTCGTAGTACGCGACGATCTTATAGTAGTACCCTAATGTCTTGTCGTCGTACATGGAAGTCTGATCGTAGTGCACAGAGGTCTTGTTGTAGTACATATTGCTCTTGTCGTAATACGTTAATATCTTGTCGTAGTACGTTAATATCTTGTCGAAGTACCAGAACATCTTGTCATCGTACCAGAACATCTTGTCGTAGTACCAGATTATCTTGTCATGTTAGCACTATAATTCCAGTAACATAATGTATTAGTTTGTAGCAAGTGTCGGTACGCTTTGCTGTTTTATCTTATTCGTCCAGATCACTATCTGGTCCGAAAACAGTAGCCAGCTCGTCAGCTTTCCTTCTCTCCGCGTCCATTTCAACAAAACTTGCTGCATGCTTGGCGATAACTTCGTCCAGTGTGTTGCAGTCTGCAAACGACTTCAGGTCGTCAAGCTTGCTTCTCAACGTTGCTCGCACCTCAGCAAACTCGTCCTCATCAACAGCCACTGCGTGCTTCCACCGATCAATCGCTTTCTTGAACGTTGGTTTCGTGTACTTGACGTATTGCTTTAGCGCTTTTGCCTCCTCAATCGCCTCGTTGGGGTTGGTTTTGACGACGCCCTCAAACGCTTTGACGTTCTTCATCGTCTCGACGATCTTTCCCCCACCTCCACACCGTCCTTGTACCATGCGGGCAAATTTTGGCTCGATCCGGGTGCAGGATAAACTTTATGACCCTGAACCACGGTGCCGTCAGCACTTCAGGAATCTGTGCCTTGCTTTTTTTTCTTGACCGCAGGCACCTTCCGCCTCGCTGGTGCCTTTTCCAGCTTCTCCTGCACCTGATAATAAATGCAGGTTAAATTAGGTCGTATGGAATTGTATATAACAACACTTACTGCGTACAGGACATAGGCGAAGAGCTCAGCGTCCTTGCTGATTGGAAACAGTGGGGTGCATGGTTGGCAGTCCCTTGGGCTCAGGTCTCGGAGTAATAGTGCCAGGGCCAGCTTCGTGCTCAGTCAAATCGGCGCGAGTATCTAGCAGCAAACATTTAGTGGAAGGTGGCAGATGAATCATCACAAAATCCTCAAACGTACTGACTAGGTTTTTGTACATCTCTGTGGCCCGCTTCTTCCGCTGCTTTGATACGGCTTCAGGGCGATGTTTCGCTCAGTAAGTCTTGTTAACAGCACTCTTCGTCTGGCGCTTTTTCCTTGGTTTACCGCAACGATGCTGGGAGAAGTTGGTGCGCGAGTATTCGTTCCCGCATTTCTCACAGCTCTTGGTGGCGGCAGAGCCGTTTGGCGCTCGCGTCCTCCCCATCGAAAGCTAAAGCTGAAATGTCGCCCTCATTTGCAGAAAATATTCTGTTGCATATGATTGGCCAAAATTATCACCAATAGCGGGTTACATGAAGTTACACCAGGGAAAGAAATGTGTGTTCAGAGCCTGCTCTCGGTATGTGAAACGAGGTGGAACTCAATGCAAGATTGTTTTGCCTCACTTATTCGAGTTCGAACGGCTCTCATCGTTTTCGAAGTCGTCAACCGTGGCAGACACCGAGTTCCCCGAGGAGTTGACCGTTTTTGGCGATAACGATTTTGGGAATGCTTGGTAGAAGCTGAGCAGGTTGTACGACCTTTAAGCTTCGCGTCCTTCATGCCTCAGCATGACAAAATACTCTCAGTGCCGTCACATTCTGGTTTCAGCAACTGTACGACTCGTTCTTGGCTTCATTTTTAACGACACAATTGTAAAGCTGCTTGAGAAGCGGTGGTCTGACAGTGAGCAGCCACTGTTCGTACTGGCGTTTTGCGCTGGATGCAAACCGACCGAGGTTGTTAACCAACTGCCTGTCTCCGTCATCGATAGGCTTGGCGATTATACAGTAACATACTTCCGTAAGATGTTGATGCTGGTGCACCATCAATTAAAGGTGATATGTCGACGGAAACTACATTGTCAAGTCCGTTAATGACTATCAGGGCTTAGCAACACATCCCCTCGCCGAGGACTGGCAGGACGCAAAACGTTACAAGAATCACCGCGGTCTGGGATTCGCACTGTGCGAGCTTGCACTATCTATTTGTGCAATGGTGGTACATACCGCTACGCGCGAGAAGTACTTCTCTGAGCTAGCTCGGATCCACACTGCTTGCCGTAACCGACTGGCAGCGGAAAGGGCAAACAAATTTGCGGCCATCCGGCGTCTGGTTCGTGAACAGAGCTCCGAGAAGGAAGAGCAGCAAGACGGAAGAAACCAGAAAATCGCGTCATGAACCCGAATGAGTTGACGAGGGTAGAAGCGTTTGGGACATCCGATTGTTCTCGTCGCAGTAGATGACGTGCTGATTCACCCTTTTGTGCTGTCCAGCTCAAATCTCGGTTGAGCACGACGAAAACTCGACAGTCTGTGCCGACAGCGATGGGGACGGAGTAAACGAGGACGCTGACGGCGGCGTAGATGAAGGAGAAGGTGCTAGTAAAGGAGAAGGGCGTGATGCCCTTCAGAACTGAGACGACGTGTTCGAGGAGCTCCTGAAAGCAGATGAAAGTTCTGATTCAGCGCCAGAGTTAGTGCAACACGACGATGAGTTTATTCCGTGCGGCTGGCTGATAAACCCACCATTTATTCAGCACGATGAGAACAGATTTCCCCAAGAGCGAAGGGTGGTCATGGCTTCAAGATAACGCTGCAGGAACTCTTCGGTGTTAAGGCACTCGACAACAGTTTATATTTTGATGGCGACGAAAAGACCGAAGGTCAGTCAGTTGCGTTTCGATTTCAATAATAGACTGTGCTATCGTTTTAAAAAGGTTTCATAGATTACAAATAGCAAGTTAATGATTTTTCCAGTCCCGCATGAACACATGGATCAAACAACGGAAACTCGGCACGATGGTTCATTGTGTGACCTGTTTGATATATCACACGGAATCGGGCAACACTGATAAAACCGGCAACTAAAAAGCCGGCATTGCATTGTAACGTGTCTCTTCTAACTCTGCTCGCCGAGCTTGGTCGTTTAGTGCTAATGTAGGCCAAAGTCCGAATGGCCGTCGGTCGACAACTGTTGTCTCCCGCGCCGGTGTGAGCCCTGCGGACTGCACCACCTACTTTATTTAGACTAATCAGCGAATTCAGCAATACCGTCAGCAAATTCAGCAATACAGCCTATTGTTGTTCGCCCTTTCGATGTACGTCTGCACCAAGTTGCTCGTGCATATGCTGCTGTCTGTCGCGTCTCGTCCGTCACTTGGCGAGTCGTCCGTGTCCTCGTTCTGGTCGACGTCCACCGTCGTACGCTGTCGTGCACAAGTTCTGCTTGTACGTCGTCGTGGCGGCTCACTACGTCACGGGTGAGTCGTCAGTCGTCCGTTGTCCGCTGTCCGTTGTCGCTGTCGTCCCGCTGTCGTCCGCTGTCCGTTGTCGCTGTCGTCCGCTGTCGCTGCTGGTTGCCGTCTGCGTCGCTCGAGGCAGATTGCAAAGTGAGCGCTCTCGGCCAACTTCGACCGAACGCTCGCTCTTAGTCTGTGAGCTCCAGAAGCTCTTGCCACCAATCGTTCTCGCTGTCCAGCGACTCCTCGAGCCCGAGATCTTTGCGATCTTTGGCGGAGCGGCTTCTCGTCACCGCTCCGACTCGTCGCGGTGACTCCTGGCGCCGGCCACTGTCGTCCGCACATCTGCTGGCGGTTACCGATTGACGGCGTGTCGCCGCGCTCCTGTTACACGACTTCCTCAATCTCCGGGTCGTCCTCGACCCGGTCGCCGTTGACGAGTTGCTCGTACGCGTTTCGACCGACCCATCGTCAGGTGGGCTGTCCTGCTGTCACGACAGCAGGCGTCGTCTTTGATTTCGTGGCGACTGCTGCCCGTTTCCTCTTCGTCGTCGTACTGGTCGGCACACTGGTCGTTGTCGTGACCTTCTTCCTCGTGACTGCCTTGGTCTTCGGAGTCTTCCCCGCAGACTTCGTCTTTACAGCCTCCGTCGAAGTTACTACTGTCGTGTTCACGTTCTGGTTGGTGCTCGTGTACACCGCGATAGGCTGTTTCTCGTTCGCCGAGTCTCTGTCGTTCACCACTTTGTGGAGCGGCTCTGATCATGACACTTGTCGCTGTCAGCTCAGTTGTCGCGGCACTGCCGCAGTCGTCGTAACTACGCCTGTTTCCGCCGCCCCGCTCACTTCCGCTGGTGCGGTCACATCCGCTGCTGCGGTTATGGGTGGGGCCCTTTCCATTGTCGAGGCTCCCGTAGTCTCTGTTTCGATGCTCAACATCGCCGGACTACCGCCATTCACCACAGGTTCTGCGTTGGGACTGGGGCTGAACCTCCTCAGCTCCGTTGCTCGTCGCTCGTGTTCGTCGCGTGCTGCTTGGGCTCGAGTAGTTGCCCGCGTAGCTGGCCGCTGCGTCACCGTCGCTTGCGGTCGCCGCGCTCTCTTACGAGTCGTCGTCTTGGCCGGTGTCGTGGTTGCCACCACAGCATCCACCACCGTAGCCGTAGCCGTCGCGTTGGTTTTGTACATCGGACTCCACTGTCGCCATTCTGTCGTTCACATCCTCATCTTCGCGAACAGCCAAATCAAGCTCAATGCCATCATCGCCGTCCGACTCCAGGTACTCGCCAGCCCTACCATTATTACCGCCGGGCTCGCTGTCGTTCGCTTCCCTGTTGGTGGTAGTAATGCCATTATCGCCGGCACCACCACTGTACGTTTCCAAGCTGTTTGCAGTTTCATTGACGCCGAATACGCCAATGCCTTCCGTTCGGAGTTCCGTCGAGTCTTCAAACTCGCACGTCGCCGCTCTGCAGGGCACCCGGTTCTTCGGAGCCGACACGTCTGCCGTACTACGAATCCGCTGCGCTCCCACGTCATTCACGTCGCTGCCGGCTGTCGAAGTAGCAACCTCACCATCACACTCGTTGCCGCCGCTACTCTCGTCGCCACTGGTCATCCGCCCTCGAGTACTGTCGTCACGTATAACGCCGAGTTCACCATCAATTGCCACTAGGACCCGTGTACGCCATCGCGCACGCCGTCGAGTCCGGGGTCTTCCATTCCAATTGCCGCCGGGACTGCGAGTACACGATCGCGCACACCGTCTAGTCCGGGGTCTTCTACTTCCGCTGTAGGAGCTTCGTGCTCAACACCGCGTACTGCATCGTCCACAGTCGCTACGGCTGGAGAGGGTCCTTCGGCAGTTCTCGTGGCCCCAATCCTCCGTAACAGTCGTCGCGCCACCAACGTCGAAGCCGACCCATCGCGGCCAACCCCAACACCTCGTCGCCAATCTCCAGAAGCTGCCGATGCTTCTGTCATCGCCGGATACGCCGTCATCGCATCTCCATCGTCGAGCTAGTTCTGCGGGGTGTTCAGTTGCCCCTTGGTCTCCGCCCAAACCGCTCTAATCGCTGTATTCCGTCTCTTCGCGGCAGCGACGTCTTCCCGTTGCGCTACAGCGGCTGCAAGCCGTCTCGCTGCCACCGTGGGAAGGTCGTCGTCTTCTGTTTTGCTCTCTGCTTCGGCAGAGATTGCCTCCGTTCGTCGCTGTTGTTCTACCGTTCCTGCTGTAACTTGGACTTCTTGTTCGGCCGCCAGAACCTGCCGTTCCACGTTCGGTTGCCAGGTGCCACCCAGACGTTGGCGCTCTTGTCGAAGATGCCCTGAGGGTTGGTGAAGAACGCGTGCCCTTCGCCTTTCTCAGCCGATTGTCCGTCGTTCCAGTCCTCGGCGGGCATGCTGCCGATACCAGGGATCGACCGCATGGCACCCGTTGTTCCGTCCAGCATCACCGTTGTCTGCGTCAGGTCAATGGCCCACGCATGACCAATGTTCCGCATTCCAAGTGCCACGTTGGCGCTGGAGTCGTCAATCTGCGTCGCCTTGTCGACTGCCTCAGCCAGTGTTGTCGGCGCTGGGTCCAACTTGACCAGTTGGCGCGTCGTCTGCTTCAACCCGCGGTAGAACTGGTTGAGCAGCGAGCACTCGGGCACCTTGTTCTGTCCCGCGGTATCCCGCAAGCCAGCTGCATAATCCGCGAAGGTCTCTCCCTGATGGAAGACTAGGCGCATGATCCGCCATTCCGCTTGGGCCAGATCCTGTCGCTCTCCGTACCGCCGGATCAGCGCCTTCTTCAATCTGGTCCACGTGCGTTCGTCCTCGGTCAACTACTTGTTAACCTGCACCCACATCTTGGCGGCGTTGTCTTGTAGCTTATTACCCACCACATAATAGAGTTCCTTGTCGTTCCACTCGCCGTGTCCCGAGAGTTTCGCTCCTTGGACCGCTAAGTCCAGCTTCTCGATCCACGTTTCCACTCTAATGCCTCCCACCTGTGGCTTGAATGGCTGCAGGTCAAGGTCTTTGACGTTCTTGCACCTCGTCGTTCGGGACCGCGACCGTTCTCGCGAGTGATGGCGCCGGTGGCGTCGTCCATGTCGGCGTCCGTGCCGTCCGCGAAACGTGTCGTCTTCGGTGAAGTCGCTGTCGCTCGAACATGAGCTGTCGCTACTGTCCGGTGGTCCTGACGGATTATCTCGGCCGAATTGCCGCCCAGGCACCTCAACCGTTTCGTGTTTTTTCTTCTTGGTTGCTCCTCCACCGGTGGTGGCTCGTTCGCTGGAGGCGTTCCGCTTGCCTGTTCGGCCGCTGCCGCTGATGGTGCTACCTCCGTCCCTGCTGGTGGTGGTGGGATGGCCCCCGTCGTTGCTGGTGGCGGTGACGCTGCACTTGCCGCTGCTGGTTTTGGGCGGGTCCCGCTGTCTCGATGCGGTACAGTCGTGAGTCGAATCGACTGAGCTGCGCCAACATCGTCTGCATCATCGTCATCATCGCGGTTGTCGTGCCTGACGAATCACCCGCCGTCGCTGTTGGGTCGTTCCACGACATCGTGGGCGTCGTTGGCAGCTCTGCATCGCTCGTTGCCGTTGCTGTGGCGTTGGGCGTCGCGTTGGTCGCGGCGTTCGCCGTGGAGCCCGCGCCCGTGGCTCCTGTCGCTGGAGTCGCACTTTCGATAGTGAGTGGCTGAGGGCCAGTTCGGCCCGCAGTCTGAGTCGGATTCACACCCGTCGCTGTTCCTGAACCAGCCGTAACTGCTGGCACCGCCGGAACCGCTGGAATGGATACAGCCGCTGGAAGTGCTGGTTTCGGCACTGCCCTCGACCGCAGCACCGTATCGTCCGTAGTTGTGGTCGTCATAGTCGTAAACTCACTCGAGAATCACCAATTACGCCCCTGTATGACCACCATGTAACGTGTCTCTTCTAACTCTGCTCGCCGAGCTTGGTCGTTCAGTGCTAATGTAGGCCAAAGTCCGAATGGCCGTCGGTCGACAACTGTTGTCTCCCGCGCCGGTGTGAGCCCTGCGGACTGCACCACCTACTTTATTTAGACTAATCAGCGAATTCAGCAATACCGTCAGCAAATTCAGCAATACAGCCTATTGTTGTTCGCCCTTTCGATGTACGTCTGCACCAAGTTGCTCGTGCATATGCTGCTGTCTGTCGCGTCTCGTCCGTCACTTGGCGAGTCGTCCGTGTCCTCGTTCTGGTCGACGTCCACCGTCGTACGCTGTCGTGCACAAGTTCTGCTTGTACGTCGTCGTGGCGGCTCACTACGTCACGGGTGAGTCGTCAGTCGTCCGTTGTCCGCTGTCCGTTGTCGCTGTCGTCCCGCTGTCGTCCGCTGTCCGTTGTCGCTGTCGTCCGCTGTCGCTGCTGGTTGCCGTCTGCGTCGCTCGAGGCAGATTGCAAAGTGAGCGCTCTCGGCCAACTTCGGCCGAACGCTTGCTCCTAGTCTGTGAGCTCCAGAAGCTCTTGCCACCAGTCGTTCTCGCTGTCCAGCGACTCCTCGAGCCCGAGATCTTTGCGATCTTTGGCGGAGCGGCTTCTCGTCACCGCTCCGACTCGTCGCGGTGACTCCTGGCGCCGGCCACTGTCGTCCGCACATCTGCTGGCGGTTACCGATTGACGGCGTGTCGCCGCGCTCCAGTTACACCATGATCGTGCCCATAGTAAACGGCTCGCCGGTTTATTCAATTAGATCAATTCATTTAAACAAATTATCCGATCATTTGATATTGATTAATGAGTCATTCTTGTAAATCTGGTCCAGTGATCTCACTAACTTTTGGCCTTAAAGTTGTTGCTAACCTCACTTTCAATTCCGCGCCATGGACGACAGACCCCCTTCAGGAAAAGAAGCAACGGACCTACACCGTGCGAGAGAAGCGCGATATGGTCCGACGTATTCAGGAGGTCGGCGTGGAGGAGGTGGCCAGATGTTCTGCGCTCGCGGCACTGCCCACGGGAGGTGGCTGCAGGCCGATAAGCTCGTCAGAGTCACTGACCACGCCACTTCCCAGACGATGTAGGGGCAGGGGCGCTAGGATTTTTCCCCAGACGTCCATGCCATCGTCACTTCCATGAAGGACACGCATCGAGCCGAGAAGGTAAGACACATTTTGTGAATGTTTGTATTGTTTTATTATTTATTATTGTGTCGTTATTGTTGTTATAGGCTTAGCAACTCGGGGCATAATGGAGTACTTGTGGCAGATCGAGACAGACTGGGTTACAGTCTACATGGAGGGCATAAGGAGCGGGTTGTTGGGATTGCGACGCATGTGCGAGCGTCTTGCGAACCTTGAAATGATATTATAACTAAACGTCATATTTGTGTCAACTAACTCTAAATTGTTATTATAGACATGGTTTTACATCCGATACGCATAACACGAAGATGCGGACGGAGGACCTCGAGCAAACCCGTGCTGAGTTTGCTCTGGAGTACTGGGGAACGTACTCTGCGTTCGGCCCGGTGGGCATGTACAATGTTGACGAGACGGTCATCAACTTCGACATTCCCCTGAACGCATTTGGGCTTGTCGAAACCGTCGAGATCCAGCCCGAATCGCCAACACCACCAAGCATGCCGGGCGGATGACGGATGTACTTACAATCCATGGAGATGGTGCGTTTCATTGATTAGGTGTAAATTTAACCCACCACGGACCAAACTGTATTTGTCAACTTCTAAACATGTTGACCAGTCTACATGTTAAAAGCAATTCAGGCATTTTATATAGGTGGTATAAAAAGCGGTTGTCTGTCCCTGAAAAATGTTGCAGGAAAGGTATAGCCTAGAAGAGGCAGTGTCAACATGTTGGCTAGACATGTTGTATGTATTCGGTACTGATGCACTCCCATGTTGACAGACCTACATCTTGTTACAGTCCTTTCTATCTAGGTTCGGGACAAAAGTAGCAGCAATTAAATGAAACAAGACCCAGATATCGTGTCAAATACCATAACATAGCCAAAATAGCAAGCAAGCAGACTCATCACCCGAAACAATCCAAGTGTATTTATCAGAAATGCACAAACGTACACAGTTGCTACAGATCCCCCGATATGAGTAGGAGGTAGCATAGGCGCATTCAAAGATATTAGATATTGGACTGAGCAATTCACTACCAGTATTTATTAAATATGATAAGATATAACGGGGTATGTAAAATATGAGGAGTTCCTATCTGTAAAGGCACAAACAGCTACTCCCATTTATCAGCGGCGCTGAGGTCACACCATGTTTGTCACCGATTCCCCCTCCTCCTAGGCAGGTCGATGTGCGTGCTCCGTGGCAAGTATTTAATTGAAAAAGTATATACAGCCGTTTTTGTTAGTCAACGCACTTTTGTTGCGCTGCAATATGCACGATCCCGTAACCAATAGATACCTATCCCTGTGCATTTTGTGTAAAAGGTGCCGATGACCCTCCCGTAACAATTTTCTTTTGACTTGGTTTCAGTATATAAACTCGTATTTCCGAGCCATTTCTATTAAAATATGTCGACCGGTCAACTTGTTCGAGCCTTTTTCATGTTGACAGGGATAACGTCGGTCCTTGGTGGGTTAACTGGTTTTGGGCATAACTCTAATTTTAAATTTGTGATTATTTGGTAAAAGTTGCCAAACGTGCGTGGACAAGTCGGCGGTCGCATCGAGGCTAACGAGTTCGATGAGTTCCCTGAAGGACACTATTTTGGGGTCCACGAGAGCGCTTGGATGAGCGCTGTTACGTGGAATTTCAATGATAAATGCTCCTCAAGTATGACCTTGACGGACCCGCTGTTCTCCTGCTCGACAACTTGAGTTCCTTGTGGGCAGAGGGCCGTTGTAGAGGTGGCTAATGCTACTGTGGCCCCTCTGCCCCCAACATCACAGGAGTCTGCCAATCACTGAAGGTTGAAGTTATGGGGCCTCTAAAGGCCAAAATGCGCACCAAATGGTCCGGTATTACCGGTGGTACAGCCAAGAGAAGCGAATTCGCGCGATTCCGGCAACCCTTGCCGCATGGGACGTCATTTCTAAGAGATAGTAATTCGTAGCTTCGAAAAGGAAATCCCTCAGTATCCTGAGATTAGCATTTGAATACAAGCATCGTTTTTGAAAAACAAACGGTTTTGAGCGTATTTTTTGTTTTGTTTTGAAAGGTTTGTTTTCGACCAATAAAGTATGTTGTTGAGTCGGCGTCTCATTTGAGACGACGTCATACCATATAATACTGACGAACCTAAGTACAAATCGCGATTTAAGCACACCATCGTATAGAGGGGTATATCCCCTTTCTATTGAGACCCTCACCGTCTGCTAGAAGACAAAACTGAAAAAGTTATGGACTCTAAAAAAATGTCTCCCTTCCCAGACCGAAAACTCGATTTTTTTTTGCTGCCGAAGACTACAACTGGCGTGCGGTTTGAATTGTGCTATCGGTTGCTTCTATTTCAAAGTGCAACATTACCAAAAAAACAATTTTCTTTGTCGTCTCGCATTAGTGATACCCGTATTCATAAGTATCGTTTTGATGTACCTAAGGGATATATGTATCAAAGTGAACTGTCAACGGCTGTCCCTGTAGCTGAGCACCAAAGCTAGACTATAGCGAACTACGAGCTGTTTCTCTTTCGTTTCTTCGTTTCAGCGCTTGCATCGCGTCCTCTTCGATCCATATTCTCCTTGGCAGTCTTCGCCATTGCGGCGCGGTGCTCCTTACGAGCTTGTTTGACTGCTTTCGCATCATTCCCTTGTTGTTCGATTGGGGCAGCGTAGACCGGGTCATCTGGAATCTCATCTGGCACGTACGGACGGATTGTTTTGTACAAGACCGTCATTTTCTCGGCGTTTAGTGGCGGCGGGCTCAGGTCCTCAAGGAAGTGATTGAACATGCGAATCACTTTGTCGTCCTGTGTCAGGGCACTATCCACCTTGCGACGAAGATCTTGCTCGACAGGTTCGTCATCTGGTCCCTTCCTGCATTGCACTACCCCGGGTTTGGCTTGATCCATGCTAAATATCTGATACTGTTTGACTCCCACCAATGTCTTGTAGAGCTCTGTCACGAGAGGCTGGTAGCTCTTGAAAAAGCGTCTCCCCGCGTGATGCGCACCGTAGTGTTATATGTAGCGACATCGCTAACAACAGCAACAATATGATCCATAGTCCAGCAGTCCGAGCGACTGAGTGCTTGCGCATGTGCCCAAATCCACGGTCACATGAGTTTTTGTGTGTCCCATGACAAAAACTTGTCGATTCGCTCAAAAACACCCATGTGTACTTGAGCCAATAAGAACTTGATGACAAAATTGTTCTTATTCTGTCCAGAACAATTGTCCGCATAGACAACGAGATGTTTCTTGCCAGAAGCAGTACCGTTCGGATGAAATACTGGAGCATAGAGTTGATCTGGTCACCGCCCTTACCACAGGCAAACGCGTCGTACACATAATTGGTATGTGTCCCTCATTCTCGTAAAAAAACAGGCCAAATACATTCACAGCAAGCAGTGAGCAGAAAAACCACTGCGACGGCGTGGACGTGACCGCGGGAATAGTCAAGTTTTGCGAAAAGTCCATGACTATCACAGCAACGGTGCTGCCGCAGTCGTCAGCAGCATGCACGACTCCTTTATCCTCTTGTACTCGCGCCTAAACATCGACAACAGAGCACCGTGATATTAATATCCTCATACAAAACCACAGTAGATCATTATCATACTTGTGTCCACCCACCTCATTCGACGTGCAGACTCCGAGTGCTGCCCAAGTTTTTCTGTTTGATCAGCTGTGGCTCCATGACGCATACATGTCTGATAAATTGTGCACACGGACCTTGATGTTGGGGTAGTGTAGCGACAGGAGCTTTCTGATAATGGAGCGTGCAGGCTCACGAACACAAAACCCGAGCTTCCCGTACTTATGCATCTCTTCATAGAGAGCAAAAAAATTACGTCGCGACTTTTTCTAGGCGGAGGGTAATCGGTGGTGCCGTGTAAATCCGTCGTTGTCTGTACTACTGCCAACCCTTCACTACATGTACTAGTAGTAATAGCAGACAATATTCTCCTGAACGCGCTAGTGTTGCGCGTTCGATTAAACAAATCCGTGGTTGAATCGCTCCGGCCAAATCGACCCGCCAATCGGGCAAAGCACTTGAGCGAATATTGGACTCGACTAAGTACGGCTTGTACATATTAATGTGCATGGGTTTAGGGCAGCACGATTGCACAAGTGACTTGCAGTTTGTATAGGATCCATTTGGCTTAGAGTTGACAATAACACCAAATTGGCAAGTCTGACCGGAATTCACAATGGCACACTACTAGCCATAATTCAAATCCAGAGCTGCTCCGTGCTGTGCACAGAGCGGCTCTGGATTCTTACGTACTGTTTTCATGTGTTCTCCATATTGTTTCGACTTCATAATGCTTACATTTGTAGAGGTATCACGTGCTGGGGATACCGCCGCACAATTTGTAGTTTGTATAAACCCATCAGGTGCTCGAGCTGCCGCCGCAAATTTAAACTTTGTATATATTTGTGTATCATGTGCTCGGGCTGTCGCCCTCAAATTTTGTTGTTTGTCAACCCGTCATGTGCTCGGCGGCCGCTGCAAATTCATTTGTTCCACCTTCGCGTTGATGTTTACATCTAAAAGAGATAAATTGATGTAGCGACTCAAGGGTGATGATTTTTGTCAAGTGTGAAATGGATGATTTCTAAGTGTGATGTGTTATGGGAGATTTCCGCGTGAATCACACTTTTAATAATAATAATAATATTCTACACACACTTGTAAAGCAAACGCCAAGTGTGTGCAGATTATTTCCAAGTATGGACAGATTATTTCCAAGAGTCGGCGCAACAGACTTTTTCCGTTTTGGTCTCCAATTATACTAAAATACAATACATGTGCTTTATCAGCGTACTAAAAATACGCATACCAGTAATGACCTGCTACAAACATAGCTATTTGCGAATATGCAATCGAGATATCGGATTCCTCTGACGTACCCAGCGCTGGTTCAGTGGCGGGTTCGTCTAGTGAGCATGTCCATGGCTGAGGTGAAAGCGATGAAAGCTTTTCCGTCGATGTTAATAAAGCTGGTGATGTCCCCTGAGTAGGGTACTCCATTAACATGTTAGTCCATTTTACTAGACACTATCTAACTGTAACCTCAAAAACTATACATGTTAGCTGACATATAGATATAAAGAAGTGTACTAAAATGTGTATTAGTGAAAAGGTGAATACATTTCATGAGTTCGAGGCTTGTGTAAGCCTCCAGGTCGCTCTGCCTCGCCATCGCCCTCCAGGAATTCGAATATAGTGAGGCCAGGCTCCCTGAGCTTCTTGGCGTTCAAAGTCGTTGATCAGTTCGACAGGAAAATGATGTGCCGGCTCCCATGTTAGCTCGTCCCACCCGGCCCGTTTAACCAAATAAATTGGATGTAGGTTAACGGTGCGGCGCGCATATATCTTCTCCGCTTTGTAGATTTCGGGGCCTCGGCTGGAATTTCGACTTCATAGTCATTTTCGTCAGATGTTGCATCTGACAAGTCGAAATTGACAAGATGGACCCGCCCAGAAATTTTACCTGTTCGCATACCTGTTTGTACGATCGGAAACAGCACTTTCATACAGTCAGCTGTTTAAGATCGTGAAGGAGAAGAGCGAATTGTTTTTCGGGTATGAGTTGAAGCTGCAATACGGATCGATGGAGCACGCCGATAGTATCGCGAGCGCGTACTCGGAACATTGGCCGGGGATCGTTCTACTAAAATTCTGGCCCTATCTTGCTAGCAACCTGTCAAAAAATCATCTTCGTAAAGACAGAGATGCATACGAAGGCATTATCCGTCAACAATTAACCATCTCGACAAAGCACGCAATGCATCGCCGTCCAAGGCGCTGGTAAGTCTGATCATGACAAAAAAGGTGAAAAGTAAGTGGCAGCGTGATTGAAGGAGTCATATCTGTTGCGGACGTGAATGCTTGGTATTACACAGCCAGCCAGACACCAGGAGTGATCCCTAATCAGAATCCAACCGAGTCGGGAATCGCGAGATTAAAGAGTTGTTGATGCCGAGATGTACGCGTCGACAGACTACCTCGCATCGTGGCACCGTTTGGTACTGCCCGTGACCGTAGTGTGACGTAGCGCTTGGAGCTTTCTCCCTTGGACACTGGAGTCCCTGAAACCTGGATGCTTGTGCGCACTTGGACCAGGAAGAATTTCCTGTTGTAATAGACGGTCTGTCCGGAAGAGGGATTTATCCGGAGCCGAAGTATCCTCGGGGATTCCTTCTATTGAATGAAAAGGCCCTGGGAACACGGTCAGTAACCTCACCTTGTGCACCCCTACGAATCGGTTGTGTAGATCAGGGAAAAGGGGAACCCAGAGAGCCAGAACCTTGTACAGTACGCTGGTAGGTAGTAAAACAATCAATCACCCAGGCAAATACGACCAATTCCCGGTGGATTAATACGCAACTAAAATATACACTAGTTTCTCCGGAGAGAGAACCCACCGGCGATGGTCTCAAAATAATTACGAGGATAGACCCCAAATAGATATTAAGTGTTACTCCTGGGATGGCTGGACTACACGCCAGGAGAACACCTATTGGAATAACGGGAGGACCCGAGACAAATAGGAGCTGCTTACGAGCTGAGTTGGGTTGGGGGTTGAGTCTTCTACCGCGGGTCCCCGGGACCGCGTCCTACTCCTTAGTTGCTGGAATCAGGTCTGAGCGCTTGAGGGGAAAAGTATGACTGAATTATGATCCCTATGCGGCGGGAGCCTTGGAGGGATGCTTAGACATATGGTGATCTCTAGAATCGGCTGGCTACTTGGTTTCACTATGATCCGACTTAGATACACTATGATCGCTTGCCGTCACACGTGCCGCACTGGCTTCACATGGATTTCTTCTTGGGGATGCATCTCCATGGACCCTGTGAAATATAATTCCTAGGGTTGAATGAACAACTTCAGGAAACCCCGGGCCACTATGTCACAGCAGTCAACAGACGTGTTCCCCACCCAATCAAACATTTTGATGCCAGCCCCTTCACAATTGAATATACATGGAACGCAAATATACTGACTTGCGATGGCAACTTTAGGAAGCTTAAAAACCCAATTGAATTGCCTTCATCTTACGAAGGTAAGTGCAATCCAATTGGATTTTTAATATTGTACAATGTACGTTTGGTTATGATCGGCGATAAATCGTCAAACCCCATGGCCGTAGATGCTGAGAGAGCACACCAGTACGTTGATTCGAGCAAGGGCTATCTTAGTGCCTCTGACACTGTCGAACACATTGAAAACTCTATCTCTCGTCGCATCTGGTACGAATCTGCCGGATGAACCGTTTATGCACGCACGGCTGAGACTCACCCAACTAGTCTGATAGTGAGGTGCGTGTTTTTTCATTATCGTTGTTCGTTGATATCGATTATACCTTCCTTCTACGATCTTGACTATTCGTCGTAAATTCATTTGTGATTGTTTTCTTCCGGGTGGTGCTGCTCGCACCTGCTTGCTACTCTCAAACTGGAAGACGATTTCAATCTCGAATGCCTACGACCTTTGCCAGCGAGGAAGCGACCAGTCTATCCACGGAAATCGCCGAAGAAAATGCGAAGTGTTGGTCGTGAAGACAAAAAACAGTATGAGTATGAAGTGTCCATATTGACCAACACGCTCACTCAAACGCCAGGATCAGTCGTTGGATGGAGGGTACTGGTGAGGCAAGAGTGTAGGTACATCGAGTTTGATCGTGAGGATGGTCTTCGATCTAAAGTCGACATTGTCGAGCCGGTCGAATTCATCAACTACAGATACCTCTCCAAGTTCCCCTTTATCCTGCCAACGTAGGTTGATTGCAAGAATTGCAAACCCAGCGATCTCTAATACTATATAATATACATTTAACTACAAACTGCCTCGCACGTGATTTTCAGTTAGCAGACACGTAATTTTTAGTAAGCTCCTGATAACCTACTCTTGAAATCCACCCTTCGCTTGCATTCACTTGTCATTCACGTGAAAACAAGCCAACGCTCCATCACACATGAAAGTCATCCATCTCACACTTGTCAGAAACCTTTTCCCAGCACTAAACTTTGCATGTCCAAACTGATGATATCCATACAAGCTGGAGGCACGATATGCATGACATAGGAGCGGGAGAAACCGCCTCGTTTGCGCACTGGCAACAGCTTTGCCATTTTCAACAACTATACTTGTAAAGTTGCAAAGTCAATTGAGCTGTAAGACCAGCGGCTCGCAAATAGTTATGATCTTTAACTATTTGATGGAGGGCCTAAATTCGGGTTTGTCTTTTTCATAATGAAATTCTCTCTAGACAATTACTACACCCAATCAGGTATTCACGAAGCAATTTTATATATTTTCGAGGAAAATGCGTGTTTGCACTCGGTGTACTGGATGCAGAGCAAACACTCTACTGAAACAATGCCAAAAACCACAACGAGGTGGTGTGTCACAATTATAAGCAAACGGTCATCTATATCATTGGGATTGCCAATCCGCCGTGTCACGAATCATCATACAATGTATCATGTAGATATCGTTATGTTTGTCGCACACAACAATCCTGGATATTGATACTGCATATTACTGGAAATATACCTGGGTGATTCTGACGTAGCACAACAAATAATGCAGCGCAATAAAAAGGAAATCCACCCTGAACATACCGTGCTCTGAAAACATTGCAAAAACCATGTTTACTGCCATTTTTAGAGCCACAGTCCCACGTGGCACCATGCTACGGCTAAAGCGCTGAATAAAGCGAGGACACAGCATGCGTTCAGGATGATTTGTTTACCTAATCCGAGAGTACCAAGCAATATTGATGTAATTTGAGCGCACTGTGAATACATGGTACACAAATAACGGACTGTAGGCTATTGCACAGCTAGAGCTGCATATTTAGCTGCTGCTTGACTATCGAAAATCCAGGCAAAAACAACAACGGTGAGACCTACCAGGCTGCGTTCACGACGCTCAAGAACCAACCGTTATGGCGAAGACATCAGCGTAAGAACGAACGTTGGCAGTTTGAGTAAGTTCATAAGTCCCAATTTCGCATTTACCTCGCAAGTGAACCTGACACAAAGGTATATTTAGTCCTCATAGGACCGCAACAAGATACATGGGAACGAAACTTAGTTCGACGCAGATGGAGACGATGTGATGCAGAACGTCCACCAACCGGTGTTTGAGTTCGTTCAAGCTCCCAAGCTCGCTGACGGATCGTCAGCTGGAAGCGGATGTGGGGAAGTACGTGGGTATTGTTCGAATGGCGAACAGCCGGAAGTTGCTGTTCGTCCAGCCAATACATGTATTGACCCAGCGCTAATTGAAGTACTGTGCCTAAAGGAACTGCGCAATGAAGTCGTAGCGACAAACTGATAGCCTTGATTGACGCAAAACTCAGGTCGGTGATAAATGCTCAAGTCCCCGATCTCGACGATTTCTTTCGCCAACTGCTAAAAGTCGATCTTCACGAAGATGATATTGACGCCAGAGTGCTTAAGTACTACCGTGACTTTGCGACCCTCATCAAGGAGAATGGGCTGAGTAAAATCTTCAGTGTAGGTAACCCCGTCGATGGTGTGTAGAACGACCGGATGAAACTTCGTTGCACCTTGCTCATCGACAATTTGGAGCCAAAACTGCTTCGAGATGACATTCGACGACATGTGAAGTATTCATACTGTAAAGCCAAGTGCAACGACTTCACGCTTTTTGCATCATTAAGGAGAAAGCTCGTGCGCAACCAAGTATCACCCAAGTAGCGGAAGAGCAAAAGGTCAAGTCGAACTACTTCACGCTTTTGCATCATTAAGGAGAAAGCTCGTGCGCAATCAAGTATCACCCAAGTAGCGCAAGAGCAAAGGTCAAGTCGAACTACTTCACGCTTTTTGCATCATTAAGGAGAAAGCTCGTGCGCAACCAAGTAGCGCAAGAGCAAAGGTCAAGTGGCACCCAAGTAGCGCAAGAGCAAAGGTCAAGTCGAACTACTTCAAGAACGGAAAAACCAACTGATCGCGGCAACTACAAGCTGCGGGTACAAATCCTACTGGTACACACAATGGTGGTGCTAGCAGGAGCAGCTGTATTAACAAGGAAATACAGGAAGCTTCACCTTTGAAGACAGGCTGTTGGCATTGTCAAGGCCTTATCCGATGAGAGATTGTCCTACCACAACCGATGATGATAAGACACGTACTGTAGAGAAGTTGAAAGAGATTCGCGAAGCAGCTCGTAGTCGTGTGAAGAAGATTGGAGAAACGCCTGTATCAAGAGAAGTCATGGTGAACAACCTTCTGACGATCGCATACCTCGCAGATACTAGACGTGCATATCTCGTCAGTACCTAGATGAGCTGACAGGTCTTGGAGCATCAATTCAAATGTGTTCCTTACCTTCAGTGGAGATAAACAAGTGCGGCTAAAGGCAATACTTTGGTGTAAGCCGTTACACTGGACCTGCTGCTCCAGAATGTTACACATATCTTGAGGTGTTCTGCAATGTGATATAAGACCCGGAAAAATATTTCATTCTTGACAATGACTTGTTGAAGGCGCTGAGCATTGATGTCAACGATTAACTATCACAACTGGCGGCTGGGCTCCCGGTTGCAGACGTAGACCCTTTTGATTTGCGACTTCCCTAAGTCGTACCTCCGTCGGAAATTCATGCTAAGCTGGAGGACATGGTGGTCACAGCCGGAGATAACGGTTTTGACATAGACTACTTGCAGTTTCTATGAGAGGCTGAGTACCAGAACGTCTTTCCAATTGACCACCTTGCTGACCCGCCTGCAAAGGTCGAGCCATTACAAATTACGCTTCGTGCTCATGCGAAGCCTTTCAGGGCCCGTTCACGTCGTTATTCCCCTGCCTGCAAACACGTTCGACTAAAGGGGCTTTGTTCACAAGAACAACATGAATTTGTGGGCTTGCTCTGCAATTCCGGTGCCGAAAGCAAACAGTCCTAACGAATTTGGATTGCTGATCGACTAATGCGGCAACGATTCCAATCGCTGGTAGCAGATCGAACTGAGCCTCCTCGTCAGAGAATGTGGATGGAGCTTACGGGTTCCTGTATTTGACATGCCGAGCGGATTTTCGCAGCTACCACTTGACGGAGATAGTCAATATCCGATGAGCTTTATCACCGATGACGGTGTGTGAACGCTGAACCGTGTTTCACAGGGAGCGATGGATTCTCCTCTGCACTTTCAGAATCATATGAATGTGTTTTTGTTTACGATATGCTGCGTACCCATCTCACGATATGGATCGATGATATTTTGCTGTATGCACACTCACCACCGGAATTTTATTGCTGCGCTGCGACGTTTCTTAGGCCGAGCTCGTGAGCGTGGACTGAAGTTGAGTGCGGTGAAGAGTCTCCTGTTTCGTAAGGAAGCGGTGTGGAGGCGTGTACAGCGGTGCTGGAGTCTGCCATGACCCCGAGCGACTCGGTGGCCTTCGGCAACTATCTCTGCCATCTACTACCGCCTACTTGCAACAGTTATTGTGCGCAACAGGAAGGATCCGTGACTCTCTCATGGATTACATTTGTGCTATGCAACCTCTGCATAACCAGCTCGAAGCTGTGCTGAAAATTTGTGGTCGCACAAACCGACACGCTGCTGGAGCAGCTACACTTGGGTACCGCAGACGACACGGGGTTTGATTACGCTCACCAGCTCCTCACTAAGTCCCAGAAACTTCACTACCTGTCACAAGATGCAGCGATCGTGCTGATGCCTCGGAGCGTGGCTGGGGTAGCTCGTGATTGGGACGACGGAGTGGCCGAGACTGAGCAATAACATGAGCTGTTGGTTTGCAAAAGTGGAAAATTTAATGAGACTGAGAAGCGCAGTAGCATCATCGAACAAGATGTTTACCCCATCATTCGGGCGGCGCGGGACCTCACTTACCTACTCGTCTGTGTTGATGGCTTCCATATCTACTGTGTCCATAAGAACTTAAGCTACGTGTTTGCCCCCGACCAAAACATGAAGAGCCATGTGCGTGGAAAACTGCAACGATGGGCAACGTCTCTGACTGAACTACAGTACCATATTGGACATATTGATGGTTCATCTAACTAGTTGGCGGATTTTCTCTCGCTGTGGGACCTTCCTTCGACGGAGGAAGGTGGAGTGACAAATTTCAAGGTCATCACTCGTAGCAGAACCCGCGAAACTGCGGCGGTCGACACCCAAATGCAGCGGCTGCACCAGCGTGTTGACATTCAAAAAGCTCAGTAATAGCATGTTCACGCTGCACCACCAACTGCAAAGCAGGGCAACAGCGGCACTCTGCTAGTTGGATTCAAACGGAAGGTCTCTGAAGTGGAGGCTGCGCTGCTGCAACTAATTTTAATTGTTGCTCATTGTGGAGCCCAAGGACATCGCGGCATCAATCCCAGGATGACAACACTAGTGGCGGTGTTCGCGATTGCGATCGTGTGCCGTCGGTTTCTGAGTAGATGCATTCTGTGCAAACACGTGAAAGGGAACAGAATTATCTCTCGTTCGTGGGGACCCAGTTACGATGCTGTGGAGCGGAATGAGCTGTTACATGGTGACTACCCGAACCTAGGGCGACATTATGGGTGAGTACCAGTTGTGCTGGTTCTGAAGGACGGCTTCACTCGTTTTTGTGAGCTGGTTGCCTGTGACTCACCGACAAGTGTGGTGGCTGCTGCAGCACTCGTAAACTGGTTGAAGAGGTTTGGTGTCCCGTCGATCCTGGTATCGGACGAAGGCAGTCATTTCAAGGACGAGTTAAACACTCAGGTCTGTAAGAAGCTGGATATCGACCAGAGCCTAGTGGTGCCTTACGCACCATGGATAAATGGATCGGTTGAACTTCTAAACCGTGACACACTACAAGTCCTGCGTGTCCTGTTCATGTACAACTGGATTCACATGAGTGGCTGTATTTCCTGCCTCTCGTGTAAGGGAATCTGAATCACACACCTGTACGTTCGCTGGATGACAAAGCCTCTATTGAGCTCTTCACTGGTCTACCATAACTGACTCCAAATAAGTCGATCCTACGGGAGAGAGGTCAG
The DNA here is from genome assembly GCA_012656105.1 of Phytophthora syringae. Classification (NCBI taxonomy): domain Eukaryota; phylum Oomycota; class Peronosporomycetes; order Peronosporales; family Peronosporaceae; genus Phytophthora; species Phytophthora syringae. The sequence continues at coordinate 355,311 of JAAKBD010000016.1, forward strand.
CGCACCGAAGTGCTGGAAGCAGCGGCATTGCCGTCAGAACAGCTGGACCTGTTGCGTTCCAGTTTGTCCGGTTTACACCGGGAGATTGCGGACCAGCGCGAGAAGCGTCACTATCAGAACATGACTCGATCTAAAGAGGTTGGGTGCAACTTCAGCCGGGGAGATTTTATTCTCTGGTCGTGCATCGACTTTTGTTTGTTGACTGACAAAATATTGGCTCGCTGGGTCAGGCTGGTTGAAGTAATCGCGGCGGCTACACGCCCTTTCACGATTCGACATCTCGTGACGGACAAGCGCTAGATAGTGCCCGTCTCGCGTCTTAAGCTCTACGCCGACTGGAGCTTAGACGTGAACGAGGAGATGTTGGCCCACGTTGGCAACCAGGGTATGGCTCCTAGCATTCAAGAGATTAACAACCATCGGAAAGAAAACGGCTTGTGGCAGCTCTTGGTGTCTTGTGACGGTTGCAGAGCGGGGGAGGGGAGGGGCTCCTGGGAAATTCTAGCCTCGTTGCACAAGGACATTCCTTCGCGTGTCAAGCAGTACGCTCAAGGCTGTAACGACTCAGCAATTCTTCGCCCCATTCTACAATTGCTCAAGCCGCCTCCAACCAGCTTTGAATCGTACGGTGACACAAAGCAGCAACTGCAACCAGTTGAAGTGCAACTTGACCGGTAACATCGCCTCGTCTCAGGAATGGCCGGCCTATTTTTAACTGGTGATGAATTTCAGTCGACGATGATGGATTTCTATTAGGATACATATCTGCATTCACTGCATTTCAGTATGGATGTCATCTTCGGTGTCAGTGTAGGCTATTGCACGAGTCGCATCTTCAGCTATCCAAACGACAACCACAACCACGATGAGAGCTATAATGCTGCGTACAGGACGCTCAATAACCAAACGTCGAGCCGAAGGCGTCAGCGTAAATAAGACCGTAGGAAGTTAATCATCAATCTCACATTCGCATTTACCTCGCAAACAACAAGCACCTTAATCGGAACTTGACACATAGAATAGCAAATGTCGTAGGTTTTCGGATTCGTTTTTATTCTTCTCAAAACACGGTAGGTTTTGATTTAATTAACAGTGTTTTAGGACAAGGGTCATAAATCGATCCCAAACCGAATAATGTAAAACAAATCGCTTTCGTCCATGTTTTTTTAATCAAGTTGTTTTACTACTAGTAGTATAAAACAAGGACCAAAACGAATCCCCCAAAAAAAAAAAAGAAGGGAAATCCGGGTCCCCTTGGACTCCTAAAGCACTATTAGATTAAGAAGGGTGATACTACCCAGTTTTTTTGCATAGCCGTGCGAATTTGTGCCCAGGACGCGTCCAGGATTATCCAGGAGAGAAGTCCAAGACGTAATTTTCGCTAATAAATTACGGAAATTAATTTTCGTTGGGTGTTATGTACCTTAACAGCTGCTTCAGGAGAAAATTCTATGTGGAATTTGTAAGGTTGATTGCGCACTTTGTCACTGTTTTGCACAGCATCGCCGTTCGCAGGATCAGTTTCCGAATGGGCATTCAATAATAAGCAAGATCGGTGATGAAGCGTCAGACACAGTTTGTGTGTGTTGAGTATTAAGGTTCGAAGCATGGTATGCGTTCGTCGTAGGACAAGATGTAATTCTCCAGTCTTTAGACCTTGGGTCATTTGCTTAGCCTGCGCATCACAAAGCACATGTCAGGATGGTTGATTTCATACTTAGAAATATGGCAAAGTTGGAGACCGGATTCGTGACCAGATTCATCTCCAGGTTGTTGGCCAGGATCATCTCCACGTTGTAGACCAGGGCCATCTCCAGGTTGGGGGCTAGGTTGAAGTGGTCAGGCTGGGGGCAGGCTGGTGGCCAGGTAGGTGCCCTGCTGTTGTATGAATAACCGGGTTACTACCAACATCATCATCTATGTTTGAATCCCGGACTATGACAAGTTTGATATGGAAATTGATGCAATGCTATGTATTTGGCTCTTAGATGTCTTCGACTCTCACAAATTGGCTAAGCATGTTGTTCAATGAATTACGTATCTCCACCTTTCACGAACTTTTCACGTAGACGACCTCGGCTCTGGAACGAACCGGACACTGCGGGCCGCAACGCTTCTGCTGCGGACAAAGGCTTTTCCCCGAGTGCGGTACGGCGCGTCGTGGGTGCCGATGTGACGACGGCGGCAGCGCGGTAGAGTGTCGGGGAGCAAGCACGTAGTATGACCATCTTTAGCATACTCGATCTCTCGTAACTGGCAGGTTTGTTTCGCCACGCTTTCTGTCTCCTTCACCACCAAATGGGAGTTAGTTATCTCCTTGTAGCAAATACGGCAATACTCCAAACCCGCGTGAAACTGGGGAATCTGTCAGCCTTCATAGATGCCCTCACATTCTTCGTCACTCTCCCAATCGTCATCGTTGCTTTCCTCAGCGCGATGGGTCTGCGCGTCGCGCTCATCTTCATTTCGCCAGCCGTGTCGCTATCGTCCTCGTCGTCGGACACGTGTGGGCGCTTCGTTGTTGCAGGACCTGGAAAATCTTGAAACGAAAGAGGGGGAGGAGGGGGAGGAAAATCGGGTGGTTGGCATGGCAGTAAAGGAGAGACAAAGGCTAGGGGAATGAGTGCAAATCCCGAGGTGATGGGCACCGTCATTTATTTTCGTCGGCGTATTTTATTTTACTATCCTGGACGCATCCTGGTCGCTAGTCGCACGGCTATGCAAAAATACTGGGCAGTAAGTTTTCCGTTAGATTAAACCCTACCGTGTTTTGAAAAAAATGAATCGGATACGTCCTACATTTGGTACTCCATTAGTTCTGTTCTACGTAGTGCCAATGCAGGTACATTTAGAATTTTTATATAATATTGTGAAATCCACGGGTAATGTCCAATTTATTTGCTAATCGACCGTTTTAGACCACTAACAAGACCACTTCACTGTATATAAACGGAACCTCTAATACAACTACTATCTCGGAATTACACTACGTTTTATTGGGCCGCCTGTGATTATACTTCCTCCGGATCCTAAAGAGTGCAACAAGCGCCTATCCACAAGACACAGCCTCTAAAACATTATTGGAGCTCCGTATAAAGTTACGCAGGAACAACAATAGGAGAAACCCATCTATATTTATACATCGATGACGACCCCATCATGCATAGCGACAACAGCACGCCGATATAACTCGGGGTCGCAGTCAACGACTTTGGGCAGCCTCCCTTCTTCCTCATCGTGTATTTATGCATATGAGGAAGCTTGTAGTCATTCCCTCCGTTCCACACGCATCACACACTCCATCACTTTCTGCAAAGTCAGGAAAATGTTGTCGAGTTTCGTGGCTATCAGCGCGTCGTAGGATTTATTTACTGCGATGATCAGCTCGTCAATGTTGTAGCAGTCTTCCTGATACTGCAGCGCTTGAATCGACGAGAAGTACCCCAAATCCAGTACGTTCATGTCTGGTGAATTTGGCGGCTGGAACATTACCGAATGTCCCATCCATCAGCGGAGCCAGCTTCGACCACGTCGGGATCGTCCACGGGTACGTGCGGAGTAGCGTTATCCTGTTGGATATAGATAGGCTGATGCTGTTCTGCCCGTGGCCATTTCGCTTTTATCGACGGGATGACGTGCTGTAAGAGATACCGCTTGTACACCTCGCGGTTGACAGTGTCGAGGTTCTTAGTTTCGATGGTTCCAGCAAGGCGGTTACGACTAGCGCGCTGGGTCGTGACTTTCCTCGTAAAATCCCATATACCGATCTTGCCATCAAAGGTTACCTGTCTATTGTTATCAAATCTGAAATAAACAAAAATATAACATGTTAGAGACTCAACGACTAAGCAGGGAGCGCGCTTCGTATCGTACCTTGGTCGAGCTACAGCAGCGAGAAACATCGATTTACCGATGAATCTCTTGCTCTTGCGTTCTCGGTGGGGAATCGTCTCCCCGGCAGGATGTAGAACACCTTCTGGTCCTTGTCTTCATTAAACCACTTCTCGTCCACGTGCACCACATTGTACATGGACGAGAAGTGGAAGTGCCAGGACCGTGGACGACGTTTCTGACGGCGTGGCGGAGGCGTGCCCGCTTATTCGCCGCTGTCAGGAGAGGATGAATGGTGCTTGTGTGGCGCAGTAGGTCTCCCTGTTTCAGCGCGTCTTGGATGACCGAGCGCGAGATGCTCAGCTCCTCAGCAATGCAGCGTTGCGTCATGCGACGTCTCAGGAGAGTGCCCCAATACGCTCAAGTAGTGCAGCCCGGTCGATCTTATGACGTCCACATACCCCTGGTTTCCTGCTGACAACCCCACTAATCCCCTCATCGGCCCTCGTCTCCTGGTATCGCCCCCAGATGCGGCTTACGGTGCTCCTGTCGACTCCAAACGAGATGGCTGCTTCCTTCATTGCTCCGCAGTCGGGAACGCCTCTCACGCTGTGGAAGAGCATGAAGAGGACGACGTCCTGTCGCTCCCTTGTCGACAGGTTCGGCTTGGAGTTCGCGCTCATAAGACTTGGTTACTGCTCGACGAGTATGGAAATGGGCCTGTAATCCGTGAGGTTTTCCCTCGTAATTTTCGTGTTTGTGAAGCGATTTTGACGCTTTGAAGACCCTTGGAAAGCTGAGACTAAATGGCGTTGATTCCGCCAATCAGGGCCCTCAAAGCGAGCCCTTGGGTGAAACGAGATTTCTCCGTATGTTTTTCGTTGCACTTATTTCCATCCGGAGGAAGTAGATATATACACATCTCATCGAATGCCCATGGTTGAATGGGCATTCTGAGCTTCGCCCGTTTATATAAACATGTTATGGGGCGGGCCAATGACCCCAGCCGCAGTAAAGGCGGGCGAATATGGTAATACGAGCCGAACTGGTGTGTCTGTTCTACGTAAATGGTAGGTCTGTTGTGAATCTGTCCGATTTGGTAGTTGAAGGTCGAGCTCCGCTGTTCGAGAACTCGATGGTTGAACCGTTGGTGAGATTGACTCACGGACATTCTTAGGTTTATACTGAAGTTTGTATTAGCATAGTTAACCAAGAGGGGTTGTCACCCGAAAGGGTTTCTCCTCCTCAATCCCAAACTCACCGTGGGAAAGCAACGTCTTGTGTCTGCGTTCTCGTGTCTGTCCTCTACACCAAGCTTCCAGGTACTACAGTCCTACTGCGTGTGTCGTAAGGTTATGAACCCAAGGCGCCTAGGACTTTGCGAGCGACACCTGTGAAGCTTTGAAGAACTATGTCTGGAGTGCCGAACACCTCTGCTGTGGCTTCGAGTGGCCAAGGTGTGTCGACATCTTCTGTGCCTCCACCAAGTACAACGATGACTTCGTCTACTGTGACAACTGTACCTTCCACTACTGCTACGGCAGCTACTGGTGCTGCAACAAGTGCGGCGACTGCGGGTCATACCGGTGCTGTAGCTGGAATTTCTGGTGCTGCTGCGTCTGGACTTGGAGTAAGTGTTGGATGACCTGTTGAAGTTGGACTTGCCGGTGGTGTACCCAGTGCCGGATTGGCTTGCATCCCTAATGTGGCGCGGGGTATCCCTGCTGCGCCGGGTGGCTTCAATTTTGGCCCATTTTCGCCTAGACTAGTTGGCTAAGGTGGCTATGGCTTACCTCAAGCTGGAATAGGCTCGGGACACATGAAAATGGATAACGTGCCAAAGCTGAAAAGGCCGGAAAAGATTTTGCAACGTCGGAAAGGAAGCCTTGGCAGAATAAATCTGATAGGAAGAGGAAAAAGGTGAATGCTGTTGGTTGTGTTGCTCGTGGGACTTTGGCGGTTAGTTCTGTGAGTGATCCACGTGCATGTGATGTGAAATGGGCATTAGACTCTGCGAGTGATATGCATGTCTGCAATCAACAGACGTTGATGTCGCAATTGCAGAGCGACACGGTACACGTCTTCCAAGGTTACGATGGCGGTGTATCGGGTGATGCGAAGGTGGGGAACGTACAGTTGCATGTGCGGAACGACAAGCAACCACACCAAGATGTGTCTTTGCAGTTGAAAAGTGTACTGTACAAGCCTTCTGCACCTGACAATCTGCTAAGTTTGAACATGCCAGAGAAGGACGGGTGGAATCTGAAGACTGGTTTTCGTGATTCGCTACGTGTTGCATGGTTGTCCAAGGGACGACTACAACTGTAATTGCTGAAGTCTCGCGGCAGATACCGCTTGACGAGTACAGCGCGTACTGTCTACAATGTCCCTTCACGACATCAACGCAACCAGTGTGTTGCTGAAGGTGAAGCAGAGCAGAGCGGTGCCGTGCCTGGTGGTACAGACTCATGTTTTGCATGTGATGATGTACATGTTGGTGGTAATGCCGAGCGTGGCGACGCTGATTCTCTGGTGCGTTGGCATCTTCGATTCGCTCATTTGAATTTTCCTGCACTGAAGCAGATGGCATACCAACAAGTGACAGTTGGAATGAGTGATAAGCTGCATGACGACGTGAACACTCCGTGCTGGAGCTGTAGATCGGCGAAGATGACTCGAATGTCATATAGGAAAACAAAACTTGCCGTGTCGTCAAGCCGTACCAGAAGATCATGTCTGACATGTGCTACATGGGCATTGTGACGTATGGTAGATACTCACACTTTCAGTTGGTGCTAGATGAAGCGAGCCGCTATTTGTGGGACTTCCTGATGAAAACAAAGAAGATGCCTCGGACGTGGTGCTAGAGCAGTTGTTGAACCGACACGTAGGACAAGCGGGGCTCCATGACTGGAGCTAGCGCAGCACATATCTACATGAGAGTCCAGATCCCGAGGGATCTGGCACGCACCTTCCCGAGGGATAGTCAGGGCAGTCGCTGGGTCGAGGTCCAGCACTGCTGGCAACAGCCTACAATATATTAGATCACTTTGGTATGTGCCATCACCAGAGCAAGTCCAGCCTACAGGTTAACAGCCGGCTCTCTACAATGGTGCAACCAACTACGCGTCGTACCTCTCCACGTCATCCCACCCTTGCGTCGTCCGCAGCGCAAAGCCCGCCGAGCAGCTCTCGTCGTGCTGGTGCTCCGGTCACCGTGACTTCCTCACCGGTTGCCGCCCCGCATCTATTCCAGCACAAAGTGCGGTTGCGCAAGCTGCGGTACCTACTTCATTGGACGAGTTCCCGCTCGGTGGCGGGCACCCTGGGCGGAAAATTTCTCTCAAGGTCTATTTTCAGGAGCCTGCCTTGCCGGCGGTTTTGATACTGGCGTCCGAACCATGGTGGAAGACCTTCAAGACGCAGCTGCGCAGCGCGCAAGAACTCGATAGTCATCGTTGGCCCGACTTCCAGTGTCGCGCTGTCCTGCAGCTATCTCTAACCGGCGACCCAGACACCTGGTTTAGCGACATTTGCTATCGCGGTCTTGATACGTCTTTGGGCGTGGCGGGAAACCTGCTCGTCGACCAATTCACGTCGATGCTACCGACTCGCTCCATTGTACAACGGTTTGAGAAGGCGACTAAGCTCCCAGAGGAATCATATGCGTCTTTCGCCCAGCGTCTGATTGACATCGCGAGTCCATGCCCGGAGGCATGTCCGTTCACACGAACGCTGACTCGCTCACGAGACCATCGTTGCAAAAGCCGACTCGAAGCATTCGAAGCAGCTCGGCGGGTTCGTGCTGGTGGTCCTCATTACCGCATCGGAAAAGAAGCAGGTATTTCAATTCGCTGTCAAGGAGCTCCTGGCCATTGATGGGACAACTGGTGTCCGGCGGGATCCGGCAGATACGCCCGGCAGCGCCAATAAGCGTATCAAGGCTGAACGTGATACAGTTGCGAGCGAGACCATGACCCTTGCCGCCATGGGAGCTGTGGTTGAAAGAAAGCGCAAAATGCCAACCCGTCAGGGCAGCCGTGGGGTCGCGGCGGCTACAGTGGCGGTGGCCGCAACATGAGCAACCAGTCCCGCGCCCGCCGTCCTGCAACGCCGAACACTGTATGTTTCAAGTGCGGTCTGACCGGTCATAAAAGTTCGAGTGCCCCCGATGCTCGGGTGATCAAGCTGCAAGGAACCGTGGCGGCGGCAGTTCAGGCGGCGACAGCTCACTCAGACGAGGCGTGAAGGACTGGCGTCAGGTGATCTCTAGTTATTCTTGACAATGGGGGTTCGTGTCACCTGATAGGCCATCTACACGATCTATCGAACACGTGAAACGTTACACCTCCAGTATGTGTCACCGTTGCAGACGGCCGCTCCGTACCCATCACGACGGTTGGGGATCTCTGCTTCCAACCCTTGGTAAAAGCTGGGCGCAAGGAAGTACTCCAGCAAGTGTATATCCCGAACGTATACCATGTACCCGGCATCACCATCACTCTCGTCTCTCCCGGACAACTGGTCCGCGCGGGTCACCTTGTTCGTTTCGAGCACAATACGTCTAGCGCCACGCGAGGACGACAAAGGAAGCCGCTCTTTCAAGCCACTGACCAATATGATGTCTACGAGATAAGTACCACAGCAAGCTCCAACAATTCTGCTTCCAAGGTCGCGCTTGCTGCTCCGGGCCCCTGACCACGAGATCACCGAAACCCGAGTCGCTGGATGTATGGCACCGTCGGCTCGGCCACCTCAACTGCGATGCATGTCGCCGACTGGCAAGGAGCGATGCGGTTGACGGAATTGCTAGTGGTCGTGGGGCCACGATCATCCCGTGTCGTTCCTGTGCTATTGTGAAAATAACGGTAGCACACGCTCCTACTGAACGTTCCAGCTCCGATGAAGTCGCTGTAGGCGTCTACCATTTGGACATCGCTAATTTCATCCGTGTTTCCTACAGTGGCAGCACATACTTTATGGTGGCCGTCTGGCGCGACTACATTTGCGTCTACGGCCTCAAGTCCAAACACGAAGCGCCAGCGAAGATCAAGGAGTTCCTGCAATTTATTGCCCGTCAAGCCAGTATCTCAGCGTCCTCTCTCAAAACACTCCGAATTGATGGCGGGACGGAGTTTTAAACCCGGATATCCGTCAGATTATCGTCGATGAAGGTTTGCGTCACCAACACAGCGCACGTTATCGGGATCAGCAGAACGGTGTCGCGGAACGTGCAATTCGCGCGGTTACTGAAATCGCAGCAGCCATGCTAATTGACTCCAAGTTGCCTCACTATTTGTGGGATGATGCACTCATACACGCAGCGTACGTCCGAAATCGAATCCCGAAACAGGGTGCTGTTGTCACGCCTCATCAACGAGTACTAGGGGGCAGACCGAATTTCAAGAACAGGACTGCGTTGGGGCAGTCGCTTGTCGTCAAAACGCCGAACCCGTTGCGCCGCAAAACTGTTCATTTCCACGGTCGTGGAAACCTTGGGGCGTTCGTGGGTTTCACCGATACCGTGAAGGCATTTAAGGTGTACCTGCCCTGCGATGGACGGCGATCAAGTACACAACGGTCATTATACCGCTTAGCACGATGCTCTACGAAGATATAGTTCTCCCAAACGACACTCAAGAGCCGCTGGAAGAAGGGGGGCGAGAGCAACGTGACACAAATTGGCCACCAGACCAAGTGGAACAATTTAACGGAGGCAGCGCCGTTCGGAGCGGATATCCTCGCGAAACATTAGCGCTGCATTCATCTGCCTTGCGGAAGTAACTCGGGAGCCGCTGAATATGGCGGAAGCACGCCGGTCACCACAGTCAGTGGCCGGAAAGGGAACGGGCCACATGGACTGAAATGTGCACGTTTGTGCTCGTTGACCTACCACCTGGTGCTCACATTATCGGTAACACCGTCCAGTTTCGAGTAAAGACCGGTCCCGAAGGCGATATTGTTCAATTCAAAGTGAGAGTCTGCGCCCGAGGTGACCGCCAGATTTACCGGCTTGACTACGTCGATACACACGCACCTGTGGCCGACCTTACGTGTGTACGCACCTTTTTCGTGATCGGAGCAAAGATGAAGATGGTTATGTGGCAAGGTGATGTACCAGCGGCATACCTCAAGGCCCCTATCAAGGAGACGATCTATGTACGACAATTGAAGGACTTTGAGGCGCCTGGACAAGAAGACATTGGTGTGGCTTCTCCAGCAGGCACTCTACGGGCTCAAACAAGCCGGTCGCGAATGGAACAAGGAGATCAACGCTTACTTGCGAAGCTATGGACTGAGGCCAACGACAGGTGAAGCTCGCCTTTATTTTATGTGGATTGCTGATAGTCTACTTCTAGTGTGCCTCTGCGTAGACGACATTCTGGTAGCACACCCAGACGATGAACAAGCGCTTCGGCTCATTACGGCGCTGAACACCAAGTATCAAGTCAAGGATCTAGGGGTCCCGCACCAGCTCCTTGGGATGCGACTACGCCAGACACCCGTCAGCGACATCGAGGTGTCCCAAGCCGCGTATATCGACGAGCTCCTGTACCGTTTTGCAATGGATCCTGTCAGACCGTCGAAGACTCCAATGGTTCCCAACACCCGCCTTGATGATTTGGCCAGTGAACCAACACCGGAAGAAGTCGAGATCATGAGCTGAAATGCCGTATCGTCAAGTCGTCGGCAGTTTGCTTTATCTATCTCGAGAGTCGAGACCCGACATCGCCTTCGCAGTCAATCAGATTGCCAGACACTGCGTTCAACCTCACAAGATTGCGTGGGACGCAACCAAGTACCTACTCCAGCACCTTCAACAGACACGCGAGCTCAAGCTGATACTGAAGGTCGACTGCGACGACATGCGGTTGGCAACCGATGCCGACTTTGCAAACGACAAGGAAGACATAAGTCCGTATCAGGTTTCGTGGTGTTCATTTTCGGTGCGGTAATCGCGTGGAGCTTGCAGAAACAGACTGTCGTCGCCAGTCAAGCACAGCGGCGGAGTTCATAGCTGCCAACGATGGTTGGCTTCAGGCCGAGTGGATTAACCTCGTTGTGGACGAGCTCCTCGCGCAAAGCCCCTCAAAGTCGACCTCACGGTTTTCATTAATAACCAGCCAACGATCAAGAGGATTCAACACGATGGCTCCTCGGGTGCGCAGAAATCAGTCGACATTCGATTCCATGCTCTGAAGGACGCGTGGCAAAAGAAAACCATGGCGCTAGAGTATATTCCAAAATCGCAATCCAGCGGACCGGCTCACCAAGTCGCTGTAGAGGTATTCATCAATACCACATGGTAAACACGTCGCAAAAGTTTGGTTGAATATCGCTATAAATCTTGAGAATTACGAAATAAAACCTTATTTCGTCTTGCAATGCTCCGCTTCTTCCGCTGTTATCTGCTCACACAGCCTCGTTGTGAATAACTAGAATAGACAGCAACGAACGCACTGTCACAAGCAATCTAACGCGGGCACTCCGGCCTTTCATGTGTTAGTATAACTCAAATTAGAGAACATTGCACGAAATTGTCTTAATTTCGTGGGACAGAGAAGTATTGAACTCTGATGATCAACATTCTTCGAAGCGCCGCCGTTGCGACGATGATGCAGCTACCAAATGACCTATGTTATCGCATACACAAAAGTGTACGTACATAGACCAGAATTTGACTGGACCTTCTACCAAAGCGTACGACTTCCAAATTTGAAGTCGTAAAGGTTAAAATTATTCCGCATTTTGAAAGCAATATCTATTAGCATATAGTAATTTCTGCTATATCTGCTGCTGCACGAATAATGTCATCAAAGTCGCCGTCTAAGCTAAACGCGCCCAACTCCTTGTCTATCAGTCCGGCACCCAGCAATTCATCGACGACATCATCTGCACTTTCACTTTGATCTACGCTTGCCCTTCCATCACATCTCGCTTCATCTTGGCGCTCACAGTTGAAGAAGACACGTTAGATCAAGCTTCTGGATCCAGCTGCACAGCAATTGTCGGTCAGGAGCAATTAGCGTAAACGGGATACCGGGGCGACGAGCCCGAAGCATCTGCCTGAGATGCTGAATCCACATGCTGCGGAGCTGTGTCTTCAAGGGTCCGTTCCACGTAGCGTCCGCTGGCTGCGAGACGGAAGTTGCGTTAGGTGGCACCTTCAGCAACGTCACTTTAATTTATTTAGCATTCTCGACGACTTCATATGTCCAATGACCAGAGAAGTCGTCGAGTAGCTGCAGAATTAGTTCGACTGGGCTTTCCCGAGCTCCAAAGTGAAACTTTAAAAATTCCAAGGTTAATTGGCTGTTCCACCAGCCTATATAGCAAAATAAAAAAGTAAGTCTCTGCCAGAAAACAACTGTGGCTGCAAGATGATCGTACCTTTCACGTTTGCATACACGTGCATATATATATTAATTTTGTTTTGGGCTCTGATGATCCGTTTCTTCAACATTGAAATACTAAATCCGTGACGTTGGCTGTCATTCTCCTCGCGACGCTCTAAGTCTGTCGATGGGCGCATCTTGACCACAACCTAAGGTGTGAACTTGTTGCCGAGCGAGTCACCAAGTAACATTACGGTTGCTCTGTCCTTCAATTTCCCCCGCAGCGCACCCACACGGTTTTGCTGCCTTCTGTCTATTGTTTCTTCGGTAAATACTCAAAGAATGCCGTTGAAACGCGTATGTTAGATTACTTAGCGCGTTAAATAAAAATAAAATAACAAACCCGTCTGATCAGCATTAAAAATGCGCGTTGCACCGATTTCAGCAGTCTTTTGTTTGACCTCAGCGGCAAAGTCTTCTGCAATCTTCGCGAGTTCCGGGGTTGTATTTGGCCTTGATGTGTCTTGCATCGGAAGGAGAGGCGGTGGCAGGACTTGAAGTGATCTTGCCAGCACCAGGATGTCTTGAACGGCCTAATACCTGCCTCTTGAGCCACCTCAAGCGCTTGAAGACGCAACATTGTTGGCGTGACAGGTACGCCTTCGTCACGCATGTCATTAATCCAGCGAACTAAACCGTCCTCCTCCTCCTTTGACAAAACAGTTCCCTCTCCTTTGTCTCGTGCCTTTTTCTTGTTTCCCCCGCCCCGCTGTTGACACAACCTCACTAGTTGGTCGCGCTTTCGGCGCCACGCTAGAATTAGTGTGCGCCGACTGTTAAATTTTGAGTCGGATAAATCTACAAAAAATGCTGGATCGTCTGCTCGATATCCCCATATTCAGCGAGATGATCCTGAACCTGTTGCTTGTGCAAAGCTGAGAAGGATGACACCGAGTTTTCCGAGGCTTGCGGCCGTCGCCACCGGGGAGACGAGGCCTTCCTTTTGGTCGTCGTCGTGCTGGTTCTGCCATTAAAATGACAATGAGTGGCGGCCAACACTGGAGGGATGGGAAGTTGAACAAGTTCTATATGATAACATAGATTACACTTTCAAGGCTACAAGCCGTTGTGTGATTGGATCAAATTCTCCTGTATGCGATAACATATAGAATGTCATAACATAGGTAATTCGGTACTGCTTTTCACGCTGAAGTGAGGACTCCGCTTTGCGTGGGTGCGCCTGCGGCAAATCGGTGAAGTGGTCCCCTCCTGCTCCGGTGGGAGATCGACCGTTGGAGCGTGGTTAACCCTCCGCGTGTCTTACGTGCTGAGGCTGATGTCGATCAGGATGTGCAAAACCGACGGGGTATGGCTAACAGCTATCCTATTGATAGTCAGCAACCCGTGACGTCGCGAGGAACTTCACCTTCGGTGGGGAGAAAGGGGCTGGCAGTGAAGTTGACGAAGATGACATCGCTGATGCTGCTGAAGAAGAAGAAGATGATTTGGAGGAAAAGTTAGCAGTTCATTTCGCTTCTGGTGATAACGCCAATACAATGCGTGAAGTTGCTGATGCGCTTGGCGACAGTAGGAGTGATGAAGATGAAGATGAAGAGGAGCTGAGTGATACTGCTGAGTCGTTTCGACGTTCGACTCGATTCAACGACCCAGCCCCAAGTATCGTGACTTTAAAGTTGAACTTCCTGCAAGTCTCGTGATTGAAGCTGTCAATATAGTGATGGAGCCACATATTGTGCAAAATGTTTTGACTGACGCAGATAAGTGGGTTGAAGCCTTGGAGAAGGGATACAGTGATCTCATGAGAACAACACTTGGAAGTTGGTTGAGCGACCTAAGGACAAAAAGGTGCTCTCCAGTAAGTGAGTGTTTGTCCGGAAACGCGGCAACGTTGTTCGTCATCGCCCTCGTATTACAATTAAGGGTTAAGGGCTGTCAACAGAAGTATGGTGTGAATTTCTGGGAGACATACGCTCCGGTTGTTGCCCAGAAAGCAGTGAAGTTTATCTTGCTGCTGGTCCTCCCTTTGGGGCTGAGTGCTCGTCATGTAGATTTTGTAACTGCGTTTTGGATGGACCGATCGGAGAGGCTGCCATCTGCATGGAAGTGCCTGAATATGTTGACGATGGATCCGGTCGTGTCTGTGAGTTGCTGCGAAGTTCATATGGTTTGAAACAGGTGCCATTGATACGGTACCAAGCGCTCGACAAGCATTTAAGATCGTCTGGCTTTCGCCGTTCCAATATGGATGGAGGACTGTACACTCGTTCAGTGAGAGGAAGCCCGATTTTCGTTTCGGTTTACGTTGATGACTTAATTATCGTGGGAACTGACGAGAATTTCAAGTTGGTTCTGCGTGCGCTTCGAGCGAAGTTTCGAATGAAAGACTTGGGTCCTGTGAGGGATCTATTGCATATGGAGATTTCCTATGTACCTAGTCAAGCTTTGTGGATGTCACAAAGTGGCTACATCGACAAGATTTTGAAACGCTTCGGCATGGAGGCGTAGCTACTCCACAAGCTCTAGGAAATCCGCCAGAAACTGTTGAGGATGACCAAGATGGGATTAACGATTTTAAAGTACCTTATCGAGAGTTGGTGGTTCAAGGAACACGACCAGAGCTCGCAAATGTTGTGCGGACACTTGGGAACTACATGAGTAAATGCACCCAAGAGCATTTTATGATGGCAAAAAGAGTTCTGCCCTATCTACGAGGCACCCGTGAATATGGAATTTTGTGGGAGAAGCCTGCGAGCCCTGATTTGCATTTTACAGCTGATGCTGGTCTTGGTAGTGAAAAGGTTGATCGCAGATCGATCACGGGTTTCGTGCTTCAGATGAATGGATGCACTTACGCCTACAAGAGCGCAAGCAATCCATCACGCATGATGATACCTGCAGTACGGAGCTTATTGCTGCTGCTGAGTGTTCTGTGATGATTGTCGGGACGCACAATCTTTGTGAAGAGTTTAACTTGTGCCGTCATCAACCCCGAATGTATTATTTCAAGACAATCAGTCTACAATCAAGGTGATTAAGGCTACGAAAGGATCAAGGGTGTTGATGTGAAGTATCAGAAGGTGAGAGATCTTTACGAACGTGGAGATTTCGATGTACGCTACTATCCTAGACGGGTATGCTAGCTGACATTTTTACGAAACCACTGGGAGCAACGCAATTCTGCAAATTGCGTGAGAGCTTGAATGTGGTGCCGTTGCTTTTAACAGAAGAGAGTTCCAAGTAAGGTTGGCGGCGGACCTCGAAGTGGGAGTGTCGGATCTGGTGGTTGGAGGTCGAGTTCCGCTGTTCGAGAACTCGATGGGCGAGATTGACTCACGGACATTCTCAGATTTATATTGAAGTTTGTATTAGCATAGTTTAACCAAGAGGGGTTGTCACCCGAGAGGTTTTCTCCTCCTCAATCCCAAACTCACCGTGGGAAAGCAACGTCTTGTGTCTGCGTTCTCGTGTCTGTCCTCTACACCAAGCTTCCAGGCACTACGGTCCTACTGCGCGTGTCGTCAGAATCGGCTCCAGTTGCCTCCGTTGGCACAGCGGAGACCGTCGCAGAAAGCACAGGTTGGAGGGAAGAGGTTGGGGAGAGAAGAGAGTAGCTCTACAAATGTATTGACGTAGGTTGAGTGGCTAATAGGACTGTTGCAGTCAAGCGTGCATGAGGAAGGAGCAAAGTCTTGAATGGGTAAGAAGCAAGTGCTACGAAGAAGAACGAAGAATACAAGAGCGAGGTAAGTTGTTTATCATAATGTTACACTCGGCTACGTGTTCCTGTTTGCGTGCACGCGGTGGTGTGAACCAGAACGGTTTCTTGAAGATATATCAGAATGACTCGATCTGACCAATCTCCCCAAGTGGAAAGGGCTCAGATTAAAAAGCCAAAACTAATGCCGTGCGTTGCCCGGAAAGCTCTGGATATGCAGGCTGCGAGTTTTATATATGAGAGTTTTAAAGGAATTACCTTATCCAAGTGGATGTCCACTTGGATGTTTCCTGGAGACGATCGCGAGCAACCCACTCACTTTCCCAAGTTAAATTTCCGAAAACATCAAACGTCACTTTACCGTTAGAGCTGTCAAGAGTGATCATTTCGGCTTTTGGCTTTGAAGATGAAGCTCCGCAGTGGCCTGTCTCCTGGTGAAGGAGCTGGAAAAATGGCGCCAACGCCGCCGAAGAAGGTCGACCGCCCACGGAAATCTGGGAACCGCACCTGCTTCAAGTGCCGCCTCAAGCTTAAGACGCCTCAAGGCCTGAAGAAACACCTTGCCTGGAAGTTCAAGTGCGACTCTCGTTCTGTAGCGGCTCGATTGGCCGCGCGCAAGGAGGTGAGGTGTTTGGCAAGCAAACACTACTATGTCAGAAAGAAGACGGGCATTCCCCTTGAGGCTTGGAAGCGCATGTACCCAACTGCGCGCGAGGTCGCCCGCTATCGAGCAGCGCTATAGGCTGGGTGGGAACCAGAAGACACCAAAAGTGAGACCATAACTCGGAAATAAAAAAACTTGACTTAGTCAAAATTTGTCGGATAAATTGCTTTTCAGGTTTTCAAGACGATAATGACGTCTCCCCACAGTCATGTTTGCTCGTTGTTGCTTCATTTCCGAGATCATTTTTGGCTCATTTATCATCCATTTTCGGGAGTGGTTATCATCGGAACCAGCACGTAATTTATCCAAACCAGAGCATTTATAATCGGAAATGGCATGAATATCACCGGGTTTGGATGTATGCCGGCTTTGCAAAAATACAGAATACTGGTGTATGAGCCCACACTTTCACGTTAGAAAACCACAGTAATATTTTCACAAATATTCGGGATTCTACTTGCTTATGCATCGCGACTATTCATGGGAGACATTCAAGGTAATTCCTCGGATATAGGAGATGTCGGGCAGGACTTTGTATGTCTGACCACGCATCAGTAACCAGGCATCATTCATGCCAAATCCGGACCATTTTAAGAAGAGCGGTAGGGAGTTGGAGATGTCCCGATATTTTTGTCGTGGCCGGGCCGCGGATGAGCTTTCTGCAAGCGCTAGCCACGCCGATTTTTCGAACCATGTTGCGATCAGTAGTACGATCATTACAACCCAAACGTATTGGCATCAAATTGAAAGCATTCTTTCAACGTTAGCAGCCAAGCATATTTTGAACCATGCTTGGAACGAAGTGTACGCGTCGTCGTCGAGAGTCTATAGTTTTCGCATATCAGTAACGATCGATTTTGTCCCCGATTCCGGCTACTGCTCGATTATCGTTGTAGCTGCACACAACTCATCAACAAGCGCCATCCATGCCAATTTCGAACGGTGGTTCAAATAAAGCATCATACAAGATCTAGCCATTGTTTCATCGTTCCGTGCAAGCACGGAATTCATTTTCCCAGATCTAGTTTGATAAACCCCTTTGTAACTATTATCAATCGCCAACAACAGCTATGAATTCTGTGCTGCCTTGAAGCACGGACGACGTAAGATTGATCACTTGTTGTTTGCCCTACAAAAGGAAACATGGCGCTCGCTGATCTTCTTCAACGCAGGATTACCCGCAAGCAGGAAAAACGACTGCCAACTTTCGAGAAGGCGTCCGATGTTGCTGCTGCCATACGCGAAGCTGCCAAGGAGAATACCGCCAACGCTGACGCAACATCCGTCAAGATCCCGCTGTGCATCAGCCTCGATATGTTCATAGCATTGCGCGAGGAGTTCGCCGGTGGTTGGAATGTCTGGTTGGGAGACGACGACGTATCAGCCTTGACCACGGAGCAAAAAGAAGAGCTGCCGCTCATGACCTTCGATGAGAAGGCGTCGATGTTTTCCGTTTATCGGTTTGGTCGAAAAGACACCGAACCCCAACGCGCAAGCCATCACCGACATCCGGACGGCGCCGAGGTGCTCATTGACCGTGTAACGGGTTTGAGTTTGTTCGAGGACAAACTGGCCCAAGGAAACACGACTCGCGTAGAGCTGGTGATCAAAGTTGACGAGCCCGACTCCGAAGTCGAGAGTAGAGCACCTGCAAGCGGAAGCCAAAGCACTGAAGGCAACCAAACCGACCATGGGCACTCACTTGCAACGACACGAAGCAAAAGAAACAAAACTTGTCGTTTGGAAAGCCCGGTGACGCCGAGGAGCAGCTTTTGACGACGAAACACGAATCGTCGCCGAAACCGTCTGGTGTCCCGGACCAGGGCGAAGATCGACTTCGTCCGAAGAAAACCGGAGCGTCAAAGAAGCCAAGAACGGAATGAGTCGCGGTGAGCGGGTGACGCTTAGGGATTAGCTTTCGGACTCGGTAATCGATTGCTACGCTTATTATAATCATAATACAGCATCGTATCCCCCATAATAACCCAGTTGAGGATATAACAGAGCAATAGTATCTGCTCCAGAGTGAATGTTGCTAGAACTAAATGTGGCACGAATGTCGTTTCTCGGTGTTGACGGTAGTTCAAACAGAGATAAGCACGTCCAAAAATTAACGGTCGTTCAAAGGGGCCGGCACTTGTCCGTCCAGTATGAAGGGTCGGCTCCAGATGTGACGTGCGTGATTGCGTGACTCGATGGAACTTTAGGTAAGAGTTAAAATAGGTGGCCGAAGGCCGCCACCCTTTCTTCTAAGGAGGTGTCTACGTTCGCCAATTATCTTACATAAACCGAACATAATTGACCTAGCTACCAAAGTCGCCGGCCAAAGGCCGGCGAGATCGCGCAGCGCGTAGCTCTGCAAGACTAGGGCGAAGCCTAGCAGGCTTGGCCAGAGAGGTTTAGCATCGACGTGCGAAGCGAAGTCTTCGCGCGGGGTGCTAAACCTCGACATATACCCGTTCCCCCAGGGTTATCAGGTTTAGGGCAGGGTGATATAGTCGCTTATGTTGCTGCTGTTGCTGGCAAGTTGCGCTAAAGTTGCAGTAAAGGCCGTTCTATGTAAGATAATTGGTGAACGTAGGAGTGCCTTCTTCCATTGCAACTGTTCTGATTTCTCTGGTCAGAGACCTGATTTATCGAATGTATCCACTTGGGGGGCTTGTGCGCAGTGTCGCAGGCTCGTAAGAGCTTCGTAAAGTATTTGGCTACACTTTTCAAAAATACTGATGTACTCACTGACTTAATGTTAGTTTCGGCTGTTGGGATTCATTGGGTGTATTTTGAAAGCACGCCATACCGAGAGGACAAGGCGGAGAGCACTGTGAACTATCTGCACGAGAACGCGTTATTGGCGTTGGCATTAGTGATCACATCTACGACCAAAAACGCGGCGTTGGTGTCGGTGGCGGCTCTAGTGGCCATGAAAAGGACAAGTTGAGTTGCGTGTTCTGCTCGTGGCTCTAGTGGTCACGTCTACGATCGCGGACGCGGCGTCGGTTTCGGCTCTAGTGGCCATGGCAAGTTGTGCTGCGTGTTCTGTTCGTGGACATGGTATTGATGCGCCGGTAAGGTTTGTTGAATTCATGCTACTAACGGTGTAATTTAATTTGAAACGCCATTCGTCTGTTACAAACTAACGTAAAGCTTCGTGTTACGTTTCTCCAGGTTTTCCTCAGCTGTGAGAATTTACAATCGGTTTGTTGATGTTGATTCTCACAATATTTCTCCCTCGTAGACGAGAAGAGCAATGCAGGCAGCCGACTCGAGCCGTGACCAAGCAATTGCAGCGGAGAAAGCTGCGTCTGCAGGTTTGGTCGAGGCGCATCGTCTGTTACAGCAAGTAGCTGGCGAGTATCCTGCTGGTGATCCTGCACGGAATGACACCGCGAAACTGGTGAACCTGCGGCTTTACGAATATCGTTTTGCTCAGCGTGCAGTCGCCGCAGCAGACGTCGCCGCGAGGAAGAACCGGAAGATTGACCACATTCAGCGGGCCGGGACGGTGCTCCGGCAGTGGGATCCAACGAAGCTTCAAGTGCTGCTTGGTATGAGGCAAGCCGATTCGACTCGTATGGGAGCCAGCTCACCCCCAGCCAAACACCCCAAGCCGGTGCAAGGTAATGATGAGACGGGTGGCTGCAGAGCAGTCGCTGGTGAGAGCAGTGTCCACATCGTGCCGCCTCCAGCATCCGTCCCTGCCCAGCTCCTTCGTGCAAGATCATCGACTCCTCCGATGAAGCCGAGTCCGAGTCGAAGAGCCAAGGTTTTGATTGCAGCAATGAAGAGTTCGAGTCGAAGAGCCAAGGTTTTATTGCAGAAGTGACGAAGACGTCGATGATTCCGAGACCTTGGAGCATGCTCCAAGTGAGTGAGTGTGAGGTTCGTGCAGAGGACCGAGAGAGCTCCACTCCAGGCTGCGACTAGGAGACAACAGGAGAGAAGAGGAGTATTTATTGGAAGGTTCTTTAGTTGAGAGATTGGGACTTTACTGGAGAACTCACGAGGTGTTTGATGGAAGTGGGCATACAAGAGCGTTGTGACAAAATCACGGGATTTTCGATGGCGGAAGGTTCGGCAGTGTGTGTGGTTGTCGCGAGCGGATGCGTGGGGGCGGCGATACCCAGAGCATCGCTTTGGTGTGCGCAGATGATAAAACAATCTACCAACCGCCAAAAACTGCACTACTCATACTCACTCTTCAGCGTTTCCGCGCATGCATCGACATTCACGCATCAAAATTTTAGGTTGGATTTCTTGGGATGCGTGGTGGCCCCCACCCTATACAGGGACATACTTTGCTGCCGCGCCAACCACTAAATCTGACCGCTACTCCAACTCACACGCCAATTTATCCACGCAAGAATCAGATTATCATACTCACGCATAAAAATTTCAGGCAGAATATCTTGGGATGCTAGGTGGCCCCCACCCTATACAGGAACATAGTTTGGCTGCCCCGCCACACATAATTTGTCCAGTCTTGATGTTCCCGTGGCAGGTCGTGCAAGCAAGATATGACCATCAGGTCGCCAAAGATGGTCGAGGTCACTTACCTCATTAAATGTTGCATTGGTTGGCAAACCACGGACAAACACGGCGTACTTTGCCGGTGTTAAGTGTTCGTTCTGATGAGCGTCGATCGCTCGTCTAGCATGGCGACGGAAAGTGAGAACACGAACGAATTGATGGCGTCGCTGACGTCACAATCCACGCATTTTTTAAGGTCCGTTCCGAACGGGGTATTGACGAGGTTCTATCGCCGATTTACAGCCCTAGCTGAGATTCTTGTCGACACCCTGTTCGACTTCGGGGCGATTGTGCTGTATCCTCTAACCGTCTTGAACTATTCTTCAAACAACTTTCGCTACGACCGCGCAGCCTTCTTGATCAGTATTGGAGATTCTGCCGATCGGAAGTTTTAGAATCCAGCTAATGCGCAAGTGATATGTACTTGTTACTAGAAACTAAGGCTCCAAGCCGATCCCCAATGCAGCAATGTCGTTCATTACTGTGTTGAGGATCGGCTTGGAGCTTTGGCGTCGAAAGCGGATTCATACCAAACATTTGCCATTGTTTTTGGGTAATGGGGCCAGAAACGATTTATCACGTTACTGTCGCCACGTTAAATCGTCGGTTGATGCTAACGTAAGTAACTATTTAAGTCTCCCTCTTTCCAGATTACTGTCTTGCACTCGAACTTGTGCGAACCGGAGAGGCACCGTAGTATTGATGTACTACGGTGCCTCCTCTCTCCCTCTCTCTGAGCAAACCGAGAGGCACCGTAGTCTTGCTGTACTACGGTGCCTCTCCGGTTAGCTACAATGTAGGTAGTGCGTTGCGTCACCTTAGTTGAAGTAGCCACGGGAGGATGGTCTTTGTTAAATTAAATATGTGGAAGTATTAGTGTAAGTAGTGAGGGCTCTGGGCAGCTAGATGAGCTAGAGCTGCTTGAAGAAGGCGACGAACCTTCTTGAAAAGTGGACTGGATGCTTACACGCCAGCATTTTAACGGCAATCAATTGAAAGTCTGCTGTTAGCGAAGACCGTGCGAGGTGAGCTCCGTACTAGCTACATGTCGTGCACAGGTCTCGATAAACCTATGGCATACAGCTGTAAGAGCAGCGCTCACATTAAGTTTTGATCGTTTTATTGGCATTCAATACGCATCACTCTAGCGCGTGCGGGCTACACGGATGCGTTCAACGAGTATACAACCTTCATCGACAGGTCTGGGTAATCTTGTGAATGCGCATCGTGCTAGGGATAGACTGTTGCAATTTTCAGTCTTGAACGAGGAATTCCTAGTAAACGCAAGTCATCAGCTTGCATTGATTACGTCCCTGCCCTTTGTACACACCGCCCGTCGCACCAAACGATTGAGAAGACCAAGTGACAAACCTGGTGACTGTCGTGACCGAGTTTATTGTGTTGCAGCCCGAATACAATTGTATGCGGAGGTGTGCGCCAAGGATGTTTTTACTGAGAGAACTAGTTGTGTTTAGCACAATTGCATCCATGTAGTCGAGAAATTGCGTCGATATCTGCTCGTTTAGTGCTTGCTAGTCTAGAAGTGCCGGGAATTGTTTGTATAACTGTAGTAATTCAGCGTGCTTTACGGCAGCAAACCGATTGCGATACGTTGGAGTTGCAAGGAAATGTTATGCTAGTACACTCAGGTGATTGTCAAGATGTTACATCTACTCATGCAACAGCAAGAGCTCTCGCCGAACCCAGTCAAGGTCGAGCGACGTCGCGCTCGCTGCCGGATGCGCTGTTGAGGCTAGCAGCTTTTTGAGACTCCAGATTGAGACTCCAAAGTATCTGCAGAAACCAGACCATGGACTTAATATTCCTGTCAAGCTGCGTGAGAAATAACAGCAGCATAAGTTAAGTCTCTGTGAGCATGCGCGCCGACATTATCCGGTCTGACTCGGCCGGTATCGAGATTTTTAGTCACCAGCACCTTTGCAATTGCTGTGGTGCTCTAACCAGTGCATAGACCATTGACAAATAAGTATAGAGAAAAAGAAGCCAAATACGACAGGAAACAAAAAAACAAATTCAGTAGTCATCACTGCTTTAACGTGTAGACTAGCTCGTGTCCAGCTCCACTACTTCTTCAAAATTCGCGACCTTGTAGCCCACGTCGCCAAGCAGCTACGCGGAATGTCGGCATCGTGTTTACAACTCCTGCACCGAATGGCAACTCGGTTGATGGTTGCCACCGCTTCTATCCCTGCGTGTTGGGGCACTCTTGTGGTAATGGCAAGTATTACCCTCCCGTAAACATATCCCCCAGAATGCACCGTCAACGCCGGAGATGTATGTTGTCCCACGGCATATTGCACTGGGGGAAAGGAGCCACAACTTGGTTGCCCTTGCATCGCCATCCCTGGCGAAACTTGAAACGTCATCGGAATTGGTGTCGCCGTGCAGTCTGCCGAGACACACCCACAGGTCTGCTGGGATGCTTGTTGAGGTGGACAGAACTGCGTCTGACCTCCTAGGGCCATAGGAGAGGTTTGGAGAAAGACAAAACGACTTGAGGGACCTGGTTGGACGACGGTGTAGCGCACGTATACGCTGATCCTTGACACGTTTTCGGGACGACGGAGACTTGCATGAAATCGGTACCCGGCGCGACACAGATTCTTGCGAACGGTGATTGAACGTATCATCATCCGTAGAACAGGATACAGTAGCTTGTGATGTCTTTGTCGCGGCGGCGGGTATCTGCTCTGTGTCGACGTCCAACATGCGATTCTTTTCAGCTTTCCTCGCGGCATTCACCACTCGGCTGACGTTCTTGTGCATCAACGCCACATCGCAGCCCCATGTCGTCACCATGATCGTCAACAGCAGCACCTCCCTTCTTGACGCTCGAACGTGTCGTGCTCCGCGCCTGCAACTTGCGCGCTGGTTGCTTCCCTGGAAGATGCGGTGAGCGCTGCGATGGCTTTTTCTTGGATTTCGCGATTTTCTTGTAGCGCTCACGTTGCAGCGCGTTTTGATGATCACGATGGCTATCACAAAGCCAATGAAGTTCTCCATTGGGTTTTAGCGCCCGCTCGTTGGTGCACCGCCCAGGATACTGACATTGAAGAGGCCCCCACGATCTCTTTTTACGACATACACGCTCCTTCTGCATATCGTAATCGCCTAGTATTAGTACCTGGTGTACAGATTTCTAGCCAGCGTGCACACAGCGCCTACCTCTCGCTGTGCGGGCAATGCGATTGCTTCTCTTTATTCGGCTGAATGAAGTTCAACTTGCCCAGTAAAATGATATTTATATTTAAAATAGTATTTTACCTATATTATAATATGTTGAACCTACCCAGTAAAATATAGTATGACTTTTAGAGTTCAACCTACCCAGAAAAATATAAAATGACGTTTCAGGGGGCGGTGCGGAAAATATTTTGACAAAAGATATTTTGGCTTGCCCCCTTAGCAACCGAGGCGACCTGTCGACCTGAGGATGCTGCAGCTTGCTGCCGTACTAGTTTTAAAATTGGGGTCCCTTGAATTTAATCTGCCCCGAAACCTACCGTATTTTGAAAATATCGCAAAACACAGCCTCACCCTCACGTGGCACCAGGCTACGGCTAAAGCGCTGAATAACGCGAGGAGACGCATACGTTGAGCATATAGAACCATTTACTTAATCAGATCAATATTCATGTAATCAAAGTGCACTTTGAATACATGACAACGCTAAAACTCGAGTCTTGAAGGCTTGGTTAAGCCTTAGGATAGGACTTACCGCTGGAGCGTTAAGACTCGGCACTGCCGACGGCAGGTCTTAAACGCTTACTTTTAGGTTAAAACCGCCTTTGAGACCTGCCCTGGAGATGCTCTTAGAGCATCTCCAGCGGCAGGTAATACCATAACGATATTCTTTTAAACTGTGCCGAGAGTATTTTGTGAGTTTGAAATGGCCTTCTATTTGGTTTATTTTTTGTTTACTATAGAAGCCTGATATATAGTGAGACGCGAGACTATGTCTTGTGTCTGTCTGAAGGTGCCCGAAACACCCGGAGAGTGTTTCGGCACCGTATTTCTGATGAAGTCATGTATGACACTGTGGTGGTTGGTCCGCAGGTCGTAGGTTTGATTCTTTCCGGTTGTTGTCAGGAATTTCGCCGCTTTCAAGCGCGTTTGTGATGGATGTTCCCATAGAACTCCAAAGAGTGAGTTCAACTGCCTCCGAAGTGGTTCTACCTGAACGTCTTCCTTTTCCACTTGTTTTCTGATCTTCTTGTCCAGAGTGTTGATTCTGAGAAATACTTCGTGCTCAGACACTCTCGACGCAGGTGTTGAATTCCATTTTGAATCACTCTTCCAGCCACTGCCACTTGATTGTCCTGTGGGCTGATTCGAAGGCTAGCCGCTCCCGTTGCAGTCCACGTAGTATCCGATTGATGGGATTACAATACCCACCCGCCATTCCAGCTCCCATCCGCATTTTTCTTGTGTGCGGTGTCAAGTATCCATGCCGTGACACCTGTCGGTGTCGGGTTTCGTGCGGCGGTATTCATAATCTGCTGACATGTATCCAAACATAGTCCTTGAATTCGCTTGGCGGGGTTTCTCTTCCATGCGCTTGCAATTGCTTGTACTTGGTATTTTCCAGCGGTCTGGATCGCAGCTTGCGTCATCTCTGCGTTGCTCGTTTTTCCGTTGAAGACCGCCTCATTTCGTAGTCTCCACAGCATCACGGGGGTTGTTGTGGACCAGATTTTCCACAGTAGTTGCATAACAGCCGTGTGCTGCGAAGTCCATCTGCCTATGCATTTTTGTGCAATGGATAGGAACGCTATCGATATCGGTGGGCTCATGCGGCTAGCTGCTGCCGGGCGGAGATTCTGCATTTGAACGGTTGAGCATTGTTCGCCCATCCATGGCGAGATCCACGAGGTCCAGGCTGTGTGTGCTTTTCCACAGTCCCAGATAGTATGGTCAATGGTTTCCAGGACGCACGGACATTTCGGGTCGGGACATTCTGGATGTTGTGGCCAACCACTGTGCCTCAGATTCAAAACGCCAATAGCGATCCGATAAATCGTCCAGTTTTGGTAGTCAGTGAACAGACCATCTCTGTTCGAGAGTGCTGCAGGACTTTGTGTCAGTGCTGCTTGTCCCCAACTGGAATTATCTGCTCTTTTCGTGATTTTTTCGATCATGGGTTGCAAGGGGCAATAACTATGACGTTTCGCTCGTTTGGTCCGTTGTTTCCGTAATGCCATAGCTAAATGGCGTGCCGTAGTTTTAGGATGCGCTATCCATGGGTATTTAGTTGTACCCGGATTGACGACAAAGCTGATCCCAGTTGTACGCATCCATGCTTGTAGTTCACGAAAGTCCCTACTGTCCTTGTAGTCTCGATCTACCCATGCCATATTCCACTCGAACCCATCCGGCGATTTCGTCATATGAAACGTTGGTGGGCCTCGTAAATGAGTAATTCTTGCTTCAATTATCGTGGATTCACCTACCTGCTGCTTGTTCCAGAATAGTACATGCCGCAGGACAGGAAGAGAAATGGGTTCCGGGTCTTTGGTCTTCACACTCCACAAGTTCCACGGTAAGCTTCGGAGAATACTACTGCACCACTTTGGAACAAGTTTTGGGTGTTTGGTCCTGCTGTCAGGATCTGCCAATGGAGGTTTGATCTTGATGCAGTGGATACCATAGTCGTCGTAGTCTCTTGCACTGAACGTGGTAATTTCACTGATATCGCATCCTTGGATCATCGGGAAGTCCTTACGCTTTAGTGGTCTTCCTAGATGGTCGACAATCATTGCGTTTTCATCCCACGGTGACAGTAAAAATGCTGCAAGAGGTGGAAGCTCTCGCATCCACGGATTTTCTGTCGTTGAAAATCCCAATTGCCGAGAGTATTTTGTGAGACTCGCATTGGGTAGTCGGTGTCCCCAGAGCGGGGCTTTTACTCTCAGTGTTCAGTGATCCATACTCTCTGCATGCCCAAGGCTTACCTCGCTCTCGGCGTACGCTCGCTGCTTTCTGCTGTCTCGTTTGAAAAGAAAATGTATCACCGGTACGCGAGAAGCAGAAGGTGCGCCGTAACGTCATCTTGGGCCCAGACGAGGAAAATAATCATTGCACAATTGGGCTCACGCACAAACTCGGTTATCCCTGTGTGGATATTTATCACCTATGCCCTCAAAATGTGTTTTATCCAATAGGAGCCATACCAAAAACAGCAACTACACCCTGCGGGAATCCATCCCCAACAACTCGCCACTCAGCATTGGCAGCACTTTGCCCACGGCCTTGGCGGCACAGGATGGTATTTCGGATAGCTCGTTGAAAGAGGCCACAGGGAACAATTACTTGTCGAGAAAGCCAGATCGAACGACTCGGACTTGTTTGTGGAATGAGCTTGGACAGTCTCAATCGGGATCTCATACTTCTGGGAAGCCCATCGTCTCTGGTTGAAGCTCCATACAGATCAGAAAATTAAGGGCGTGGTGCTTAGACCAATAAATCAAGTCCGAGGTATCCGATCGTACGAACGTGGCACTTGCACCTAAAACATTGTCGAGCTTTTTTCCGGTGGGATGTTAGACTTTATGAAAAAACTTCTGACAATATGTTTTTTACTCTCGAAGAAAAGAAAAATGTTTGTTCATTACGCATACAAAAAGTAAATCAGGGTCTGAATCGACACCTTACAGGCTGTACATCTTGATCTTCATGAAGATGGCCGACGTGAGGAAGCCCAAAGTCGTCATGACACCTCCCAGGAAGACCGGCAGCTTGTAGCCGAGCGAGGTGTCGACAATGGCCGTGCCAATAGCGAAGTTGAGTAGTTGGCCGAAGCAGTTGGCCGAGTTCAGTGCACCGACGTACATTCCAATCTCCACTTCGTCGCCCATGACGTGGATGATAACCGGCACAATGCACGAGAACCACACGGAGGAGGTCATGCCGCAGATGGCCACGACGAACACATCGAAGCCCTTGTTGCTGACCCAGGCCATGACAAGCAGGAACATCTGCGGGACGGTGGACAGCGTGAGCACCCACTTGAGACCGAACTTGCTCACCAGGAACGGGATGCACCACGAGTAGACGTAGCCGACGACGTTGTAGAGCAGGTCAGCAGTTCCGCCAGCAAGGCTCACACCTTCGTTGTAGGCGTCCTGCTCCGCCGAGCACGGGTCGCAGCTATCGGCGCTGGCGGCGGTTCCGCCGTACACCTCTAGGCCGAAGAACTGACCCTTGTTGCCGTTGTATGCCGTGTAGCCGTACTGGACGAAGAAGAAGCCAACGCTGTAGATAACGAGCACCTTGGGTAGCGTCTTGATGCCGAGCCAGACCGAGTAGAAGGCGTGCTTGACCTGGCTGAAAGCCGAGACCTGCTCCACCTTGCTGGGGTCCAGAGGGGTCTCGTGGGCGAAAATGGTCGCCACAGCAACGCACACGATCATAATGACGGAGAGCGTGCCCATGAACCAGTGCATGGTGAGGTAAGCAGCGCCAAAGGCTTCGATGTAGACAGCCACCACGATCGACCCCAGTGTGGACCAGGCCTGACCCAGAGCAGCACCCGTTGTTTGACGGTCGCCGGCAAAGTCGGCTACCAGAAGCATCGCTGGTGTTTGAACGATATTGACGGTGATGTCCATCCACGCGTAGAAGAAGATGGTGAACACCGTAGTCCACTTGCGGTCGGCTTCGGTGCCTTCGCCCGAGTCTCCGAGGAGATCCCCAATTTCACGCGTGTAGCCCATGGCGATCCAGCAGATGACACTGAGTATACCAGCGACCACCAGGTAGGGGCGACGACGGCCGAAGCGAGACGTGGTGCGGTCACTGAAGACACCGACACTGGGGCCGACAATGACACCGACAATGGGACCGATGAACTGCGTGGCTTGGACGGCGGAGTTGGGCAGCATCGTCGACAGGTACGGACCCAGAGCGGCCCATTGCGCCGACCAGGCCATGTTGATCGCCATACGCGGCATCGACACGGCAAGTAGCAGCCAGATGGACGGGTGGCCAAGAGGTTCGTCTCCATTGGTGGAGCCAGGCTTGGGCGACGCGTGCAAGTCGTAGCCGGGGGTGGCGGCTTCAATGTCTTTCCCCATGGCTCAAAAGCAGGTCAGTTGAAGTGGAGCGGTGGTGCTGCGAACCAAGCAAGTTGAGGAATGGGTTCGAGAGAGCGGCAAGTGGAAAGCGGTCGGCAGATCGCTCAAGGACTTGGACTAGAGTGGGGTGCTTCTAGTAATTCAAACGACATGGAGCGTAACTCAGTTGAATTTCGGTCGGTCACTTTGACAGCCGAGTTCTTACGGTAAGTCGCGAAGATTTTTTCACTCAAGTCGCTACATACCGGTATAGATACGTGTACACTTAAAGTGATGTATCGGACGTGTATCGGATATTCAGCTGTAGGACTGGCGTGCACATCGTTGAAGCCCTGCTGGGCTGGCCATTTCCGGTGCTCCAAGTCGAGACCTGGTCCCGGTCTCGACTTGGAGCACCCGGAAATGTCACCTGGACCAATTCAAACCCGAAGCGGCAGCGTGATGGAACCATCACAAGCCGGCGAGCGATTAATGCGCAGTGGGACGACGCTCGGACAGACGGTTGTGGCAATCATTGTTTCGTGGTGGCTGTACACGCCTTGCACTTGCAGTTAGGCTTGAAGCAGACGGTCGACCGCGTTGCGGTGCCGCGAGTCAAACTCTCTGAACATCGTTCAGTGAACAATGGCACGCGCAAACCTCGCTCGGAGGTTTCGATGGCTTGCTTGATTTTTGTTTTGAAGGAGAAGTTAACGTTAGCCTTTGTTAATTACTATCTTCCTGGTGTTGTTAGAGATTAAGTCGACTTTTGTTGGACCGACATTTCGGATCCATGAAAAGCCGTTTGGGGTCTCCAGTCGCACAGATTTTTTACTTAGCTCATGATGCGTTTTAGGTGAGCGACTGGCGGAAGGGCAGACAACGTTCCGAAGGATAACGTGCCACCTGAGTTCAGCTTCGTTCGGCAATTTGGTGGAGAGATTGCTCATAGTTTTTGCCAGTAGACTTGTTGTGTTTAGGGATTCATTTGGCGAAAGCCCGCTTCAACTTCAATTGTTGTACCAAAATGCCTCCACACATATTCGATCACCGCAGTCAAATGTATCGATTCGTAACTTACGAATCGTAAGCGAATTCGGAACCCGAACATCGTCACCATAGAGCATTGTTTCGGACTTCGGAGCATTGTATCCGGATACCGGTATCCATAGGATAGAGCTAAGTTATTGAAAACGAAAAATACATCGGAAAACTTTGATGATCTAGAACATCAACGTGGCCACTTTCCAACGAAGGGATTGACTGCGCGACTGCGTGATTCGCAAAGCAATCCTAGCGATTATGGTTCCCGAGAAGTAAGTGGGCTTGCATCCAAAACTCATCCGCTGGTCAACGGCCTCGACAAGCCAACCGATCCAGCTATGGTAAAAATCTCAGGCAAGCAAATATTTTACGTGTAGTGATCAGTACTCATAGTGTGATTCTTTCTCTCTGCAGTCTATTTATCGGTAGATATCGCCTGGAAATTAAATTTTATGTTGCTCAAACGCTGGGTGCCGACGCGCTTTGCGTGTTGCGGAGAGTACCTCGCCCTTGAAGTTGGCCATGAAAGTGCACTTTATGCGCGATTATCCGCTTACCCAAAAATCTGGATAACGGTAATCATCCCAATTTCTGATAATTGAAAACTTACACTTGTAGTTTTTAAGCTACCTAACATTTCAAGGTTTAAACAAAATGAAATACTACTCAGTACAGCAGCAACTCTGGTGCTATATTCTAATCATCAACGCCGTAGGCGTCGATAGAGCCCCTACGGTATAAAAATATTGCTTCTGCTCGACTCGACCACTATTGTTACCGGTACCGCAAAAGGGACATTGAGGCGACTCACCGCAAATCTCCATCGCAGCGCCAGTGAAAACGTTGCTTTAGTGCCGAAGCCACAACGTGCTGCGCAGAACGACATTTGGAGAAGACATGTTTGCAAGCCAAGACGCGAGCCCGAAGGGCAAGGGCTGCCCAGCGTATATCGGTGATGCAACAATGTGAAGCTGGAATGACAACTTCAACCTGCGTTACCGCCGGTGCAGTGCATCAGCCATCACCAGCGTTAACAATTCAAATTCTAAATTCCAGGACTTTCACGCTGCACAGCGCTGCTGGTGTTGCTTCGTGCAAAACGGTTCACAAGCAGATGCAGTTGGTAATGTACGATACTGCCGTCGCAGGAATGGAAACTCAAATTATCGACCGAGTTGCTTGCTACCAGGAAGCTTGCCTTCTTGTACAATCACATCTCCGGCGGTCTTGGCCAAGACCGCCGGAGAGATGCATGCACCGCGATACAATATCCCCGCCTGATTTGGACAGACCTGCAGCGATATCAATGATATCCGATATTATCACGGGCCAATGTTCAGTGCTCGCTTGCCCGCCGGATTTGCGGCGAATACTTCAAGTTGAAGCGTCGAAACGCCTCCACTCAAACATGATTGCCTGGCAATAACTGCACAATAAACGATGCTCGTCGCATTACACTCGGGCTGAAAATGGGAGCCCTACAGCTGGAAACTCGAGCCTACTTTGCCGTGGTTGAACCACATCCACCGAGACAACTGAGCTTTCGCTAAGCAGCCCCACATGGTTCAGAACTGCGAGCCCCTCTCAGCTCAAAGCTGAAGATAAAGATTCCAAGCAGCAAATGCTTGAAAGCAGCTTCAATGTTCCAAGTCGAAGCTGCTCAAGTCGCTGCTCTGTGTTTTAAACGCACGTCGACAGCGTCAGCGTTCGACCGTCGGCACCACACGCATGACCTATTCGACGTTGCACATAAATCAACTCCCCAGCTGTCGCTGGACGCGTCCATGACCGAACAAACGTCAAGGTCCCTTTTGTCTACACTTTGTCCGCTCGGAGCGCTATGCACGACTGTGCCTGGCTTTTGCAGTCGAGTGTCTTGCGCTCGGTCTGCCACTGCTCATTCTTCAATTTGCTTCACGCAGCAAACTCCTCCTTCTCAATCGTCCAAAGCTTATCGACGACTGCGTCAACATCATGAAGGACATTGAGGCCGGAACCCCGGCTACGACTTGCACGCGTCACCCAAACCTGGCTCCGTGACCGGCACCAAGGAGCCCTTGGCGCACCCGTCCATTTGGCTGCTGCTGGCCGTGTCAATGCCTCGTATGGCTATTCAGATGGCCTGGTCGGCGCAGTGGGCCGCTCTGGGCCCGTACCTGTCGACGATGCTGCCAAACTCCGCCGTGCAGCTCACCCAATTCATCGGTCCCATCGTCGGCGTCATTGTGGGTCCCACCATTGGAGTCTTCAGTGACCGCACCACCTCCCGTCTCGGCCGTCGTCGCCCGTACCTCATCGTCGCTGGTGTCCTCAGTGTCATTTGCTGGATCGCCATGGGCTACACCAGTGACATCGGCATAGCTCTGGGCGACCACGACGTCGACGAGTCCGGAGAGAGCGACCGCACGTGGACGTCGGTCTTCACCATCATCTTCTACGCGTGGATGGACATCACCGTCAACGTCGTGCAGACGCCGGCTATGCTTCTTGTCGCCGACTTTGCCGGCGACCGTCAAACAACGGGCGCTGCTCTGGGCCAGGCCTGGTCGACTCTCGGATCCATCGTCATTGCTGTGTACATTGAAGCCTTTGGCGCCGCTTACCGGACCATGCACTGGTTCATGGGCACGCTGTCCGTCATCATGATCGTCTGTGTGGTTGTTGCCTGCGTCTTCGCGCACGAAACCCCTCTGGACCCCAACACCATCGAGAAGGTGTCGTCCGTTGCTCAGGTCAAGAGCGCCTTCTACTCGGTCTACCTCGGCATCAAGACGCTGCCCAAGGTGCTCGTTATCTACGGCGTTGGCTTCTTCTTCGTGCAGTACGGCTACACGGCATACAACGGCAACAAGGGTCAGTTCTTCGGCCTTGAGGTGTACGGCGGAACCTCTGCCAACGCCGATAGCTGCGACCCGTGCTCGGCGGAGCAGGACGCCTACAACGAAGGTGTGAGCCTTGCTGGCGGAACTGCTGACCTGCTGTACAATATCGTCGGCTACATCTACTCGTGGTGCATCCCGTTCCTGGTGAGCAAGTTCGGTCTCAAGTGGGTGCTCACGCTGTCCTCCATCCCGCAGATGTTTCTGCTTATCATGGCTTGGGTCGACAACAAGGCCTTTGACGTGTTCGTTGTGGCCATCACGGGTATGACCTCCTCCGTGTGGTTCTCGTGCATTGTGCCGGTTATCATCCACGTCATGGGCGACGAAGTGGAGATCGGAATGTACGTCGGTGCACTGAACTCGGCCAACTGCTTGGGCCAGCTGCTCAACTACGCTATTGGCACGGCCATTGTCAACACCTCGCTCGGCTACAAGCTGCCGGTCTTCCTGGGCGGTGTCATGTCGGCCCTCGGCTTCGTCGTGTCTGTCTTCTTCCTTAAGATCAAGATGTACAGCTTGTAGATGCTGCCGCGTAAATATTGGCGTCCAGTTAGACGCGTATGCCAGCCTTTCTAAGCGTGTTTGTAAGTTGTTGATAATGTATTCGCTTTCTTTCTACTCGGCTTTAGTCTTCTTCTGCATTATGCAAGTTGCCTACAGACGCGATTCCATACAGTACCATTGAAGTTTTTCGTCTTCCTGTCAAATTATTTTAGTACTACGTAGTATTGATACACCACCTCGTTCACCTCGGTCACGATGGCCATCACGATTCGTGATCCTTTGGCGTCTTCTCATCTGGTGCTTTCTTCGACACACAATGTGTTATGTCATGCCACTTTCCTAGTGTTGGTAGGTTATGTCGGTCATCCATGTTCCAGGCGAGTTCATTTATTTACGTGCATGTATACACGAGAAGTGGTGGCGAGACAAGCACTGCACAAGCAGTTCATGCAGTGTCCAACATACTGATATTCTGCTCGTTATGTCTCGGTCACCTCCTTATTCTCCTCTACGTCTGCACGTGTCCCCACAACGACTCCCTCCACGGGCGTCTCTACGGTTCCCTTCTCCTTTTCACTAGTATTCACAGCACCCTCGGGTGCGATTTCAGCTTTCTCTGTCTCGCCCGTTTGTGGTGTAACTTCAGCCGTGGAGTCGCTGTTGGAGTCCAACGCAACTGCAGCAATTGGTTCTGAATCCGTGCCGTTGGCATTACTTCCTTGCGCAGCACTGGGCTCCGCTTCGACATCTTCCATCTTGATGTCCGTGTCATTATTTCCCCGCTAGCATCACCAGCCGTCGCAACTGACTCTGCGTCTGTTTCAGCATTTTCAGCTTTAGCTGCAACGCCGTTGCTTTCTTCCCCAGTATTTGTACTAGCAGCTTCCGCGTCCAAAGCAGAACTACCACCTGCCGCGCCGGTTTGCGAGTTTGTCCCTTCATCTTCCGTATGTACATCACCCTTTTCGGTGTCAACAGGAGACATGGTGACCTCAGCGGTGGTGTCGGCGGTTGTCCCTTTAGTATCAACAGTTGCAGCGACATCTTCCGATTTTACAGGCGCATCTGTCTTGATACCAGAATCGACATCTTCAGCGCTGACAGCGGAGCCGTTGGCGCCTTCAGCATTGGTTACGCCTTCCGACTTGTTATCTGCAACAATCCCTTCAGTTTTGCCTTCCGTACCAGTTGTTTCAGCTTTCACATCAGCGGAGGCATCTTCCATATCCACGTCAGCGCTAGCCTGTTCAGCCTTCTCCTTGTGAGAACGGATATCTTCAGGTTTAACATCCGAAGGTAAGGCAGCGAACAGCTCTTTCTGCACCGCAGGACACTTGGACAACATCGGCTCATAAAACTGTCGGCATCCTGCAAACACCGGGCTATTCCATAATGCGTCAAATTCCTCCAAAGTAAAGCAGCAAGTGCGTAATTGACCCAAAGTTTTCTTGAGGTACGAGGTAAGCATCGCATCGCCACCAGACGCAGTGCCTCCTTTTCAACAATAGTGAACAGCGACGATAGCACCATCACCGTTTTCTCGTGGAAAACCGGGACCGGAAAGCTCTTGACCAACTGGTGGCGCTTGCGCTTCTTCGACGATACTTCACCATCGTTGTCGTTGTCTTCTACTGGCTCAAACGCGCCATCAGTAAAATGCACGACACACCCAGCTGCCTCCTTGACCCCTGAATACGCTTTGCCAAAACGTCCACGAAGAAGGCATCGAAAATCTGTTTCCACACTGCCAGGGCCTGAAGTTGCTCACCGAGTGTCATTGTTACTTCACCATTTTCAGCAGAACCCGATCCACCGTCACCACTGCTACTGCTGGTACAACCCACAGCAGCTACCTTAACCTGTTCTAACATGACTTCGGCCACCGCATGAAGAAACACACGATCACGTAACAACGCCTCGTCCTCAGCTGACAGCAACAGATGCAGCAGCTGGGCTCCGGCATCGACCTGGTGGTCTACCAGACATTGCACAGCAAAAGACTTGGCCATCGCGCGAATTGCTGAGCTTGCGCGCAGCACGTTGTCCCAAAGCATGACGCTCAACACGTCTTCCTTCGCTTTCGCCTTCAAATCGCGTTGTAGCTCTACTGGGAAGGCATAGTAAACGCGGAAGCCGACCATTGTGCGCAACAAAAGCGGCAGCACAACACGCATAGTGACGACCTGCGGGGCGCGCAACACAAAGTCCTGCTTCCGGATCATGCGACGCACGCTAGATGGGTTTCCAATTTGAAGAAGTTGTACGAGCGCGCGACAGATAAGGTTGTCAGTAGGAAGCTCTGTCCTCTGCCAACACACGACCAGGTTCTTCATTAGCGCGTCACAGATAAGCTGCTTCACTAGCGGATCTGACAGAACCAGTGCCACATCCGCCAACAGCTCATCGCACATACCTTCCGGAATCATTCCGGATTGATCCACGTCACCGAAGTCCTTAATCGTCACGATACCCGTGCTGGTGAGCATGCTGAGAGCCTCGCTAGTAGGACCACTGCCAGTTTTGCGGCGTTTCTTGGTGCGAATTCGTTGCGGCTCACCACGCAATGCTGCAGCATTTCGTTCGATGAGCTCGTTGCCACGCTTGCCGATGCGCTTTCCTTCCTTGTAGAAAATCGTCGTGTCCGGGTTGAAGGTCATGCAGTTGCGGATCATAAGGTTAAAATCTGACACAAAAGCGTCTAGGGTCTTGTACTTGCCGCGCTTGGCTTTCCTCCGCATCGTTGACAGATCCATCGGATCCTTGATTATATCTCGATACTTCGGTACGTCATCAGGCACGGGCTCGGCAAAAATCAAGCGAGCATCGATTTTAGCGATCTTGTCCATGACAGCGAGCAGTTCATCCACAGGCGGCGGGCCTAACACCACTTCGAAACTCTCCTCTTCCTCCTCGGCACCGCTTTTCTTCCTAAACTTTTTGTTTGCTGGCAGGTCTGATGTGCGAAGCCGGCCGATAAATCCTAGCAGCTCGTGAAGCTGGGCGATCTCTAGTGTCTGATTCTTCAGTGCGCGATCCAAAAACCAGATGAACTTGTGGAGCGGGTCGGTTCGCAGAAGTGGTGTAGTCTTGTCACGCTGCAGATTGGCGAGATCACTACGCATAGCGCCAAGTAGCGATACGTAATCCACATACTCTTTCGGATGATTGTTTGTGGAACTACCAGGAATATTCGCAGCCACCACATAGCTGCGCCAGATCTCCAACGTCGACAGGTACAATGACTCGGAGTCGCCCAACATCTCCATGAGCTTCATCAGTGCTGGGTTATTACGTCGGCGCTCATCTGGCGAGTATGAAGGACGTCGCTCGCCACTGAATCCAGATGTGGACGATGACGGGCTGGCGGAATCAGCAGAAGACGGCATATGACTTGACACGTCCCAGAGACCCCCGGCCGATTCATCCAGGCTGCGCTTCCTGTTCTGGTTGCCCGCTCGCATGCTGTTCCTCCTCGAAAACGAACGATGGGTAGTTGTCGATCCCGTCGTCGGGTGGTTGAGATACCACTCCAGCTGCTCGCTCACATACTCGCGCGTGCACTCCTCCACTAGCAGTTGCAGCTCCCGTCGATCCACCTGCAAGATTTTCCTCCGCACATGCACGGGCAACTCGGCCAAAATCCGTCGATTCTCCGTCAGCTCGCGCAGGTAGAGCTCGGGCGTCTCTTCCTGTGTGGCCAGCACCGCAATCGGAATCGCGCGTAGCTCTCGGAATTCGATATACGGGAACGTCTGCTCCAACACGCGAGGCAGCTCGCTCTGCGGCAAGTCCGCGATGCGCAGCAGCATCTCCTTCTTCATCTGCTCCAGCAGCGAATGGTACACGCTCGAGCGCGACGCTTGCAGCAGGTCCAGCAGCTGCACGGCCGGCGTGAAGGTCGTGGGCTTGTCCGCGTGCTTCTTGCCCTCCTTCTTGCGCAGAAACAGCTGCGCGTGGGCCTCGGCGACGCCGTGGTCCGCTTGGAAGTCCCGGATGGCCTTCTCAATGTTGGGCGCCGTGCTGAGCAGCTCCTTGACGGCGGCGCCGCCCCGAGCGCCGATCAGCAGCTTCTTGTGCGCTTCTTCGGCCGCGGAGGACATGGACATGGTGCGCGGCAGCTTGAGCTTGAGCCGCAGCTTCAGGTCGCCTGCTGCCTCGCTCATGGTGCGTCCGCGTTGCTGGGGCTGGGGGCTTGGACGTTGGACGAGGGCGCGGACTTGACTTGAGCTCGAGAGGGGAAATTCAATAATGAAAGAGCCTCCTCGTGCGCGCGCAACAAGAGGGGACCAAAATGCGGAATACAGAGTGCAGGTTTTGACTTGGTGTTTGTAATCCGGGAGACTTCGTACTTAGCAGTTTTCCGCACTCCTTCCGGGCCATCCACAATTCAAAAGCGATCTCCGTGCGCAAGACGTCATGGTGTCGATCCGGAACGCGACGGTGCGTAGGCTGAGTAGACATTCAGGAGCTGCTTCCTGCGTAGAAAGATCCAGCGCATGCTGTTCTATGGCAGTGCGGCGTGGCACGTTGAAGCGAGCGCTGGGGCTGCGTAATACGGTCGTGAACTGATACTTTTGACTGCCTTTTTCCCCCTAGGCAGGCGACCTGCTGCAGGTGCAGAACTCCAACCTCTGGTGTCTTCCGGAGAACTACCAGATGAAGTACTACTACTACCACATCATGACGTGGCCCCAGCTGCTTTACGTGGCCGAGGAGCGTGGTGGAAAGATCGTCGGCTACGTGCTGGCCAAAATGTAGGTTGGAAGGGGTGTTTTGTACTGTGGGAAGAAAGCTGACGGGGCTTCTTGTTATTGTTTTGCAGGGAGGAGGAGGCGTCCGTGCCGCACGGCCACATCACGTCGCTGGCGGTGCTGCGCACGCACCGCAAGTGCGGCCTCGCCACGAAGCTCATGAAGGCTGCCCGTGCGTTGCGGTTCTTGCTCCTATTTGCTGAGAGAATAGGCCGACTAAAAGCGTTTTATTGTTGCTGGGGATAGAACGCGCTATGGTGGAGAGCTTTAATGCCGAGTACGTGTCGCTGCACGTGCGTGAGGGCAACGTGGCGGCCATTCACCTGTACCGCAAGACGCTCAAGTACCAGTACGTGCTGTAGAACAGTGTTTAGCTGAGGGTGGTAAGCTAATTTTTCTTGCTGCAGGGTGTACGACATTGAGAAGGGATACTATGCCGACGGAGAGGATGCCTACGACATGCGCATGCCCTTTACGGACAAGTGCAACCAGGCTTTTGCCTCGCAGGTGAACCGCTTCAAGAAGGTGCTGGCAGAGAAGGACGCGAAGGCTGCCGAGGAGGCTTCTGCCTAATTGGCATACGACAGAAGGCGGTGAAGTGTTAGACGCAATAGTGCTGGGAAGAAGGATG
Source organism: Phytophthora syringae (assembly GCA_012656105.1). Classification (NCBI taxonomy): domain Eukaryota; phylum Oomycota; class Peronosporomycetes; order Peronosporales; family Peronosporaceae; genus Phytophthora; species Phytophthora syringae. The sequence continues at coordinate 394,289 of JAAKBD010000016.1, forward strand.
CAGCGAGGGTGATCGACGGCTAACGTAGATATTTAGCAGCTGACCGGCCCAACTCGTTCTGCCCCGGTTTTGATCTGTCTATCTGCGCTACCTTTCGTTCCTTGTTAGGTTTCCGGTGGCGTATCGACATCTGTAGTCGGTCTTTCCGAAGGAGATGCGACGTCTTGTGCTTCCACTCCCAGTGCATCGATAAGGTTAACAGTATCTACCTGTTCTTCTGTCACTGATATCACCTGAGCCTTATCCGGTTGAGTTGGTGTAGGTAGCGACATCGTTCCGGTGGCATCAATTAGTTCGGCGGCTTCAGGCATTTTGGAGTCATCCTTGAGTTCGATCTCTACACCCGACAAAGTGTTGGTTGGGTTCTGCATACTTTGATCCCCGCTAACAGTTTTGTGGCCCTCCAAACTGCTGTTTAGAACTGCTGGAATGGACTCTGCTTCCTTCTCCGATTCTATTGCGAGTTCATTAGTGCTGGCTGATACTGCAGCATCCAGCTGCACGTCAGTAGAGTTTGACCTCTCCTCTGGCTCATACAAGCGGGCTTCAGGCGAAAATCCCGCCAATTCTGGTTGCACTGCCTCAAGTGACACTTCGACAACTCCAGTTGGCTCGAAGAACGTCTGCTGCTGCTGCTCCGTATTGACTTCGACTTCGTCCATCATTTCACAATCGGCATCAACGGTTGAGAAGTCAATTTCATCAGTTGAGGTTTCTTGAGCGGGGAAGACTGTACCAACTGGAACAAGTACCGTGTCTACTGTCAAAGGTGCCTCCCTTACTTTCGTCCTCACTCGACGTGCTAATGCACAGACCTCAGCTAGTTCAGGCGTTGAGCTCTTTCGCGTGTCAATTGTTAACGGTGTTGATGCGTAGTGAACAGAGTCCTCTTGCGACGCTGAAGAATTGATATCATTGAAGTCCTTCAATCCGGCTGGAGAACGTTCAGCTGATCGGGTCAAGTTCTGCTTGCGTGGAGCTGGAAGTGATCGCAGTCTTGGGCCTGTATTCTCTTCCACACTGGCGATCACCGTTTTGCTCAAGTTCACATTTGCGATTCGAGGTTTCGTATCCTTGCTTTCTTGTACGGGTGTAGGATCCATGCTAGTCGTCATCGGTATCGCCACGTGAGTCTTACGTCTTCTTGTTGAGTGCACGTGGACCCAGCAGATCGGACAAAAGTGCACGCTCTCTTCGCACTGTTGACACTCGAGTACAGCACGTTCATCGCCACACTCCTCGCATCTCCCGCGGCGAATTGCTCGTCCACGAACCATCACGAAGTACTCAGCACGTTGCTCACGTGCATATTTCCGTCCTTGCATTCCGCGAGCATATCTTTGGATCGTCATTGCTGCTTGCTGCTCGCGTGTAATGCGCTCTCGCTTTTCCTTCTTGTGCCTCACGATTTCCAGTGCCAGCTGAGTGTTGGCTTCGACTTGAGTTTCCATCTCATGCACACGCCACTCAACTTGCGCTTTCAAAGCTTTCATCCGCTGCTCAACATCCGATTCTAAGCTTTTAGTCCGCGCGGCATGCTTCGCACGCTGTTGCAGCTCGTACAGGTCTCGATTTGCCACCACCTCCGATGTGCAGACTGGGTAGATATCTCCTTCGCTGGTGATATTGCCGCTGAACTCAGCGCTGTACGGACTTTGAATCACCAATGCTCCGTTGATGGCCAAATGGGACTGCGTGCAATGCGCTCGCCACCACTCCGAAGCCTCGTCATCGTTCACAGGTTTAATCGTCCGAGTCTCCTGGGCCTTCGAGCCGTCCAAGAACTGTTGAATCTCCATCGACGGCCATACAGAAGCAGTGTCGTCACTCGCCTCCTTTTGGTCGCTACTTTCAGAGCGAGGCCAACTCCAGATCTTGTTCTCGTCCTCCCATGGGCTTTTTGCCACTATCACGTGGCGAATATCTCGCTGCTCACCAGCAAGTTGCGTTTGCCACCAATGACGCTTGTCTAACACAGAGCACACAGCGCGACGGTGATGATTCCATGCGCGAACACGTCTTGTCGGGTCCCATTCCTCCACATCGTGAACCTGCGGATTGTCCTCCGTAGGTGCCATTCGATCAGGAGACTCTTCTCGGAGATGATTGAGTCTGTTCTCGCAACTAACCACGAGATATGCTGAGAAGAGCTCTCTATCTGGTCTTGAAGCACGAATTCCACGTTGATAGCGAAGTACGCGTTGCGAGGTGGAACGTTTCATCGCCATAACTTTTTCATACAGCTCACGCCTGCGGTTCACTTGTCCTTCTGTCCCATTGTTTCCTACTGGGGTTTTGGCCTGTGTCGTTTTGAGTTTCTCCTGTGCTGACAAGCGCTTAATTCTGTTTGCACGCAACAACAAAACCAACATGTGCTGAATAAAATACTGCAGCAAGTAGAGAAATGCACAGTGGACGAACCGTTCTTGAATCGCCTTTCGTCTTGTAGTAAACGCTTGTTCATCAGCAATTACCGACGGGAGCTTCGAGGTTGAAGCAGAAGCACGGATTTCGTCTTTGCCGAGGAGAAGTGATGGGGTGGACTGCAACTTCTCGGCATCCTCTTTATCGTGACGCCAGTGATCGAATCGAGACGACCACCCGGACGCAGCAGGTGCCAAGTCGAAAGGATCGAAGTGGTAAATTCGGTCGGTCGGATCGATAATTTCTGCCGTGGTCTCTTTTGCCGGGGTTGGCAACTGCTTGGTGCCGCGCCAAGTCCGCTGGATTAGTCTAGCAGCGTGCAAACGCTGGAAAGCACGCACTCTCTCCAAATCCGCTGCATTTGTGTGCTGTAGAAAATAAAGCTCCTGCTCATTTTGCCAGATACGGATTTGCCGACGTCTTGTAGCTTGTTGGAACCCCTCCTGCTCTCTTGAAAAATCCCGCAGTTCTGCAAACTCGCGTCGAGTGAAGCGTCCACGCTGCAGAGCCTGGAGTTTAGTTACCGCTCTCTGTCACAAGGTAACAAACGCACAATACCGATGAGCTCACTCCAAAGGCAGCACTAATGAGGCGACCCACGAGTTTCTTACAGTGCCTCGACGCTGCTGAATTCGCCACTGGAAGCCTCGAAATCTCGCCTGGATACATGTAGCAGCCTCATCTTCCTTCGACATCGTCACCTTGACCACCTGCCCCACCGAGGAAACCAGCAACAAACACGAACTGGCCTTGAAGCGACGCGACCGATGGCTACAACGCTTTTGGGCATAATATTATTCGGACTTGCCCAAGCTCGCGATTGAGCTCGAGTTGCTCGCTTGCTGGCTGGGAGACTGTTAGATACTATCTACGAGATAATAAGTGGACGAGGAGCTTCACTGTCGTCCGCCAGGCGACACACATACATCAAAATTGACGCACCGGGCTTCCACAAGTAACTGGCTGGGATGCTGCACAGCAGCACGGCATTCAAGGACTCCTTGGGTGAGAGAGGAAGCTTCAGCCTGAGCTTCCGGACGCTTCTCTTCGGGGTGTTGTGCTAGTAAATAAGGGGTGAGAATGGGCTCACTCGAAACTCGACCGACGCAGAGCGCAGTCCACGGACGCGACCGACATCGGAGAAGTAGCTTCGAGAATGGGCACGAACTCGTCGCTCATTTTGAAGGACTCCATTTCTTCCTCTTCATCATCTTCCTCCTCGATCAGGACGTTCATGCTCTGACGGCTCAAGAGATTTGCGATTGACGAGGTAAAGTTCATGCGCGGCGTCTCCAGTTCCACCTCCTCGTCAAATTCGTCCTCACCATCGTCGCTCTCGTCGTCCGACATCGACTGGGACTCTTCCTTCACACCCGCGAGCTGCATCTGTCGCTGCTCCATTTGCCACCGTTGTCGCTGTTGCTCGCGTGCCTTCTCTGATTTGACCTCGTCGTCCTCTTCGTCACTTTCACTGTCGCTGAAGTCGAAATGAGAGCTGTCACGTGGGTCACGGGTACTGGTGGCTGTGCTCGACAGCGCGACGGATTGGCTCACCGACTTGTTTCTGTTGTCCATGGAGTCCTCGACATCATCATCATCAAAATGCACACGTGAACTCTCGCGGGGATCCAAGGTGCTTGACAGCACACTTAGGTTCGTATCGTCATATTCGTCCAAGTCCGAATCATCGTTATCTTCTTCACGAGGTACTTGCCGGTTTGACTTTCTTGACGCTCTTGACGTTCGTGAGATCTCGGCCATTTTCATCCTTGAGCGTTCTGTGAGAAAACAAATCGTTAGCTTCTGTTCGCAATATCAAACAGTGACAATCTATCACGTACCAAGGTCAGATCTCCTCATTGTGCCGCGATGTGCGTACGAAGCATCCAGTTTCCCAACTGCAACGACGGCTACCGGGGAGACGCCGTCGACGCCTCCGTCTGTCCAGCTGAGTCGCTGAAGACAGCGGCGTCTTCTTTCGACGCCTGCTTGGGCAATGGAGAGGCCACCGGAGAGACAGACACATCACTCGCAGGTTCCGAGTCGTCAATAGACTCGTTCGACGTGGCACTCGCACTGTTGTCCCGAGTCGGCGTCGGGTCGTCCGAGCCGCCTTCCTTGTCACTAGCAGACACGTTGCTGCCGCCACTGCTCCCCAGTATAGTCGACGTCACGGGCCGGCCGTCAAAATGCCGAGCCGATCGGTGGTACTTGTGGTCTCGTAGCGACGTCTTCTTGAACGTTCGTGCTGCAACCTCCTCTGGCGTCTCGTTGGGGAGACTCAAGTGCGTATCACTATTCTGGTGGTTACGCGGTCGTGTGGTCGACGGGGTGTCCCCGCCGGGTCCTCCTCTCCAGCTTGTATCCTCACACTGGGGTCCACAAGTCTCAGCTGCAGTCGGATCCTCCCCGCTTCTTTCTTGCCACGTCTTAGATCGACCCACCGATCCACCGTCGCTCCTCCCTGCAACGTCAAGTGCTTCAACGGGATGGAGCACGCACCCACCGCAGGGGACGACATGAGTCTCGCCGACTTGATGCGGATGCTCAGCACGTCCTCCGTCGGGTCCAGTACCGGGATATCGAACTTCTCGTTCCACACGGGGTTGGAGCTCTTGCCCTTCTGTACCTGCGTCTTGAGCACTCTCATCTTGGACCCGGCGCCGCTCAGATCTCCCTCCGATGACGACGTAGGCGGCGCTGTCGACGCACTGGGGGTTGACCGCGACTGGTGTTCCCAAAAGGAGAGTGCAGCAAACCCCCAGACTGTGCGTAGACGAAGAGGCTGCCAGTTTCTGGGTACGACGACGGGCGAAGGCTCCGCTGCCGCGAACCATCTCCGTGCCCCCACGTACAGTTTGCAGTAAGTGCCGTGGCTGGACACGTGCCGGAGGTTCTCGGCCGCGTACACGCGCAGGAGCAGGCGGTGCGGCGGCGCCGGCCGCGCAAAGTACGACGCGGTGGACGCCGGCCGCTCGTATGCGGCGTCCATCGCCGAAGAGGATGAGGAGCCCACAATGGCGGAGGAGACGGGAGAGTACTCGCCCCGAACCAAGGCGAGTGGCGACCTAGTGCTCCGAGGGGACAAGAGCTGATCTGGCTATGGTGAGATTGTGTGCGAGTTGTGTCATTTGTTGGCCCGTCCGTGCGGAGTTCCGCTCTCTGACGCTTTGCATAGTGAAAGCAACATGTCGAGTTTCGGACCATACGTTAGTCAAGTCATTGGCAGTTGGACCAGAAACAGGCGGGATGGACCGGATTAAGTGGGCCATACTGGAAGCAAGAGAAGCAAGCACTCTTTCGGGAACATTGACTGATCGACAACAGCCGCTGCCACGATCCCCGTTGCAGAGACCGTGGCCTTGGAAAGCCGAGCAACGTTGGCAGTCAGTTCCGTCCTCGCCAAGATGCTTGCGGCAGCCCCAAGGCATTTGCACAGGCGACCGAGCGCAATCGCCTGTCGTGCCCGACAGCTCTTCCAAAGCTACAGCTCATTTCGTGTGTGTAGCATTTTGGTGCCTCGAGCGGGCACCCAAATCGACTGATATTTCTGGACGAGATCATCATTCGGTGTAACAGCCAGACACTGCGCTGAACTACCCGACACATCTCACGGTGGCGCAGCTGCAGACACCGCAAAACAAACCGACTCATAGCCCGCCACTTCGGCTTACAACATGTATCCGGATACCGTATTCGGTGGTCAAATGTCATGTTGTCCGCCGACCGCGATCGACGGCGCCTCTCCACATCAGCACTCTCTGCTGCAACGTATGTAGCCATGATGGACGCAGCATCCCAGTTGACGAGCAACTCGCGCAGTCAAAGGCGTCCACTAACCTCGCACAACGTATGGAAGACTAGTCGCGCATTGTACACAATCGACACGTAAACCCTTGCAAACTCGCTCGTCGCCAATAATGGCCGACGTCGTCGCCGAGGCGCCGTTCTGCGCCGTGTGCCGCATCTCCAGCGTCAAGTGGCACAAGCACGTGTTCTCGCGCAGCCACCAGCAGAAGGCGCAGCAGCTGCTACTGTCACAGGCCGCGCGTCTCCAGGAGCTCAGCGACGCCCCCGCGAGCTGGTGGCGCTGCGTCTTCTGCGGCTCCAAAGGCGACTCAGAACTCGCATTGACCCATTTCAGCAGCGAGCAGCACAAGAAACGCGTGGAGGAATTCTGTGTACGCCACCGCTGCGACGCCGACCGCCAGATTCGACCCCAGCTCTGGCTACGGCCGGCAAGACGGCGAGAGCTTGAGAGTTGTGCGCTGAGGAGACGAGAAGCCGAGCAAGAGCAGGAAGAGCCGGAGAAGACGGAGGACGGCGTAGCAGGAGGACGTACGGAGGAGTTTCTGACTTCTGCGGCCAAGAGACTCCAAGAGGTGCAGGCTGAGAGAAAAGCGGTGCCCATGCGGGAAGTGATGACGAGAGAGCAGCAGCAGACGGAGCTGTTGGGGCCACAGGTGACAGGAGTGAGACGTTGCAAGACGGTGACGTCTGGGGAGGGAGTGCTGCAGAACCCTTTGGGACGACATGGAGGTGCTCGTGTGTGGGGAGGAGGCGTCGTGAAGCTGCGTAAGGCCGAGTGGATCCCGTGGGCGATAGACCAACTGGTAAAGGAGGAGATGGCGGAGGAAACGCCGCAGCGTGGGGCAGAGACTGCGTTCGCACATCGCGTGACGGAATTTGGTCGTGGTGAAGGTCTTAACTCTATTCGGTCGGTGTCGTGGAGGTCTAGTGTGGGGAACGTACACACCTCCGCTGTGCCGCCCTGGATGGTGCAGACGGAAGAGGAATACAAGAAGTGCAACCGTCGAGAGCAGGTTCCAGCGTCAGGATTAAAGGCAATACAGCCGAACGGAAAAGGAGACAAGAAGAGGAGAGATATCTTCTCAGAGCTTCAATCGAAATCGGACTATGGACCAGATTGGTTGCCAAACTTTGGTGGGGTCTGGCAGGAGGGACCTCGGTCTAAAACGAAACAAGCGTTCAGGAAAGCAGCTCCTTCTCGCCTGACAGACGCAAAGTTATCCAGTCAATGGAGACTACCTGTCAACGTACAGCTACCGCAACCACCATCGCCACCACAATCATTGCCTCCACAACAGCCTGCTGGAGAACTACTATCTCCTGTTGAGCGAAGTGAAAATGCAGTGCTGCCTTCATCAGAGTCCCGAGACGACGAGAGTAAACCAACAAACCCGTTAGACGCCAAGAAACAGTTACTGCTAGCTCAAAAGGAACGTCTCCGCGCAAAGATGGCAGCAAGGAGACGGCAGTAATACATTCCGACGTAAAAAGTTACGGGCAAGTCAAACTGTCGACCACATCTGCTTGCTCGCAGCCTCGAAATGCGAGTTCTTCTCCGTGCGAAGGTTCATCGATGCCGCGAGGAGGTCGCACAAATCTGTCACGCTCATTTGGGACGGCGCCCGCTTCACAAGACCTCCATCACGCAAGACTGGGTTGTCGTCTACTTTCACGTTACACGGGATGGATAATACGTATCGTGCCAACCGCGCGAGGAACGGATACTTCATGCGCATATTTTGCCACCACTCGAGAGGGTTAGCGCGCAATACGATCCGCCCTTCCTCCTGGAAGAAGGACACCTCGACTTCCAGCAAGTTGCTCGACTTGGTAATTTCCATCGACGTTTTCGCAGAACTCAGCAGCATTTCTTCTTGTGCACAAGACGCCAAGTTAGCTTGGAGGTCGTCCCACAAGTCGGTAGTCTTGCCCACATTCCCATCGAGGTGGCTACTATCTTCCTCTAACGAAATTGAGTTTTCACCGAGATCATTTCCGCTCTCTTTATCCTTCGCCTTGGTACCGGCGATGTTCGCCGCCTCCGACTTGACAATTTCCCAGAACTCGTGTTGGGGTAAGGAACCCTTAATAATGAACGATCGCGTTCGAGGATCCAATATCGTAGCCGACCACAACAGGTTGAATGTTTGACGTTTCTCCATGCTCCAATTCGCCTCTGGTACCGAGAACAGATGCCCAAAACACGACGACAAATTCTCGAACGCCAAATCTCGTAGTGCCTCGATGTCTTCAGGCAAACTTTCCACCACCTCCGTATCACTAGCTTTAGGAAGACCGCTGCTAGACGATCCACCGGCAAATACAACATTGGCTTGATGCAATTCGCGCAGTTTATCAATCAGAGTAAACACCGAGGGCACGATAAGTGACGACACCACATACTGCTCACCGTCCAGCTTCGCAGTGGCTTCGGCGAAAGGCTTCAGTATCACTATCAGATAGCGAACCCGAGACCACTCGTACCGTGATAAGGATGACAACTGGATTAGCTTGGAGAAGTCGGAGTCGCTGTCTTTATGCCAAGAGAAGTACTTTTTGAGCGTCGGCATCATACTCTCGACAACGGACAGCACAGAGCAAACCCCGCTCACTGATATCACCATATCTCGAAGTTTGTCGATGAACAAGCGCTCATACGAATCTGTGTGCATACCACACTGCTCCAACGCTAGTCTGCGTAGCACCCGTCGAGACCTTGGTGATTGCTTAAAGTGGGCTAGTAGATACATCACTTTGTTCATCAGATCACGGTACGTGTGCCCCGTAAGGCTTGTCGGCAATTCTTCGAGAACACTGGAAGCGATTTCAACCGCGGTCGTACCGTAAAAGCATCACTTGGCGACCCTGCTGCAACTGCAGCCGAGCCGCTCTCAACATATTCACCTTTATCCAGTCGCTTGTTCCGGAACCCGAGAAAATCAGAGACACCTGGGTCTGTTACCACTTCACTGCCGAGACAGTAGCAGCCCGAGACACTGACTCCGTTAATGGTGGCAATCATGATGTTTTGCAGCAAGGTAGGCACACTCTCCAAGAAACGCAGCTTGTGATCCGAGCAGAACGACTGGTACTCGCTGCAGGGTGGCTCCACTGCGACTATCTCCGGCATGTATCTGGACGGAACAACGCGTTCCATTGCCTTCTTGAGCTCTTTATTTCTTGCGAGCTCTGACGCGATTGATTGTCGTCCTGCGTGGTAGCTTCCAATCGGCGAGACGTGGAGACATCGTCGAAACGGATTGAACTCCTGGTCCAGCCCGACCGCGAAAAGCGCGAGGAAAGCCGTCTCATTACCACCAGAAGGAGCGTAGCAGCCCATGGTCGGCGCGTCAGGAATCCCTCGTTCACCCCTGAAATCCGACGAGCGCCATTCCGAAACCATAAGATGCGAGAAGTCCGCCATCTTCATCTGCATCACCGTTCGCACTTTGACCTCCGCCGCCATCTTCTTGGCGTATCCCAGCGCAATCTCCTTTGCAAACAGCGCAAAACTGTTCGAGTCGTCAACAAACCCTCCCGCCCCTCCAGAACACTCCCGCATGAGGTTCCGAAACGCGGGGCTTGAACACAACTCGAGCGGCAGCATCTCGTACAGACAGAGGTACCCCACGGCCTCCCGCACCTTCTCGGGATTGAAACTCCCTTCCCAGCAGCAGTAGCAGTAGCCACCCCCGCACCACCCACACGACTAACTTGGTGTTGGTGATGCAAGGCGTTCCCCACACCCAGCGGGTACTCATTGAACAAGAGACTATTTTGCTCCCCTCTTTTCACCTTCTTCACCGGTGGGTGGGTACCTGTCGAGCGTCCTTTGTCCCCTAAAACTGGAGTCTTGTCTATTGACTCAGTTGCAGTTGCTAATAGCACTGCCGCCACAGCAGCCGGCGCAGTGGGTGCCGCCACCTTCTTCTTGCGGCCCCTCTTCTTGACGCCTACGAGGCGGTGCATCTGCACGCTCTTCTTCTCCCCGCGTGCTGCTCGTACACGTCCGGGTGGTTCTCCTTGAGGTGGCGCCACAGATTGGACGTGACGCTCTTGCTGAAGCGCACGCACGTCTTGCGCTCCACTTTGCCCTGTTGGCGGCACAATTTGCACTTGGCAATGGACGACTCCTCCCGCTTCTTGGCGCTGAAGGCCTCCTCCACCTCGTACCAGCGGTAGACGGCGGACACGTTGCTGGCTTTGGCCTTGGCGGGCGCTGGGGGCGACTGGCGGACTCGTCCAGCGTCATGGCCACATCGAGCCGAGGTTGAAGTGCTTGGCGACATGCCGAATCGCACGATTCAATGGTGTATTTGCGAATTAATTGAGGGGTATATTTGAATCGCGGCAAGTTTTTTTGGGAGATTCTCGAAATTTATATTTGTCTTATAAAAGGATGTTTCAGAGGAGAGGGGTGAAATCCCATGTTTTGGGCAATATGCAGACCACCTTGCTCAAAAACAACCCTGGAGGAATGAGGATTGTCCGAGGTTCCTTAACACATGAAGAGAGCGCCGGACGGAGGCTATTAGGTGCCGGACGGTGGCAAGCCACAAGTTGATGCATAGGCAACTAGTGGGACGGATATAGGAGGTCGTTAGCGAATAGAGCTAAATGACGTCAATATACCTTACTGAAAAACGAACTCCTCATCCTTCACTGCGCGTTCCGTTGTACATACTGCAGGCAAACTTCCAATCCAGCCCCGTCGCCACGATTTTTCGCGAAAGCAGTTATTGCTACAATAATGTCGATGGAGAGTCCGGCACTATTCGCGGAAGCGATTCGTGCGCATTTGGGTCATCTTATGAATTCACGGAAGGATACAACTCGCGTGGAGACCGGTTTTTCTGGAAACGGTGATTGATTGATGCGAGGATTGCAAGTATCAGCGGAAAACTGACTTGATCAAGTTAATGGCGCTTACCTCAAAAATGGGGCGGAATGATTCCCCGTTGGCAGCTCCACAAACGTCAAAGTCTCTTACACTAGGGTAAACATGTTCAAGACCCTCGGTCGAAGGAAGACAACCTCTACCTGGACCAATCGGTTTCTTTCGGAGATACTTCAAGGCGTGAAGCGGTGTACAAGTATCTCGAGGGCCGTGCTCAGACACGCATGAAGCCGAGTATCCGAGGAATCGTTAACCAGTTTTCGGCACCGGATTTCGGCTGAGCCTTTGCGCTCATGGTTTGCGAGCATGGTTCAGCGTGGGGAGGCAATCGGTTGCCGTCGTCGTGACGAGTACAACTGCGTCAATGGCGCCTAACTTTTAGTTACTCGTTGCAATTTAAAAAACAAAACGTAAGCTTCCACGCGCAGCATATTCGCTTGGGTTTCGACCCCGAAACTACCATGATGGTATTGTGGACGACTTTCGAGAATGTGACGGGCAACTCCGCGTTACATTAAAAAATGTCCGCAAAAATTAAGTCTCCTTCCGATGCCAGACAAGAATAATTATCAACTGTTTCGTCACCGAACAGCTTTGTGCTGCAGATGCACTACTGGTGTTCACGGTCATCCGTATTTTCCATAGGATCGTTCCGTTCACTCGCGCCCGGCAAGTTTACATCATGGAGGAACGCCTCGACCATGGTCTTGCGTGACTGCAGACTCCGTTCGTACTCGTCCAGCCGCCGTCCAAACGCATCCCAGTCGCGTCGAAGCGTACCCATTTCGGCAATCGATGCGTCCACGCATGTGAGTGCCAACTTTGCCGACTGGTCGAGCTTGGCGACTCGCGTCTCCATGCGGGAGTCGCTGGCATTCAAGCGTCTTAATATGCGCGGCGGTGGTGGCGCAGTAATACGGTCCCCCACGTAGTGCGGTCGAGATTGCGAGTCACCTCGTCCGCCCACATTCGCCAAACAAGAGCTGCACCAGCGTACGTCCCGTCCCAGTGAGCCTGTAGACGACCAACCACTTCTGCTGTTGCGTCCATCTCGGCGGGCGGACACAGTCGGCCATCAAGGCCGTCCGGTCCTGCTTCCTCCAAAGACCGCTCCCGTACTCGTAGATCACCAGTGTGGCGGTCCTGTCGTGCATCAGCTGCAGCCAGCTGTTCCAAGCCTCTCGTGACTTGGAGCTCTCAACGACGTGCCTCTTGACCTTGAACGACATGAACTTGGTCCAGTGCGTGACGGCAACATCCCCCGTCTCCATGGACCAGCAAGTGGCGCCTCGCACTGCTCGCCCCTTGACGTGAGAGCTCAAGCGGCCCCAAATCTTCTGTAAAACCTCCTGAAAGGTGCTCCCAGCAGCAACGAACGGCTCGAGTACATGGCCGGAAGAATCGCGTTCGCATACAAAGCTCTTGACGAGTGGCTGGACGGCCAGACGGTAGATGCGAGAGGCTGCAGGCGCTGGTGGAGGACCCGACATCTTGAGAATGGCACGCAACATAATGTATGCTATTTGGTGGTCGGCCGATTGGGCTCGGGCGATTCAACCAATCGCCCATGAAAAGATGAGTAAGCCCGCAATTGTCGATGGACGAAGCGCACCTCTGGTTAGTGTAGCTAAATGCTACACCCCATTGTAATGCACTCGATTCATTTGAAAATCGTTCACAATCTCTTCATTGAACAACTGCTGCAGAGATATCCGAAGAGCGTCGTTATCGACTGAAGGACACGTTCGGTTTGGAGCGATTGCATTGCCGTTTGCAGCAGTGTTCTGCTACGAAAGTGAAGCTGTCGGAACTGGTGTGCTTCCTTTGTGCACTCTATACGAACATATCTGCTAAAACTTTGACATATCCTTTCACCTACCATTCACCGCGGACGCTCACCCATACAATACCTGCCACTTTTATCTCGGCCATCAGATAGCTGGTAGCCGCTCACGTAGCTCCAAAAAAGTATCGGCGACGGAGGATAGTCAAATACATATTATTTGGTACGATTCGTAGTGAGAGAGATGCATCTAGAGTACTTGGGGTGTTGTTTGGAATGAAATACACATGTCCGGGCCAGATCAATCGTCGCCTACGCATCGAGGACCCACTCGGACTTGCAGGCCTCCTCCACCGAGATGCGTTTGCTCGGGTCGGGATGCAGCAGCGCCGCCAGCAGAAAGGCCGCCTCTGGAGACAAAGTGGACGGGAAGAACCACGTCGGGAACGCCACGGGGCGACGCGGCTGCGCGCCGCCAGCAGCAGCTCCGGCCTTCAACATACCGGTATCACTCGAAAACGGGCTGTTTTCAGGAGAGCACGCTCCACTGGCCGGACTACTCCACAGCATATTGGACCCATTGAGCATCAGTCCCAGCATGGGTGGAGTCGCGTGGAAACTCGGGTGGGTGGGTGACACCTCGGAACTGGAGCCTCCAGCCTGGTACAATTTTGCATCAAATACCGGTTTACCGGTATGCGGGTCAGTCGGTAGTGACCGCATCCACTCGCCGAACTTGAGATACCGTGGACACGTGGCCAACTCGCGTCCGAACGGGAGGTTCCCCACCAAAAGCCCGTACAGGATCACGCCGCTGCTCCACATGTCGGCTTTGCGGCCGTCGTACCCGTAGCGCGCGTTTTGCAGCACTTCGGGTGCCACATAATGGGGCGACCCCACGATGGAATTGAGTCTCCGGAAGCGCGAAGGCGCCAAAAGGGTCGGATCGTCGTTGTTGTCGTCGGTGCCTGCTCCGCTGCTGACAGCGGCGATGAAGTGCGCCGAGAGCCCAAAATCGGCGATTTTGAGCACGTCGGCGTCGCTCAGGAGCAAATTTTCGGGTTTAGGTCTCGGTGCACGATCCCCAGTTGGTGGCAGTAACGCACCCCCGCGAGGAGTTGCGCAAAATAGTTTTGCGCAACGTGCTCCTCCACCCCGGAGTCTCCTCGGATGCGGTCGAAGAGCTCGCCGCCGTAGGCCAGCTCGAGCACGAGGAAGATGGTGGACTTGGACGGCTGCACCAGCTCCAGCACGTCGTACAGCTGCAGCACATTTGCATGGCCGCTGCCGATGCGCTCGCCGCTCACGGTATTACCGGTCAGTTTGTGCATGTGCGCGATTTCGCGGTAGATGGTTTTGCGCGCCTGCAAAAGGCGCGGTATTTTGCGGGCATTTCGGGGATGACGTAATCCGTCTTCTCTTCCTCTTCGGCGGCTTGTTGCGCAACTGCGCCAGCTGCGACAGCGCGCGAATTTTCGCCCACGGGGTCTTCGCTCGCTGTTCGCCTGTCATTCCGCCGCAACTCGTCGTCGTGGTGGTCCAGCAGCCACAAACTCACGCACATCTCCAGCGTGAGTTCGCGCAAAGCGGGGGCGCGCCCGAGACCACGTAGCAGGCCAAAAGTTCGCGTCTTCGCGGCAAGCGCACCCAGTAGACGTTGTCCAGCGTCATGTTGCGCAAATTGGCGACGACCGGGACGCCCTTTCGCACCACTTCGGCGCGCCGCAGCACCCCGGGCTCGTGAGCTTGTAGCCCACGGGGTTGAGGATCTTGACGGCCACGGGCCGCTTTTGCGCTTTGCGCAAATCGAAGGCCTCGTACACGACGCCCGCGATGCCGCCGCCCAGGTAGTTGCCCATGGCGAAGGCGGGGGACTTGGGCCTGGCGGAGAGGGAGATGTGCTGGCCGTCGTAGGCCGCCACCCGCTCCGGAGACACGTCCGCCTCGCTCAGCGGCATGTACTTGGTCTTGCGCAGCGCCATTTTTCTTGAGCGTTTTGCGCGAATTTTGCGTTTCTTGTTTGGCCTGAGCGCAAAAGCGCAAATGGAAGCGGCGGGCTGCAAGATTTTAGAGAACACTGGCCGGGCTATGTGCGAGGCGCCCAGTAATACCGAAACGGGGCTGGGGCTCGGAGTGAGTGCCTGTTTTAGGGCCGAGCGCTGAACTGGCCGAGTTTGGCGATTGGGGAGGAGGAGATAGAAAGCAGTGCAAGGTGGTCCTCCATTTGCGCTTTGGTTTTCAAGCGGTGATGCACAAGGACGGAATTGGTCCGACGCCTGCATCGCACGAAATTGGACCGAACGGAGTGGACCTGATTTTAGTGTTTGCGGCGGGGAATTAGCGGTGCGCTGACTACAGTTGGCTAAAAGTTACGAGTCAGACACGTCACATAAACGCGCGCCACTCGATCTTCAATCGAGTAGTGTGCTGGCAGCTCCAGCTCCGAACCATGTGAACCATGCGCGACTGTGGGGCCCCGGGTTCAGAGCGGGTCTTTTATCTCACTTGGTAGTGTTTGCTGGCTTCGGTTCCTCTCTCTCTGCTCTGAAAAGAAAGGGGTCGACTGCTTCGGAGCGTTTCCTGAGTTGGTCGATTGCTTATTCACAGCTCGTTCGCGAGAAAAAGCTGGCAGAGACCTCAAATCATCTAGCGGTCGGACGCACCGAGATTGCGAGGCAATTGCTGCATCGAGCCGTAGAATAGTTCGCGCATCGCCAAGAGCAGCTGAGCGCCTGCAACATGGCCGGTAAATCTGTAGATGGAAATCTGTAGATGGATAGTCCGACATCGCAACGCTCAGCTCAGCTGGCGTTTAACATTCAACCCAACAGGAGCATTTGGAAAAAAGTCCCCAAAAAAAAGGTGTCATCTAAATTGTCGCCGTCACAACGTCGCAGATCCGACTCATCCACTTGACGAGCAGTTCGCCTCCACCGCCTCGATCTTTATCGCCCAATCAGATGCGTCCATTCGCAATCGGACGAAGAGCTCCGTAGATGGCACCGCCGCGGGACGTCCTACGCGACGCTCTGGGCTGGGAATTCTCCTTCGCTTCCTCAGACCCGTCGACCGCGCGCTGCCTCGTGGCGCACCCGAAAGACGCCGCGCGATTGGGCGAGTGGCTCGTGCGGGAGCTGCCAAAGGCCCTCCCCAGCGCTAAAACGGGGCAAAAGTCCGAATTCCGCCGCAAAAAGCGCCTTCAGACGACCTGGAGACGCTCCTGCAGCGGGAACTAGGGTTTGGGGCCTCCGTGGAGCTGCTGGCGCACGAACTGGAGCAGGACGAGCTGCAACAGGTGCAATCATTGCTATTGTTATTGTGATCTTATCCGCAATAATTGTTATTGTCAAGTCACAATAATTGCTGGTGTGTTATGATATCAGTTATCGACGCACGACGTGTTAAGCAAGTTATACGACGAGATCCCGTCCTACAGACAGCAAGACGGCGCCTCAATCACTCGCGGACTCTTTGACAAGCACGCGGTGGCTCGCAGTGCTCATTTGCCAACGTTGAGAGGAGTTTTCACCACCTCCGACGGAACTGCAACTTCAACATGCACTTTTTCGGTGTTCGAGTACAATAACCAGTCGCTGCAAGACGTGCTCAAGTACAATCAAGCGGTGCTGGAAGGTCGTCAGGACGCAGACGTGGCAGCCTCGCAACCGCGGACGGAGGACGAGCAGGACGCTCTGGGAGACCTCAAGAAGCGGCTCGTGCTGTTCCAGCTGCACCGCGTGCTGCAGTTCCTCCACGAGCGCGGCTTGGCCTGCGACGGCTTTTCTCCGCGTGACTTGCATCTGACCGACACGTTGTGGCTGCGTCTTTCTGCGTTGCCACGAGTGCTCGATGCTTGTCGCGTGTCAAAGAGGAGGAGGATACCGGTACGGTACTGCCTCGTGATGTGGAGTCGTGTTCGTCAAGGTCGACGACGGAGCGATGGTGTTCAGGTGATATCAGTAATTTCGAGTATTTGATGGTCCTCAACACTGCGGCTGGACGCCGCATGGAGGACGGCGTGTTTCACCCGTTCCTGCCGTGGGTGACCGACTTCACGGCGGGTCCGCGTGGAGGCTGGCGGGATCTGAGAAAGAGCAAATTCCGCTTGGCTAAAGGGGACGCGCAGCTCGACCGCACCTTTGCGAGCAGCGCGGTCCCGCACCACATTACCGAGAGTTTGTCGGAGATCACGTACTACATTTATCTGGCGAGACGCACCCCATGGCGTTGCTGCGTCGCGTAGTGCGGGGCAACTTTCAAGCGCGCGAGTATCCGTCCACGATGGAGCGCATGTTCCAGTGGACACCGGACGAGTGCATTCCAGAGTTCTACACTGACGCAGCGGTGTTCACGTCGTTACACAGTGGGGATATGGAGGATCTGCTGTTCCCGAAGTGGCATGTGCAAGGTGGAGATGAAACCAGTGCTACCGAATTCGTACGATGCCATCGCGCGATGCTTGAGAGTGACGAGGTGTCGGCACAGCTACACAACTGGATCGACCTGAATTTTGGCGCTGCACTTAGTGGCGATGCTGCTATTCGGGAGAAGAACGTTCCCCTTGTCGTTCACGCAGCTAATAAGAGCCCTGGTTTCGTGCAGCTCTTCGACGCTGCACATCCAAGACGGCGCTGGCGCCATCAACAGGTTAAGGGCAGTGAGTCAGCGCTGGAATCGGAGACTTCACGCCCTACACTGCGTCCGCAGGGCACCGCCAAGGAAGTGAATGCAATGGTAGCGCGAGCGATGCAGGTCGTCGCAGATGCACAAAAGAGTTGCCGCCATTGGCATTGAACAATGGGAACAGCTTGGGGGCATGAATGTGCTGAACGGAGGAGGGCGAGGTGGTGCACAAGAAGTTGAAGTATCGCGTTTCGGTCTACTGCACAGTCAGAGCGTTGCGGAAGCTGGTACGGGCTTGAGCGGAACAGGGGCCAATGCGGTGAGCATGTCAGCAGCGTCACCAAATGAGGGCACTCGTAGCCAAGTCATTATGCGAAACCTAAAGCAACGCCGACGCGGCAACAAGCCTCGAGCAAGGTCGCACGCAAATGTACCCGGAGCGGAGCCTCTTATCTCCCCTCCAGCATTTCTTTCAGGCGGTGGGCGTGAAGCCGTGTCACCTCCAGCGCCGTCGCCGCCAGGTTCAGGGCCAAGTGGGTTAGGCACGTCAAGGTTGGGAAATCTGTTCCATTCGGATTCGTCGAACCCAAGCATCGGCAACAATAACAGCATAGCTGGTGGTGCCAAGCCTTCAGGCAGTGGATTTCCTACCGGGTCAGATGCGTCCACTAGTCCACCAAACTCCATGGGTCCATTCACGAATTCCACGAACCCAAACAGTCGAAGCTTTACAGGAAGCACCGGACCTACGGATCACTTACGTGTGCTCACGATATCGACTCCTCAGGGCAATGCTAACGGAGGGCTTGGTGGGTCAATGGGGGAGCGTGGAGACGGTGTGTCGTCCTCTCACCACACGCGTCACTCATCACTAGGGGTGGGAGTCCGAATAATACCGGGTCGCATTTGCTGCGTGACTTATGGCAACAACTACGTCAACCAGAGGACGACGGGTCCATTGCAAACAATGGTGTGGGTGGCGGTCATGGCCACGGACACGGACATGGGCACCGTCGGACTGCTAGCAGTGATCTCATGCAGGCTCTTCGCGGGACACCTGGAGATATGCAACTCTCCGACCTAGACGCGGTGCATGACACTGGCGCTGGTATCGACTTTTGTGGGCCGCTGGATGACGTGGACCTAAAGCTTCTTCAGCTTGGACTCCCAATCGTTCTTCCTGGGGGTGAACAGGAACAAAACGTGGATCTCGATGTCAAAATTGAAGACGATGTGTCAAGTGTAGGTGAACAGCAATTCGCTGATGAGATGGTAGACCCCGTTTACCGGATCCCCAATGAACTCATGGAGTCGACAGGGCAGCTTCTGACCCCGTTCGAACGTGCTCAAGCTGCTGATATTTTCTCTATGGGCTGCATCACAGCAGAGCTGTACACGCAGACACCGGTCTTTTCACGCCATTCTCTACAAGACTACCTCGCTGCGTACTCCCGACAACGCTACGATACGGAACCAACCAAGAAAGATGAAGGCGATGGCTGGATCTCAAGCATACTAGCCACTCAGTGCAGTTTATCCTCAAAGCAGTCGCAGCTTTCGTGGAACCACGCGGTGGCTGAACGACTGGCTGGGTTACCACTCAACTTGAAGCACGTTGTGTTGGACATGTTACACCCGGATCCACGGGAGCGACTGCTACTGGCCTGTCGTATTGAGGGCCTCGAGTTTGTTGCAGTGCTCCAAAGCCCTGTCCTCGCATTGAGGAATGATTCGTGCGTACTATCGACAGTGCCGCGGGATGCGTTTCATGCGTCGCCGTCTGCGTTGTTCCCGAAGGACTTGAGCGTCGTGTATACTTTCCTGGCGAAGCTTCACAGTGCGCCCGAGCATGATTGGCATGCACGATTCACTGCTGCCAGGCAATTACTGTCGTCTTTATCGAGTTTGTCGGAGATTCTGTTCCGCGTGGCGATGCCCGAGCTTGTGCGCTTCTTCCGAGCGAGGTCGCATACTGAGACTATTCGTGCCGAGCGTGTGGCTGCTGCGTTGGTCTTTCTTCTTCCTGAAATGGCCCGGCAGCTTGGTCGAGAACGAGCCCGTACCGAGCTACTTCCTGACGTTGTGCGTGTCTACGAAAGCAGTGGCTTGGGGCGTTCGCCACTCCTCAGATGCTGCTTGGGCGCCCCAAGCGTGCTACTTTCTTTCTGCGTGCGTTTGGAGCGACTGCAGTACTTGATAGTTTTATCCCTGTCGTGCGTGAATGGCTTGTGCCTCCTGCAGCGGAGGATTCCGAAATGGAGCTGCGATCATCGCTGATACCGCGTTCCGTTCGACCACCACTACCGCCATTTGCGTCCGAGTCAGCAGCGCTTACAGCTGTGTCTTTCGGCGAGCTAGCGTCTCCAGCGATGCTAGGCCCGTCCCTGACGGCCAAATACCTGCTACCAACTCTGTTGACCCAGCTAGGACGCGTCAAAGTCGGTGGACACACCTCGCGGAAGCAAAGACACTCCGACGGACGGACAAGAAGGTCACAATGGCACCAGTTGTCATTAAGAACGGTGAGCTGCCAGGAACGTCCGAGTTTCATCTGACGTTCCTGTCGAAATCCAAGCTGTACGAGTCGCACCATGTTGCCGATGCTATACTTCAAGTGTGCCGAGAATTAGGCGAGTTTCCCGTGGCCAATATGCTGCTCCCACGTCTTTTGAGGTCCTTCCGCGGCTTGTGTCTCTATCCGAGAAGATTGGCTCTGTGCGCATTGAAGGTGTTCCGGTACGTACCCCTTTATCGTTAGTTCTTATAGTGCTTGCTAACTTTTCTTGCTGGTATTTGTAGGAGGAGCTTGGACGAGAAATCTACGTGTTGCTGCGTATTCTGCGGCACGTCGTTCGTACACTGAATGACACGGCGTCGCTGCAAGATATTTTATCCCGGCGTGCGCGAAGTAACTTGATGGAGCTGCTAGCACAAGCAGCTCCCCTTCCTACACCCTCGCATGGCGACTGCAGTCATTGTTGCCGCTACGGCAGGAAATCAGTCAACTGCTTCGATGCGAGCAACGCCCAGTGGAGTTACGACGAGCTCGGCAAAGAAGAAAGTGCTGCGCAGTCTGAATTTTATGAAGGATGCAGACCACCGCAATCTTCGAGCGTTTACGGTTGTGGGTCTCTCGCGCACCATCGTGGCTGTGTGCCAGAAGCTCGGCGCGGAAGCGACGGTCGCGGATGCCGCCGTCGTGAATGGTGTAAACCGTTTTCTCAAACGCTGCAGCGACGTCTACGCCGAGCTAGAAGTCTCCAACTTTCAATGGGATCTTGCCAGTGAATTGGTGAGCGAATTGTGCGTACCGCTGCGCACACTGCTGGGCAAGGAGCTGTTCAACCGCAACTTTCCCATTGTCGCAGACAGCTCAGTGCTTCAGCTACTCTTGTTGCCAATAAGCAGTACGGCTGGCGTCGATGCCAGTGGATTTGGAGCATCTGATAGCCGCACGGCGACCAGCGACCAGCGGAACATCAGTTCCTTAGACGAACGACTAGCGCAGTCGCAAGTTCACGTGCGTCAACGGATGCCTTCGTCAGAACAAGGAGCAGCCGATGGTGAGACTGAGGATAACAGTGAGGATGCAGCCAACGCGTCGGTGGCTTCGACTCCAGCGCCAGAAGACCCTACGACGTACCCTCCTGAGCTACTGCGATTCGCATATCATGCAGTTCGCTTGCATTCCGTTCGTGCAACAAGCTTCCTTCGAGTACCGTCAACCGTCCTCACTGGCACCGGCAAGAAAGCTGCGCAATGGGAGACTGCTCTCAGCAAGGAGATGCTGCTTTTGGAAGAAGCTCGTCGTCAGCGCAAGGTTGTCAGTGCTGCGTTAATGCCAGAACGCGCTGGTGCCGATGCGGTTTGGCTTCGACCGCGAGTCCGTCAACCGTTTGAAATTCGCCGCGAGGAAGGAGTGTTTAACGCTCGCACTGGGGGCTACGAGGTTGGCGGAGGCGGTGGTGGGGTTTTAGGGAGCTCTTGGGCTCTGAGTGCCGAGGTTCGGCAGTCCATTAAAGCCCACTCCAGCTCCGTGCGCTGCGTGAGTGTGGATGCTGACGAAGAGCTGCTTTTGACAGGAAGCCGACACGGAACTTGCCGGGTGTGGCGGCTTGCAGGTCATCCGGTTCAAGCTCGATCTGCGGCGCCCACGGGTGTATCTGACAACCGTCCGATCATCGCAGTGGCTCGTACTGGCCGATCTGGCCGTCTAGCTAGAGGCGGGCGAACTGGGGCAGGCGACTCGGACGGCATGGCCGTGGCGGCCTCCGCGTCCGGCGTGATGCTCTGGGATTTGCGAACGAGCCAAGCGCGGATGCGTCTACCCTTCTCCGCGACTAGCGAACCGGTTGTGTCGATGACCACAGCGGCGTCTGCTGTGGATATTGCTGTTGCCACTGCGCGACGCGTTGTCTGCGTGGACACCCGCACGGGTCCACGCGTTGTCGCCGAGTGGCACGCAGACGCTGCCGGCATTGGCTCCAGCTCGGCTGCTGCAGGGCTGAACTTGGCAGCGGTGGCCTCCTTCGTGGACGGCGCGGCGTATCTCGCAGTGGGGACTGCAAGTGGTCGCGTGGTGCTCTTGGATGCGCGAACTGGTCGCCAGGCTGCGCGGTGGCAGGCGCTAGACGCTGGTACTCGCGTCGTTCACGTGGTGCAGATCTCCGAGTCGCAGTTGCTGGTGGTCGGAGCCGACAA
The DNA here is from genome assembly GCA_012656105.1 of Phytophthora syringae. Taxonomy (NCBI): domain Eukaryota; phylum Oomycota; class Peronosporomycetes; order Peronosporales; family Peronosporaceae; genus Phytophthora; species Phytophthora syringae. The sequence goes on from JAAKBD010000016.1 coordinate 416,527, forward strand.
GGAGGCGCGCGTGTGGCGCGTCACCCTGCGCAGCCACGGACACCCGCAGCTTCGGATGACTATCACAGGTGTACCAGAAGGCGTCTCCGCGGCGCACATCTCGGTACACTGCACCGTCCTGTACGTTGCCAACAGCTCCCGGATCCACTGCGTACAGTTGCCCACAGAGCCCCACGCGGTGGTGTCCGTGCAGTGTCCAGCGACCGTGCGGATGGAGTCGTGGCAGCTCACGGAGCCTGGCGGCGTTGGCAAGAACAGCAAAGTCGAGTTGTCGCCCACGCCATTGCAGTGCTTCCCATGCGCCAACTGGTGCTGCTGGGCGCCGAGGACGGCTGCTTGAAGTGCGTCGTCTAGAGGAGGAAGAAAGATTAAAATTCTACAGTATCCAACATGTAAAGTGTTTTTGAGTTGACGAGTCCAACAAGTTGACAGATAACGTATCACGTGAGAAATCAAAATAAGAGGTTTCATTTCGCTCTAACCCTCTCCATTGGAGAGGGCTGCAATGTAAAAGTACAGCACTGAGCTCGACTCGGCTGTCTACCACGTCGTCCTGAAGGGTCGTCCACTGTCAAGAAGGTCAGCGAGAAGATGCCGGCGCTTTGGTCGAGAAGTTAGTTGTTGAGGCCCTTGGCCTCGTTCACGACGTTCTTGTGCATCGTGGCGAGTTTGCGGCGGTGCGAGCTCCAGTCGGCGCCAGCGTCCTCCTTGTAGCGGAAGATGTCCTGGCGGTTCTGCTTGTTCCAGTTCACGTCCGGGTGGCCGGCCAGGTACCGCGTGCACTGGGCCGTGCACAGCGCGGCGGCGGCCACGCACGTCACGAGCACGGGCCACGTGCCCTTGTCTCCGAGCCACTTCTTGGCAGCACTCTTTGCAACACGGCCGGACATCTTGGTAGTAGGTCTTGGGGAAGAGGAGACTTGGCGAGGCTTGCGACGCAAATTGCAGAATGACTCGGTCGAACCGACCAGAGCCGACAGCCTACCTGCTGACGTCAGAGTTCGTAAAACAGATAAATTGTATTATCGCATCTTCATAAATGCAAAGATCAAGTGCCTTTGACCTGTAAGAACTAATATTACTGCCATAGGTAGTGCCTCGACATGAGTGGCTAGAAGCCTCCTGCCCCCTCCTCTGTCCGGCTCGCTCTCGTCCTCAGAATTCCGTCCAGTCCCTTGAAACGCAAGCTCCTGTCTTGAGACTGTGGTGGGCTAATGCGCCGAGGACGTCGGTAGAGTTAAAATAGCGCTCTCGACGTGTGGAGGTGACAGCGCGGCGATCACTTGCTTCAGCTTTGCGCATCTCCTAACGTAACGGCCGTTGACTTGGAGTTTGTATGTGGTTTAACGGTCGGCGGCAAAGATACGAATGCGGGCGTAAAACTATTGCCTTACGAACCTCAAGTCTATTGCGTGTCTGTAGCGTTTAACAGGGCAAAAAGGGACGACAAGGCAGGACTGCAGATTCATGGCAAGGGTATTCAGGTTTGTGGGTCTATTTCGCTGGCTCGGCGAGGATGGCAGCGGCGTCCGCTGCGATTTGGTCCGAAGTCTTCTTTTTCACGGGTTCGCCGGTCTGCTCCTCCTCGTACGCGTCGTGGTTCATGAAGAGCAGCGGGATCATTCCGATGAGGCAGCCGATTGTGATGCCACCCGAGGCTGCGACGAAATTGCACCAGTGCGTGACCGACATGTTGGCTTGAGCCTTGGAGAGCATCGGGTCGGGAATGCCGAGACGTCGAGCCATGGACTCCACCACGCCGCCCAGACTCAGACCCACCACGTCGGCAACAGTGTTCCCCAATGCAGCGGCGCACAGCATGGACATGGCGTAGGACGCGTGGAAATGCGTCTCAATGGCGTCACCAGCGACTAGCAGAATCAGGTTGTCCACGAGGCCGAAACCCATGAAGGGAATGGCCGAACTGATCATCACGAGCTTCAGCTGGCGACGCGTAGGTGGCAACAGCGCTTGGGTCGATAGTGAAGCCGCTGGGTTGTTGCTGGCCACTGGGCGGAGACGGAAGCGGGACGTGAGCAGTCCGCGCAGCTGGTCGTGACTGAGGAGGCCGTCGCGGTCCGTGTCGGCCGTTTTCAGCAGCTTGTCCAGCTCGTTCGTGTAGTTGCTGGCCACGCGAGTGATGACGTTGTAGCGCTGCGCCTTGGAGAGGGACTGGAAGCGCCCCACTAGCTCATCGACAGTGCTCTTTGTTGGCTTGGGCTTGCTTCGTACCGGAGCTTTCGGCGTGGGCGTCTTCGTCTTGGTAGGGTGCATCTGGGCGATAGCGGACGCCCCCAGAGCATTGTCGTGGACGAGCGACGTGGCGGCGCTTTCGCACGGCAACTGCCTGCGAATGCGTTGGAACGCTTGCGGGGCTTGGGACCCGAGTAGATATTCCGATAGCGCCTCATGGTTTGCAGCGCCAATGCAGGTCAGCTAGTAGCACCCACTCGTGCGACGTAACGCGAAGGCGAAAGTGGGGGCTTGGCAACCGAAGGCCATTCACGCGTGAGACGCGTGAGCACGCGCAAATATAGGGCGGGTAAGACAGCGAGTTCTTAACGGCAGAAATAGCTGCTCGACTTGCGTGGGGCGATCCGCACACTTCGTCGTTGCAAGCAGCAACGTTGCATACTTCTCAGGTCCGATAAAGAATTAACAGTTAGGTTTTTCTATTAAACCCTCGCATGTTGATTGGTGGAAGTGCTACAAATTCATGTGTCTGATTGGATATAAAGCGAAATGTAGGGGTTTGTATCAAAATTGATTGGCTGTTTTATAAGCGTGGAGGCGTTTAATTTGATTCAGTGTTATACTGCTGGAATGAGCTCTTTTTCCTCTTTTTGGTGATTATTTCCAATTATGCAAATGATATTTCCTGACTGGGCAGCAGTCCGTCTCCGCAAAATAAGATTCTAAATGGCTAGGTACATGTATTTATGGCGCGAAAACACGCGTGACAAAAATACCTTGTTAACCTCGCGACGACAAGCTTTACAACAAGGTAACGTTCGTCAACTAATAATTAGTTTTGAAGAAGATATAGTAGATTGAGAGAACTGAATAGACTTGGGAAAACGTAAGTTCCAGACTCCGACGATTCAGAACTCACTTTCATTGGCTGAAAATCTATTATCGCTGACATTTGGTATCTGGCTTATTTCCCAAAGAGCTCTAAAAGCAGCACTGTCTTCTTGTGTTCGTTGGAATGCTCTTTAAAGTGGGTTTGTTGTTTACTGAATCACTTAACGCTGTACTGTTGGTCTCTATCGGTGTGTTGCAGGTTGTTCAAGCTGCTGATTGCTGACGTCTTCGCTGCTTGACACGGATGCATCACGTCCCTGTGCCTCCCTGCATGTTGCCGCTCGGAACCGCTCGTGGATTCTCAAATCTTTCGCCAAATTGGAGGGCCTCCCGCGCGGCTGATGACTCTCCGTGTCGCTCATGAGTGCTTGGCGTTCCCGCCGCTTGAAAGGAATGGTCCGAGTACCCATGCCTTCAGTTTGACGAATTAACCTCAGCGCGGTGGTAAGTTTAATATGATCAGCTCTGCGCTTACGGCTGCTTGGTTTTAATTTCAACGTTGTGTAGCCCATGTTGAACAGATCGATCGCGTGTGCTTCGTCACGGATTTGAGGTACAGGCTCATTCGTTTGCCCTTCAATTGAGTTGGTTATGTGTCGCATCATAATTGCCCATTCTGAAAGAGTCGCTTTTTGTTTTGGTGTGTCCAGGTCATCCGATGATATAGCTTTATAAGGGGGATAACCACGTCTGAAATCGCCGAACCACCACAACGTCCACGCCCCAAGAGGATCAATGCTGGGAAAATGCTTTGGCAGTTTGTGAAACATGCCACCCCACGAGAAATAATTACGTTGTGGCCCCGAAGATGCTGTTGTAGGCGCTGTTGATGTTGTCTGCTGAAGTCCTGCTGATACTAGCAGCGATCTGATTTCCTCACGTAGAAGCTCCCGCGTAATATTACCGGCTGCCACACCCTTTTCCTCCACTACTTTCTCCATTCTCCGTTCCAGCATGTCGGGAAGTGCATCTATTGACTTTTGCTGTCTATCAAGCTTCTTATAAAGCTCGATGTGCGGCGGTATTCCTGATGGCTCCATCCAGTCCGACTTGCCGACCTACAACAAGGCTCGCAAGCTTGCTAACTTGACTGGGTTGGTGAATATTAGCTTCGATAGCAGGGGGTGGGTGGTTGGCAAATTTTGCAGCAGAAAATCAGCGTGGTGAACTACACCTTTGCCTGGCCAAGATGGTGCGATGCCACTCCAATATGGATTTTTGAAAAATTTAAAACCAGATTTTTGATTAACAAAATTCCTGTTTCTAGCGAAATGCAAAGTGGCGAAAACCCAGAGCTAAGTGGCTCCCCCACCAAGGCAAAAGTCAAGTACCGTACTGCATGTCTTCCTTGCGCTCAGCAGCTGCGACAGCGTGCTGACAGTGCAGCGCCATCTTGCTCACAAGACGCAAGTCCATGCAGCTGATGCATCGCTCCGCCGCACGCTCCAAGATCGCCATTCGAGCTGCCGCGATTGTCCCACGAGGACGTTCAGCAACCAGGTCTTCGCGAGACAAAGCGAGAGCAGCCTTGATCTTCGCCTTGAGAACGCTAAAACAACCTGTAACATCAAATTGGCAGCTTGGAAGTCATTTACACGTGTATCGCAATAGCAATGGTGGTGCCTTACCTTCAATAGGATTGCACATTGGGGAGTATGGTGCCAACCGCAGGAGAATCAGGTCGTCGTGCTCGATGACGCGCTCTTCTGTCTGGCTATGAGCGGGAGCGTTGTCGAGCACGACAACCACCTTCTTGCCCTGAAAGTGCTCGTGGAAGGTGGGCAAGGACTTGACCTTCTCGTAAATTTCGTCCACGAAATCTGCGTTGACGTCCATTCGGATGCTACCTCGCTCCAAGCGATAGTGCACCAGACCCACCTCAGTCGAAACAGCGCACTGTACCTGCAGATTTGCGCCCCTAGATGGGGGCAACACGACTGTCGCTCGCTCTCCCCGTTTAGCACGTCCTTGACTGCGCTTACAGTATACGTTAAAGTTAGTTTCATCGTAATACACTATGAAATTCCCCTCGCGCATGTGCTTCCGCAGCTCTTGAGCAAAAGTCATGCGCTTTGTCTTGTTAGCCTCATTATTGCATGTCATTGGCTCTACGCGGACCTGGAATTAAAACACAGGTTGTTAGTTTAGCATGTCAATCAGTTTTGAAAGGATAACATACCTGCTTGGTAGTGTACAGCATGCCTATGAGCTTGTTGCTGATAGTCGTCGTGCTCAACTCCACGCCGAAGTCGAAGCGAACCATGTCCTTCATTGCGGCGAGTATACGTGCAGTTGTTGTTCAGGTAATCCTCGAGTACAGCCTCACTTTCTGGGGTACACTTCACACAGGAGGGCCGCGATCCTCCGCGAGGACGCAGCTCCACTCGCCCAGACTCAACAATTCGGCGCGCTGACGTCGGGGGATCCCATTGTGGTCGGCCACAAGCATCCAATCGCCGCCGCTGCGGTACGAGTCGAGCAAGCGTGCTCGTGCAGCGGCTGGTTGGGGGTCTTGGCATCGAGGGGCGGCGGGGAGGCTAGTGGCTATGGTGGGGTGCTCGATAGGGAGGTGTTTGGGAAGTGAGAGGGTATGTCGTAGTGGCGCACGCCGTTTTCGAGCACGCGCCAAAGTTCCCGCCCAACTCGGTTGGTTGTGCTCGCTTCCCGCCCACTTTGCATCACGATTAAACCACTTTGGACTTCGGGAGACAAAATTCGCTAAGTAGCAAATATTCTAATGCAATTGTTGAGTTTGTTTTCCGAAAATTTAATGGTACTTCACCGCATTGGAGTGGCATCGCACCATCTTGGCCGGGCAAAGGTGTACGAGACAGAGCCGCAAAATATCTCGTAAATTCAATTCACTAGCCAGTCCAGGAAACATTGCTGCAATACACGACTGGATCGTGTCCTCAGAATTGTCACGGAAGTGAGGCGGGAGAATGGCAAAATTGGAATCGTTCACCGGTAGACCAGCAACAATGCACGCGTCGCGTATCATCCCCACGTCGATTGTCTCTGCTGCCATGCCGTGCAATCTGTCAGCGTCGATGTTTATAAACGGAGGCCAGTTCTTGAATAGTTACCCAATGGGAGTGGATCGCATCCGTGAGTTACCTATAGTAACTTTCAGTCAAAAACAGAGGAGGGAATCCTTCATTTCAGTAAAAAGTAAGCCGATCCGCCTACGTTGTAACGGGATAACCCATATTACGTAAATAGGAGAATGTTAATTCTTTAACGGACCGGAGAAGTACTTCAATTTACCGTTATCATTGCATCCATCGACATATGCAACTTCGACTGACGCTGTATCGCCTTTCGCGGGGACGGTGAATCGTCATTTGAGACCAAAGAGACACAAGCGCACATGGTGCTGTCCTCCAGTGCACGCGCCGGCTGCTTCGCGGCGCTCGCTGGCTTACTCGGCAAACTCGGCGCTGACGGGGACTCCAGTGCGCTGCAGTTCCTGGACGCGCAGTGCCAAAACTCCGTCTTGTCCGCCTCGTGCCCTTTCGTGTCCTCCGTGGCGCGCGTGCTGAGTCTCGTGCTCATGCTCAGCGCCAACGGCCTCATGCTCAAGTCGTTCGTCCAGGGGCTGCACGAGACGGACTCGCTCACAGCCACCGTCACCAGCGCCGCCGTCAACTTTCTGCTGTCCGCCGCCATCGGCTTCTTCTTGTTCCAGGAGCATCTGCCCGCCACCTGGTTCTTCGGAGCCGCCATTCTGCTCCTGGGGTGGCCTTTCTCCTTCACGGAGACGCTGCACAAGACGAGCACAAGAGCAAGACGCAGTAAAAGTAAACAGTATGCAATTTTCAGTCACTCACTCACTCGTCCAGGTCGTCCGTGATGCCATTGCTACCGCAGACGTTGATGGCTGCTGGCCAGTGGGTCAGTTCCGCGAGCTCCAGCCACGGGTGAGACGGGTACCCGGAGTCGCTGAACCAGTCGGTGAAGTCTCGTAGTGAAACCTCCTTCGTCAGGTCCAACTCAGCCTTATCCTCTTCAACCGACTCGAAGGACTGGAGAACGGCGTCAGCGCCCAGTTCAGCCGAGTACCGAGCTACTTCGGCACTCAGTGAGCTGCTCATGCCGTAAAAGCCATCAAGAAGCACATGAGACTGGACCTGATCGTCTCCAGCCGCACCGTCGGCCCGTCCGTCTCCAGGTCCCCTTCGCCCTCGCCCTGCATCGCACTCGCCCTGTCTTCCTCGGAAATTAGCGCTGCACAACACTTGAGCTTCTCGAGCATGCGGCCTTCACACACAATGAGCAGACCGCAAATCGCTGCGCCAATGTCGATCGGGTCTTCCGCCTCGTCGTCTTCCTCGCCGTCAGTGGTGATCTGCTGCTGCTCGTCGTCATCAGACGAAGGCTCGCGCACAAACACACCAAGTAGACGGTGCAGCATGTCCATTCCTTCATCGCTGAGAAATCCAGCGGAGTCTTTCGAGCCACTTGACGGAGCGATCAGAGGCAACGACCCACAGACTTGCTGCAGCGCACGCAGGAACGTGCTGCGTCGTGTCAACATGATGCCATTGCTGCCAGCAGTGGGGAAGTCCAGAGCTTCCAGCACGGCTCCTTGCAGCTCCCATGATGTGACCGTGTGAAGCTGCGTCTGGCGCAGGAACAGCTTCAGTATTGAGATATCCTCGTTGAAAAACTGCAGTTCTGCAGCATCCTTGGCCACCGCGAACACCATAACGGGACCGTCTGAAGACAGACTGATCGCACCGGCTGACTCGCGAGGATCGGGCTTAAAGTCTCCGTCGAGGCCAGGGAGCCCACGAACAAACGGCGTTGAGACGATGTCGCTCTGCCGCACTTGTCTTCGACGTGTCACCGGCTTGACAGACTGCTGAATGGGCTGCATTGGTTCAACTGGCAGAGGAGCTGCCGTAGACATTGGCCCACGGCTTTGTGAACCCATGAACGGGGTGGTGCGCTTGCTTTGGTAGGTGGAAGCCGGTCCTGCCATCGATGACTGCTCCTGGAAGTCTTGCTGCTGCTGCCATTTGCTAACATCGAGGAGCTCCACCCACGAGATAAGCTGGTAACCTCCTGTGTTGTACCATTCGCCAAACTGCTCGAAGGTCACACGAGCTCGTGATCGAGCGCTGCCGTAGCCCGAAGCAGCACTAGCTGTCGTCCCATTACCACCTCCGTTGGCAGTAACATCCGTCATGAGGTCGCCCATCGCCTCCTCAATAAAGTCGTCAGCCTCTACGTAGATTTTCTCCAGACCGAGCCGATACGTGCCGTCGCTCAGAGCCATCAGTGCTAGCAAAAACGAGCGCAAATAGATGAACAGCACCGAATGCGGAAGGGCATTCAGCTCAGCCACGGATGGTGGTGCAGCCTGTCGATTCATGCCGCTGCGCATGCCCTGGGCAGTCGATCCGAACCCACGAGTACTGGGAAATCCAAACCCACCAGCGCCGCTCATCGAGAAGTGGTTACTATGCAAACCACCCGCCGGTAGTCCGAAACCAAATCCACCGGTAGCCGTTCCAAATCCACCCGATAGACCCATAGCGGTGCTGGGAGGTGGTGCGTAGCTTGCCAGTGTCTTGTGCCGCTGCTGTCGCATCTTGGTGATGAAGTCGAACGCAAGTGAGAGCTTCTGGCTCTTTGATCCTCTGCCTAGAATACTCAGGCCGCAAGCGAGCTCCAGCGCGTTCACACGACCACAGCGTTTGCGATCGAATACATTAAACAGCCTCGAAAGCAGCTTGGACGAAGTCTGTTGGGCTTTCTCGGACATGCCATCTTTCGATACCAGACTACGCACGCATTCGTAAAAGTTGGCACGAGTGAGCACCAGGTATGCTCCTTCATCTTCTTCCACCGCTGCGTACGAGTACATTTGACCCCGACGACTCTGGGTCCCAACTGCCTTGGACATTTTAAGTGCCTCCTCTGCTGATGGAGTCGCATAAGCCAGCAGTGCATCATACACTTTGCTTACAGTCAAGTCGCCAAGCTTTGTCGAACGCAGCATAAACAGATACGTCGAGATGTCACTTTCCGTGAAGTGCAAAATGCTGCCTTCTTCCAGCATATCGAACGCGTAGATGAGTGGCTTCTCCCTTTTGCTAGCCTCGAAAGCTTCCTTGGCTGGCCACTTCGATAGATCCAGCAACTCCAGCCACGGGCAGTCCATATACCCTCCGGCTGCATACCACGCAGCGAACTCCGCAAGACTAATTGAATCGGGGCGTCTACACGTGGCCTCACAGAACAGTTTGGATACAACAGCACCAGCTGCACGCTCCGCGATAGAGTTCGTGCTCCACGAACTCACTGAGCTTGTGTCATTTGAGTTGCCCCTTGTAGCATTGTAGCTCGAGAAAGCAAACAATACTACCAGGATTGACTTTAGCATCTCGAAAAGGCGGCGTCGGGATACGTGACCGTCTCCGTGCGAGGCGAAGAGTTTGAAGAGCACGCCAAGCTTGGCACTTTTAGTCGTTCCGCAGAATACACACATACCAGCAACCAACTGCAACATCTCCACGGATATGGTGTTCATGCCCACACCGCTTTCAATTCTGTCGCTCTGGTCCTCACCATTCTCAACGCTACCATTCTCGCTCGCCTCGCCACTTCGCAGGACGCTTTCGCTTTCGAAAAGAGTGAAGATGCGCAACAAGTGGAATGACAGGAACTCTTGATCCTCGTTTGACAATTCATCGCGCGGCACCAGGTCGCGCATGGCGCGAAGATATCCCGGCTTGGTGAGTGAGCGATTATGAGCATGTTTCTTCAGCAAATGCACAAGCTCACCGCATGCCATGCGACTGAAGTTCATGCGTTCAGAAATCGTGTACACGATAGCCACGTCTTTCAGTCGAATCCGGAGCGTCGTGTTATCATAGCTTGTCAGCTTGAATTGCAGAGCCACTGAAGACAGGTCTTTTGTTGGCGCCGTTGAGGCCGAAGGAGACGTAATGAGATTCGAAATGCCGCTGACAGCATCCATTTCTGCTTCCACGGCGTAGCGGTCTGCCGTTCGGAAAGCCGTGGTGTCTAGTAACGTCATGTCGGATTCAGGGAAGTTGGCCCGCATGGACTCTTGAACACGGTGCGTACTCTCGTTGGAAGACACGGTGTCATTTGAAGACCCTGATCCAGTATCCTCGGAGCCCATTTGCGTGGCATTTTCAAGTGCGTGCTGCTGGCGACTCATGTACCGGAGAATCGCGTCCGATACCGAGCGGCTCACCTCCGGCCACTTCTTCGTGTCCAACAGTTCAACCCAAGCAATGATCGTATAGCCATGCTGCGAGTACCAGACGGCGAACTCTTCAAACGATACAACGCCTCCTCGAATGAATGCACTTCCAGCCCCCGCACCTGCCGCACTTGAAGCTTCACCAACAAGATGAAGGTTGCTCTCTTGAGGAAATGACCCGCGGTGTTCATAGCGCCCCTGTCCTCGGTGGTGATGTGATGTGCTTCTAAAGGAGGCGGTGTCAGCTGACGCGGGGATGTCCAAACTGTGTCGTAGACTTCCCTCTTGCATGGAATTCACAGATTGTCTGGTGCTGAATGTTTTGTCCGTATCCTTGAAAATGCAGTCTGCAATTTCGATCGCAGTAGTATCCGCCACGCTAGCAATCGCTTCGGCGGACAATTCACATCCATTTCCCAAAGCGAGTAGCATTGTCAAGAAAGAACGCAGATACTTCCACATCTCCCGGCGAGTAAGACAGCCATCACCATCAGCGTCGAACAGACGGTAAGCGAAGGCAAGCTTCTCGCTCTTGGACCCCGCACAGAAAATTGTGAACGCCGATACAAATTCAACCAGATCGATCTTGCCTGTACCGCCACGATTAAAAGCAAAGAATAACCGACTAAGGGTATCTGCCACCATTTTCGGGTCCTTTCCACGCCCGACACTACGAGGAGCGACACGAGCGTTAGTGTTCGCACCGAATGCAGCCGCAACGCTCGGTGCTACGTTAACTGGGAGAAGTTTACCCACACATTTATCGAATGTGCTCTTCTCGATGCATGACGAAGATGGATCCTCCATAAACGGCTCAAATACATCGTACACTCGATACAACTGCACCTGGTTGAGCTTGATGACACGCTGCAGCTCGAAGTACTGAATCAAGTCGCCATTGTCAAAACTTAAGGTTGTCAACGGCAACTCCGTGATTGCATCGTCGTCTGCGTCGAAAGGAAGGTCGAACTCCAGTACAATTTCATTCTTCAAACATATTGCAGGCAGTGTTGCAGGAATGCTGCTGTTGTAGGACCGCATTGCAGTAGACGAGGACTCTATCGACACCGACGCAGGGGATGGGTGATGCCTATCTAGTGGCAATCCTTGCTCCTCCTCGTCTTCATCATCCTCTTCGTCAATAACATCAGCAAACGTGAAATAAGGTTTTTGACACCCGGAACTCCATCTGGGGGTCGACGGCGTCAATATCCACCTGGATGTTATTGGCCGTATAGTAGTTGTTGCTTGCCACCACTGGGTCTACTGATCGAGTGTCAAGACTCTCCAAATCGAAACCAGGTGAAATAAATACCCACTTGCGAAGGTCTAGCAGCTCTAGCCAACTCATACCTTTGAATCCTCCACCGTTATACCACAATCCAAAGTCTTCAAACGTGTAGAGACCCAGGCGCATGTCTGAGTTCGCGCGAGCGCGGTCTCCATCAATTTCATCGTAACTTTCACCGTCTTCACTTTCGTCATTACTCTTGTTGTCCTTATCGTCTTCTTCATCGTCGTCATCCTCATACTCCTCATCTTCATTAGGAAGACCCTCCATGATAGCTTCTAGAATCTCCTCCTCTCCTTTGTCTACAAGCTCAGCTAATGACCCAAATCGCTGTAAAACGGCTTCAGTAGGCGGTGAGAAATGGAGGAGGGTGACAAGAACAGAGCGCAAGAACCTCCAAAGCTGCTGACGGTTCAAGTACCCTTTGCAGTCGGCATCGAAATAGTGAAACGCAGACGCGAGTTTGTCGCTTTTCGAGCCCCACGACATGAGACTAAACCCCGCGGCGATCTCGAACGCGTCGACAGTGGGGCAGTTCTCCGGCAAAAAGATCGGAAAATGGCCAGCATACTCTCCAGAAACGTGTTGTTCTCCATCAAGTGCGGTTTGTCCGTCATGCTGAGCAGCTCCTCAATAGCCTCCAAGAACGTTTCTTCTTCTAGCAGTCCGTCTCCTGTGTGCTGCACAAAAGTTTCGTACATGGCCTGCGGATTCACACGCGTGAACGCAGATTGAACCAGTAAATCATACAGTTCAACAGCTTGCTGCTCGCCAATAGTCAGTACTCCGCCGTCCACACTGGAGAACCGAAAGCTCAGCTCGGTATTTTCCTCCTCTACTTCCTCGTCCTCTTCCACGCTCGGAGGCTCCTCCGGTAGCCCCCACTTGGCGGGCGACCCTTGCGGTGTCGACACTGTCAGTTTCTTCGAGCCCGGCCACTTCTTCTGGTCCAGCAGTTTAATCCACGGAACTGCTTTGTTGGCGCTGGAATTGCTCTCAATCCACGGCCAAACGTGCTCCTCAAAGGACGCCACGGCGTCTTTTGCCAGCGAATTGGCCGCGAACATGCGCGCCACCGTCTCGTCCACACACGTCGTGACAATCGACGCGGTGGACTGCAACTGGTCTGCAGTGGCCGTCTCCAGGTCGAAAACAGCGGAAACCGACAGCAACAAGCAGCCGATGGCGGTGCGGGCGATGGACAACGTGACGGGGCTGCTGCTGTCCACGCCGCAGCCGCAGAGACTGAACTGGATGGCGATCTCCGCCTTCCGCTTCACTTCTCCTGGTAGCAGCACCAAGCAGCCCGTGGCCAGCTGGTAGATGTCTGTGCGGTTGGTGGCTTCGAAGGAGCGGAAGATGCGCTCCAGCGTCTCCTCCATGGGCCGGAACGTCTCTCCGGTGCGCAGCTCCGGCAGCCGCCGCACCAGCTCCACGAACGCGTCTTTGTCCAGCATGCACGCGCTGTTCGGGGCCGCGCGGGCGTCCACGGCGGCCACGAGTGTCTCCAGGCTGCAGGAGGACAGTTTGGAGGCCACCAGCGCGTTGCGCACGTGCCACACGCGCTTGGACTGGAGCGCCAAGGAGCAGCTGGGCGTGACGAAGGGCAGCGGGACCACCGAGTCGGCGGTCGTGGGCGACGACGGCAGCGACGGCGCGTCCTCCGCGCTCATGTTGCTCTGCAAGGGGATGGCGAGCGCCGGCGGCGAGCGCCTGCGAGGGCTCTTGGGGCTCTTGGGCGGCCGGTCCATGGCGGGTACAGGGGAAATTGCGCAATGAGGAGGGTCACTCCCGATGCGGAATGGCTTCTTTGGGTTCTTCCAGGTGCGTGGCTTCTTGCTCTCTGGTGATGCGGTACGAGAGTGTCTTGCTGCCCGGTGTAACCAACCCCATGATCTTTTTCGGCGGTTTTTAAGAAACCTTGTCACTGTAAGGGAGGTAGTCCGTATTCATTAGCTGACAGATACAGAATGTGTTTATTGAGGGTTGGTAAAAGCGAGGTAGTGTCGAAACGTCGCGAGGTATCGGCTTTGAGAGGGAGTGTAGCCCTGTATGGATATCATTGTCTTGGCGGCCATGAACAGGACCAGCCGCCGACTTGCGCTCTTCATGTGCGTCTGCGCACTTGCCAGCTGCCCGCTGACGCGCGCGCAGCTGGGAGTGCCTACAGGAAACCTGTGTGCGTCACTGAGCAATTGCAACGGCCACGGACGCTGCGACGCACTCACCAAAACCTGCGAGTGCTACCAGGGCTACGGCTCCTCCACGGACGTCACCAGCTACCGATCGCCCGACTGCTCTCTGCGTACGTAAGACTGCGCTCGATTGCACTGACGGTGTGGAGATTTCGCACCCTCATCGATGGGCTGTTGCGGTGCAGGAACGTGCCCCGCAGGTCCGTCATGGGGAGGAATTCCGACCAGCGCAACAACGAGCCATCCCAAAACCGAGTGTTCAGGCGCTGGCGTCTGCGATCGATCGAGTGGCACGTGCATGTGCTACTTCGGATATGAAGGCTCGGCCTGCCAGAGGAGTACGTTGATTGCTATCAGTAGCAAGGTATTGGCTGCTCATTGACGCTGTTCAACCAGGTAGCTGTCCGAATAGCTGCTCCGGTCATGGACAGTGTCTGAGTATGCGCGAGCTGGCGGCGGAGACCAGTGCTTTCCCGCTCTCTCCACCGACCACCTACCAGGGCGACGTGGTGGGGACGACATGGGACCAAGACCGCATCCAAGGCTGTTTGTGCGACTCGTCCTGGCCCGTGGGGCTCGGCGCTGGCGACTCGCAGCTCTCGCAGTGGTTTGGACCCGACTGCTCTCGCCGTACAGTGCTGCATAGACGACCCCACCTGGTCCTTGCTGTTTAAACTGACTGCTGTGCTTTCTGCAGAGCACTGTCCGTCCGGTGACGATCCAATGACTTCTGTAGTCGAAACAAACTGCCAAGGAGTTCTCGCAGAAGGCGGTGCCGGCACGGGTGGAACCGACAACCTGTGCCACGTGGATTGCGCGAATCGCGGCATCTGCGACTACTCCAGCGGCGAGTGCTCGTGCTTTTCAGGGTACTATGGGTCCAACTGCGCCAGCCTCTCGCCGCTCGTGTAGTTTGCAGCAACGCGAACATACTGGAAAATGTCTGCAGAAAATCTTCCTGATCAAGCCCTTTCCTTTCATTTCTTTGATTGTGTTCGCCAATACCAACAGTTACTTGGCCACCCTCAACTTATGAGCGGTCGGCGTGGCGCGCAGCCGCGTACTTGTCGAAAGGCGAGTCCTGAGAAGAGTGCCTAGAACGAAAACAAACCTGTCAGTCGGTAGCACCACGTCACTTCGATTGCCGACATACCAGAACGACGCGGCGCACATGGCGGCACCGGCACCAACGCTCGCGGCAGCTCCCACACGCATGTTCTGCTTCACAATGCCGGGCACGACGCCCACCAATACTCCGCCCACCCCGGCGTTGATCGCGTCCTCCTTCTGGCGAATAGAAGCCGACAGGTACTCGCCCGTCGAGAAGATGCAACCCACAGCAGCGAACACGAGCTGCAGCAATAGGAACAGCAAGTTTAGTCTCCGCTTTAAAGGGTTAACCTTTTCCAGCACGTACCGAGCGCGTGCCCAGGTGCTTGAGCTGGTTCGACAGCTTGGGCAGGTTGGCACCTAAAAACAGCAAAACAATAGAAAATGAGCATTTAACCCCTTAATAGAGAGAGGTAGCGGACGCACCAAGCTTGGGGATGGCCCACACGGACTCGACGGAGCCGATGGCGGCGCCGAAGAAGGCCCCGGTGGCCTGTACGTAGAATAAGAAGGAGGCGACGGGTTAAGTATACGTAGTAGGGGTTGCTGGGGCGTGGGGGAGGAGACGCACCGTCGTGTACATGATCTTCTCGCTTCCGGGGTGCCGTCCATTTTCGTTCCTAGTGTCGTGCGGCTGAGGCGACGCTGGATGCTGATTGGTTGAATATGCGGTTTGGGGACGGGAAACGGACAGCTGTTCGTATGGGTGACAAAGTGGTATACGTTAGAGGAATGGTTGGGAGAGTTAAGCATCTTTGTGCTTGGGGCAATACGATAGTGTGTGAAGCTCTGCTGATGCATCGTGATTGCTAGTTGAAAACTACTCCAACACCCGTGAGAAGGCCACTGGCCGGCTCCAATTTCTGTTTTATCTCCCATTCGGGAGGAAAGGTTTCTCGTTTCGAAAGTGAATACTGTAGTATTAATACCGCGAAAAGGTCGTAAGAAAGGTTGCACCTATACTATTGTGGTGAAATGTAGAAATATGATTGGCCGCCGTTAAATGGAGGTGTCCCATTGGACAGAATGGTGCACCTCTATAGCGGACCGGTTTTTGCCGCTGGGCCAATCAGCGCCGCTCAATCGTAACCGCTGAACCGCCGTTTCCTAGCCAGTCGACCAGGCAACTGAACTCCAGCAACTGAGCTCATTGCCAAAAAGACGGCGTGGGAGAAGAACTCAGTACAGCAAGCTAATTGGACGCCAGTGTTTTTCGTAAATTACTTCCGGCTTGCTTGCTCAACCATATGGCCTCGTTGCACTCTCGGTGGTGACGATGTCTGAGCATGGCGAGCCCATATCAAGAATGGGGGTCGAGGGATCCCTTCGGATTACCGTGAAGAAGGGGTTTTCACGATCCTCTCCATACTAAAACAATCAACTGCATTTTCATCATTGTAGTCAGGTAGTCAGACCCAATTCTCCTTGTAGTTTGCTCTTAACTTCCTGCTAAAAGAACATCAGTGCGACTTTGATAGTGGACAACATTGGCTTACGTATCATGCCGCGTCCGAGGTGGCAGACGTAAAAATGCTGTCAAGTCTTTCTTGCAGCAGTGGTTGGGACTGGATAAAGCGACACACGTCCATGACATTCACGTGCTTGAGCTTCGGGTGGTCCTTGCGGAATTTAGCGCTAACGGCGTTCAGTTGCGCCTCCAAGAAGCCCATTTGAAGGAGACGAAGATCGCGTCCAGTTGGACCACCGGAACGCACAAGACAGTAGCAATGTCTCCCTTCTTCTTCTTCTTCTTGGCGATCACGTCTTCAAACGCCACAGATATTCGATCATACAGAGCTTGTTGCTGCTTCTCCTCAGCTCTAGCAGCAGCGATTTTGTACTCGAGTCGGAGTCTCGTCACCTTTCGCATGGCACTTCGACGACGGTAGCGTGTCTGGATCTTCCTCGCGGCTGCAGCTCGATCGATTGCATCCTGCTCCGCTTCCAGCACAATTCTCCTCTCTCGATCGTCGTCTTCTGCCTGTTTGGCTTGCCACCTTCTGAACAGTGCAAAGGCGTCAAACTGCTCTTCCACGCCATCGTCTTCCAGCTTCGTGAACGCCTTTCGACTGCGAGGAGTGAGTTTGGCACGTTCAACACGTCTTTGTCGGTCCAGCATGTTTTGGAAGAACTCCATGGTGCCTTTGCGTTGTGGTGCCAACGCCAATGCTCGAAGATAATGTGCTGCAGCTTCGTCGTACTGTTCGTACAGCCATTGAAGACACGCTGCGTAATTGATGTGAGCTTCCGCGTCCTCCGGGTTCTGCAGGATCGCCTGTCGGATGAAGCCCAGGAACGCCACTTTGTACTTGACCAGCGTCGGGTCTGCTAGCTTCCCACGCAGAATCATCTCCTCTACCAGCGTCGTGTCTTCTTCCTGTGTAATGTACAAGAAGATGCCGTACGAGAAGAGCACGAACGGGATATCGGGTCCTCTCTGAGCCATCACCCGCACGAGTCTGCCGTAAAGCGGTCGTGCGCGATCGTAGTCGTGCACAATGGTGTGCAAATACAGCACGTAGTTGCCCATTTTCGCCAAGTGGGTCGGGTCTTCCAGGTACTCGCGCTCACAGGTTTTCATCAAGCGGACAGCTCGCAACACCATTTGCAACGAGATTCGCGCAATGCGCGCTCGCCACAGAGTTTGCAGAGTGTTTGCAGCTTGTTGCATGCTTTCCGTGTACCCCATCGCAGAAGCTGCTGTCGGTTTTGAAAACTGTCGTGGTCGTGTTGGACCCACGCGGGAGGTTTCTGCCAGCTACACGAACGCGTCACTTGATGGCAGTAGAACTTCACGCCTGGGAAATCCACGCGTGACTCCATTTCGTCCCAAACTTTGAACTTCTGCACCACTTTCGCTCGTTGACGTAGTGCTTCCCATTCAAAATATCCCTTGGGACCAAGTTTCTGGATGACTTTCTCGCGAAAACCAAGTTTGCGACCTGCAAAGCCACGAAAAACACGTTGGATGTCTCGAGCTGCAAGTCTGCGCTTGAGATGCAATTGGCGTTGAAATCGAAGACTGCGAGCTTCTCGTTGTCTCGTTAGCTGACCACGAATCGCTGCTTGGATTTTGACGACTTCAATCTGCTGTTTCCGGCGTAGTTCTGTGTCTCGACGAGCTTTACGACCTCGGAATGCTCGTTGTAAGTGTACGGCAGACCGATTTTGATGCAGCAGCGCCTTCACCAACAATTTCGTCCTGCGAGCACGAAAATGACGTTGAATTTTGATGGCAGCACGCATCTCCTTGCGGATTTGGGCGCTTTCCTCCTCGAAGCCGCGGAAGAAGCGCATGTACTCCATTGCTGAAGCGCTGAGCTCATCTGCGGACACTTTTCGCACTCGAGCACGCAGAAGTTTCATCCGCTTGGAGTTTTGCACGACGTCTTGCAGCAGAGCGTAGTCGATGGATGGAATGGTGGACGTGAGTTCATCCGTCAAGCGGTTGTGGTACAGATAGTAGCGACGATCAGCAGAAGAAGAGCAATCCTGCTCTCCAGTGGACGTTGAAGGACCCCGTACGATCTGCCAGACTTCGCCCATTGCAGCGTCAAATTCTACGGGGTCTCCCAAGTGTACACAAGGTCACCTGAAGACCCCATGCTGTAGTAGAATGGCACCTCAGTTGACGCATCGACGTATTGTGTCCATTCTGCGAGAGAACCCATGCAATACGCGTCCGATACTGCTGCAGTCCACTCCACTGGCGCCCGAGTCTTAAGACTTTCATCTTCTGCAGCTTCATGGACAGCAAATTTGTCATTTTCGGGTCCATTCGCAAGCTCCTCCTGGTTACTTTCTTCAATTTCAACAGGATCAAGCTCCGGACTGGCATCATCCTTCTTGCTTGAAGATTCTTGTGCGAAATATGACGATACGAACTCGACAACAGCAGCTTGGTTATTCATGCGAGCCAACCCTAGCGGGGTTTTACCTGCGTAATTCTTGAGATTCATATCTCCACCATAGTCGAGTAGGAGCTTCAGCGTATCAACTGCTCCGTTGCTAGCCGCAATGTGCGTCGGGTGGTTTCCAAGTGCATTGGCACAGATCAAGGCACCGCTTGTGAGTAAAAGGTGGGTACAAGCTAACCGTTCGTCTCCTTCACAGCTCAAATGCAGTGGTGCATCACCGTCCGTGTCTTTCATATTAACATCAGCGTCGTACTGGATCAGGAGGTTCACAAGAGCTTCTCGTACAGCTGAATCTCTGGATATAAGCGCAAAGTGAAGTGGAGAACGACCGAAGAAGTCCTTCACGTCTGGACCAGCATCAGCTCCCAGTAAACACTCGGTAACATCGACATACCCGTTGCTCACGGCGTAGATTAACGGAGTGTATCCTCCGCATCGCACATGTTCAGAGTTTCATAGCCGAAAACCTCAAGTCGCTGTTGAATATGAGCCACCAGGACCCGAATACAATCTACCAGTCCTCGTCCAGCACAAGCGTGAAGCAAGAACGTTGTGATACGACCACTTTCACCAATGTCAAAGCTCCCGGACTCCAGCAGCGTCTTTAATGTGGTGGAGAAATTGCCTTCAACTGCTAGTTGAGCAGCGTTCAAACTACCACCAAACGTCCGAGTCTCCGTGTTTGCTCCATGGTTTAGTAGCATATCGACAGCTTCGCTCTGACCCAAGGACGCACACAGTAAAAGTGGAGTGAAGCCTTCGTTATCGGGAGCTTCGTGCCACGCTCCATGCTCGATCATATATTCACCAAGTGCGACCCGTTCCTCTCGAGTTTTCACTTCACTGGAGCTAACCACAGCGCTTGATGGAGGAAGATTTGCGAGCAGGAGATGCAAGGCAGTTTGGTTCTGATAGTTGACCAGATTAATGTCGAACGAGTTGCGCAGACAGAGTTTTACAAGTCGCTTGTGTCCTGCTGCGGCTGCAAGGTGCAAAATGCTGTTGCCTTCCGCGTCCAAAACATACCAGAAACCATTTGCAATGGCACGTTTTACAGTGGTGTAGTCGCCCTTGTACGCGGCGAGCAAAATCTTCTCCGTTCGCAGAGCTGCTACGTACTTTTTTGCGTTGTGTCTCCGCCAAACAGTTTGAATTTGCAGTGCTCCGTTCATCTCCCAGCGTCGGTGTTTAGCTGCTTGTCGGCCTAGAAAACCCCGAAACATTCGCTGGATCACAATTGCAGCTCGGTTCAAGCGCAACTTCTCTTTGAAAAGCACTTGGCATCGGTGTCTGCGATAGTTTCGCTGAATGATTAAGGCGCTGTGGTTGTGAAGCTGGAAGAGCGCAAACCTCTTCTCCTTTTCACGTGAGACGAACTGGTTCCAAGCAATTATTGTGATTTTTTCGGTGACAAGTCTTCGAGCATGTGCCATCTCTTTCATACGCAGTTCCCAGTACGTATAGCGGACTAACATATCAAAGCAGATACCAGCTTGTCGGCTCTGAACACGACGTAAAATGGTCTCCACCCCGTTTTCCTGAATATTCTTAAGCTCTCGCCGCTTTTTCACAAGAATTCGATCTCGATACCCACGATACACTCGTTGGATAATTACTGCTTTGCGATTTCGATCACGCTGGAACCGAAACACTTGACGAGCTGCTCGACCTCGACACTGTCGTTGAATAAGGACAGCAGACGCTAATTTTCGAGCTTTCATCATGTGTACAAAGTTTACCCAACGTTGAAACCAGTGGCTTTCTCGCTTCTGGACGATTGTCGCGAAATTATCTCGCAGTCTCTGCTGTTCAACGGTGAAGGCTGTCCACTGGTTAAACAACCGGTTCATCATACGTGACTGCACTTTCAGCAGATACCTTTTCGCCACTTTATTCCGCTTGGCACGCAAGTTCATTTGCTTACGAAGCTGAAGACGCTCTTTCCTGTGGCGAATGAAGTGCTGAATCCTCCTCGCAGCTCGAGCCATTCGTTTCTGCTGAGTAAAGTGCAGTTTCCACTTCATGAGCTTGAATTTCACGAACAAAAGGTTGGCTTTTCGTCGGTTCTTCTTCCTTGTCACGAAATTCTGCCAGTTCGCCAGAACATGCCCAAGCTCTTTCTTCTTCAGTGCTGCAGCTCGCTGTGTGGCTTCTTGTTCTCGAGCTTTTGCACCAGTTTCTTCTGCTTGTCTTCAAGTTCGCGCTTCTGCTTGTCATCTCGCTCTTTGTTGGCTTTCAAACGTGCTTGATGGCGCTCCATGTCTTTTTCGCGCAAAGCTTCGAGTCGTTTTCTCTCCAGTTCTTGGTTTTTCAGTTTGCTTTCTCGTT